>JAWKAU010000032.1:600000-916000 GCA_033398695.1 Orobanche coerulescens
TTAATTTACAAATGTGTTTGAGCAAAAACTATGTACTTTTTCTTTTATATTCATTATTCAAGTTGCATGCTTAGATAAACTAATCATGCTAAAAAGTATAATTTAACCATTTAAATGTTGCTTTACATACATGCTCGTGCACATTTTCTTTAATCAATTCGCATATGTGAGTTACATCAATAGAAAACACACATAAATTACTTGTATATGAAAATGCATTAACATAATATATATATATATATTGCATTAGGTTAAATCATCAATTATTCTTGCAACCTTTTCAACTTCATCTCATTCCATAACCGACTTTTAATTCTATACTAATTACTAAATATCATGTGATAAATTCCTAAAGCCTTGCACTTCCATCTCGATGTTGTATATACTTCACATTAAATGCCGGTTTTGTTTTTCGATAAAAGTTTGAACTTTTGCTTATGTTTAAAACTCAACTTTGTTATTTGATATTATAATTTACAAATGATTTAAGTCAAAATTATGTATTTTTCCCTTTTTATTCATTACTCAATGTGATATTTTTAATATGTCATATTTTGCTATTATGGCAAACTCATTTAATGGGCGTAAATATTGGTTTCTCACTAATGATTCTACATATAGAAAAAGAAAACACTTTGCGATGCATGGACCTTCTTCTTTTCAATAATAATTCAATTGCACACGATAAATTCATTCTAATATTTCTCAAAGAGCATTCGAAAGCAACTACTTACATAAACTAATCATGCTAAAAAGTATCATTTAACCATTTAAATATTGCTTTACATACATGCTCGTGCACATTTTCTTGAATCGATTCGCACATGTGAGCTACATCAATAGAAAACGCATACAAATTACTTGTATATGAAAATGCATTAACATAATACACACACACACACACACATATATATATATATATATATCTATAACAATCACCTAAATATGTAAGAAACAAAGAAAATAGTTGGTATCCCAATCTTTGATTCCATTTGTGTGAGCATGCATGATCTTGTGTGATTTTCATGGTACCTGCGTATGATAACTAAATTAAAAAAAAAAAAGACCAAGTTAATTACAAAGATCTAAAAGATGTGTGAATCATCTCCAAAATGTTGCAAAAGAGAATTTACATACGGCTACCAACAATCAAAGATCTAAAAGATGTGTGAATCATCTTCAAATGTACATACTAAATGTGATTTCTAGGTTTATATAGGCATGAATTAGGTTAAATCATTAATTATTCTTGCAACATTTCGCAACCCTTGCACTTCATCTAACCGACTTTTAATTCTATACTAAATGCCATGTGATCAATTCGGGCAACCCTTGCACTTCATCTCCTTTCATGATTGTATAGTTATTATGAGCCTGCATTGAATTCCGAGCATTAGCTATCTTGTACTCTATGCAACTACTAAACGACTCCAACTTGGTTCTAACTCTAAAAACTTTATCATCATAACTCCACATTAAATTTAGGGACTGGATCTTATAGTATTATAGATGTCAATCTTTTATTTGGTACTAAACATGTATAAATAGTCTTATCTATTATTTGGTATGGTGCACCACGATGTACTCCCTTGTCCATGAAAGTTATGGTCTTTTTCTTTTTTGTGTCGTCCACAAAAAATGTGGTCTTTCCACTTAATATATTATCTTTTTTCACTCAAAAATATATTACTCTTCCACTTTCTACATTAAAAATTAAATATCTCATATATTTTATTAAAACCCGCGTCATTCTCAATGGACCACACTTTTAGTATAATGACAAGTTCTAAAAAGTTGTGTTCAATCAATGCATCTGGTCATTCAAACCAATCTGAATGAAACTATTTGTTCAGACAATCGTGTGATTTCATTTAGGAATGGCAATGGGGCGGGTTCGGGGCGGGGCAGACTATCCCCGTCCCCGAACCCGAAATCTGAATCCTGTCCCGTCCCTGCCCTGTTTTCCGTCGGGGATCTTATCGGGACGTCCTATTGGGGCTACAGTATACCCCGAATCCCACCCCGTTCCCCATTCCCCGTTTTTGCCCCGTTTTATATATTTTTATAGAATTATATTATATATATATAATATAAAATATATATATATATATATAATATAATTATATATATATATCTAAAAAATATAAAAAATATATATAATATAATATCGGGGCGGGACGGGGCGGGACACGATCACCCCAGTCACTACCCCGAACCCCGAATAAATCCCCGTTAACGCCCCGATCTCCGCCCCCTAACCCGATAATGTCTGCCCGCCCCGCCCCGTTAAGATCGGGTTTCGGATTTCCCCGTCGGGTTCGGGTTTTCTTGTCATCCCTAATTTCATTTGAAGCCTTTGACAACCTATAAATAGACTCTATAGTTTGAACATTTAGAGATAGTCTTAATTAACATAATCTTTTACATTTGTCGAATAGTATTCGAGTCCTTTCCTTCTATAAAATTGTAAAATTCTAAACATTGAGTAATTCTTCTGATCTAAATATTGAAGTGTTACTTGTTTAAGATTGTATAGTCATTATATTTTATGAATGATTGCTATGAATTTGAGCACCATGAGTATACAAATATTCGCCTCGATTTTAAAAATTCTACACCGTTATTCATTTGCCAATTTCTTAGAAAATTATATCATACCGATTTTTTCCCCAACAGTTATACAATTATAATTATACAATCTAAAATTTTCGTATTAATGAAAAATATCATAAAATGATTTCTCTATATTCTTTTCTGTGTAGTTTTATAATAACAATCTCGAATATATGTCCTTCGGGCATAACTCAGTGGCAAAGGAGGGGGACAGAAAGTCTTGCTGAAGGCATGTAGCGTGGATTCGATTCTTGGTGGGAGCATTCTGCTCTTTTTTGGAGTTTGATCTTGCATGTGTTATCAGTTGACCTGTACTTAGACCCTGATTATTGACACATCCCGTGATTTAACTGGTGGTAGTCTGGTAGAGAGGAGGGACCAAAGTACGACATTGAAACTCCACCAATTTTAACATTATCTGCTGCCAGCTTGCCATCTCTAAAAATAGATCAAAATAAATTCACGTACCACCGTGAACAGGCCAGGCAGACGGATAAGGAAAGTTGAACCCGTGATTCCATTTCAACTCTCAATTCGCCATTCCTGTAATGGCGGCGGTTAACGGCGGCGTAGTGGATTCTATAGTGCAGGTGCCGTACAACGTCACCGTCCGCCTCACGCTGGTTTCGCTCGAGCGGAATTTGCTGCCTGACGCCGTCGTACGCCGCCTCACCAGACTTCTGCTCGCCAGTCGCCTCCGCTCCGGTTACCGATCCTCCGCTGACGTTCAGTTGTCCGATCTTCTTCAATTCGCGCAGTGTACATTTCTAACCTGTTGTTTTTGCTACTGTATGCTCCCCCTTTCTTTTTCTTTTTCTTTTTCTTTTTCCCCATAGAATTTGTCCCAGTCGCAGGCTGAATTCTAAATTCAGTACTGATACTTGTTTTTTTTTTAATTCGGGCTTTTCGAGACAGATTTTGTTTGTGGGTCTCCTTATTTTGATTTATAGGCCTTAAAATCATTATTTACTCAGATGGTGTCAAATGGGAACTAATAACCCTTGCCTGATAGGTAAGAGACGGTCCGACATGTAAAATGATACTCCCTCTATCTCTTCCGTTTGAAGAGTCTATGTAGGATAAGATTCTCCCTGTCGGGCCGGGGGTGGAGGACTGAGGGCGAGGAATTTCGACTTTTGCTACAATATGTTGGATAAGATTCCATTAAAAAATCATACATTGTGACAAATCTATGATTCATTTTAAACAATTTATTCTCAGTTATTTTTAAATATATCGTCTTAAACAACTAATATGAAGAAAAACGCTACTTAAGGAATATTGTATACAACTTAATTTGAAAGTAGACTATTACGGGACATAACCATATTGCGAAAGTAGACTCTTCACGTGGAACGGATGGGCTACTCTGTAATGAACCGAAAAGTATCATTTCATGGTTCTAAGAAAAAATGCAAATCTTGTACAGTAGGCTGCAAAAAAAATGATATTGCTCTTGTGAGGAAAATGGATATTCATGTAAAATTTTCGTGGAAATTCGATTAAAAAAAACATGATTCTTTTACTGGAGTGTCCAGCATAATGGGAAGGGTTCCTAAATTATTATGATTTCATCTTGCAGGTTTGAAGGAAATGCCGATAGCAATCAAGACAGAAAGGCCAAAGTCTCAACACTATGAAGTTCCAACATCTTTCTTCAAGCTTGTTCTTGGAAAGCATTTAAAATACAGGTAACGGTCGAGCATGCATTTGTTTACTTGTTGTATACAATCTGTTCGCTTATTGTTTTAAAACATCTGAAAAGCCATATCATTTCTCTGGGGCTTTTAAAGAGAAGAGTGTCGGCAAACACTAAAATAAGTCCGGTGGTTTGTTGGTTATTTTAGCCATTGTTTGGTTGAAATGTCCATTTCAGCTTACTTTCATTTCTGGAGGAGGTACATTTCTAGGATCCCAGAAATGTGTTTCTCCACTAAACATGGTTTCAGATTCGAGAAATTATTTATGGGATCCTAAAAATGCTAATAATTTAAGTCAAATGGTTATAACTCATAATTTACTCAAAACTGCCAAAAAAAAAAAAAAAAAAACACTGTTTCTTTTTAACAGATGAATGATCATTTTGCTATATTAGCACAAAAAAGGTGATTATCAGGTTTAAGCTGGAAAAAGAGAGATTTTTTTTATTTTAGTGTCTACAAATGTCTGTTTTTGCTTTTGCTCCTATTTATTCAGTTTAAATCTAAAAATTTGGGTGAGGCGCTTCTGATCTTGGAAAAGTGTACTCTTGTAAATAAGATGAAAGTTACTTCTTACATTCTTATCCCTCCTAATTTTAAATCATAATACAGAAATTGTCTGGTCGGTTACTGAACACCCATATCATTATATAGGTTCTCTGTGTCTTTCTATTCAAAAACTACTTTTGAAAGTACCCCCCACCCCCCCACCCCCCAAAAAAAAAACTCCAGTTTTGATTTTTTTTTTTTTTGGAGTTTAATCTGCAAATCACTTGCTAGTTACTACAGTTTATGACTCTGGAAGTGTTTGTGAGCTCTAAAGAAAATTGTACTCAATTTGTAGCCTGTGACAAAATCCCTTGATCTGATATGCAAATGTCATTATGCAGTTGCTGTTACTTTCCAGACAAGTCGAGCACCTTAGAGGATGCTGAGAAGGCGATGCTGGAGTTATATTGTGAGAGGTCGCAGATCAAAGATAGCCATTCTGTTCTTGATGTTGGTTGTGGCTGGGGATCTCTTTCTCTCTACATAGCACAAAAGTATACCAATTGCAAGGTTACAGGAATTTGCAATTCAGTAACCCAAAAAGCACATATTGACGCCCAGTGCCGGTACTTGTACAAAATTTTTGGGTTTATTATAAAACTACCCGAGGTTTAACCTAATTGCAATAGAACTCCAGTTATATGTCAAAAGTACAAGTAAATACCCCTTGAAATGTTAAGAACACCTTCTCGAAATTTGTATTTAGATAACGAATATCCTCCTTCCCCTTGCAATTACTAAAGGAAGAAATGTCAACGTGGTATTTGTAATTTTGAAAGATATATGAGGTATTTTTTCCTTCATGTAAAGTAGAAATTTGTCTTGTTTGTAAAAATAAATAAATAATAATGTTTTTACTGACAGGGCTCTTGAGCTGCAGAATGTGGAGATCATTGTTGGTGATATCAGCACATTTGAGATGGAAGCTTCCTATGACAGAATATTTTCCATTGAAATGTTTGAGGTACTAAATCAACCACTTGATTGCAGCATAACCCCCCCCCCCGGGGGTGGGGGTGGGGGGGTTATGATTTATAGCTGGCCAGGATCACATTTTTTTTTCTTGTTTCTTTTTTTTCTTTTCAAAAAACAGCATATGAAGAACTATCAGGATCTTCTTAAGAAGATATCCAAGTGGATGAAATCGGACGGCCTTCTGTTTGTCCACCATTTTTGCCATAAAACATTTGCTTACCATTTTGAGGTAATCATACCAATTCTAATCTGGCTTCTTTCTTCTAAGACGGAAACCTAACATCTCTGAGTTTCTCTCGATTTTGATTGGAATAATTTTAAAAAAAAATTGGAGAAGTTTCCGAAAATTATAAGGAGCCATGACAACATGTGTGGGTTCTACCACTAGTCTCAATCGTGTATTGACACATTGCCATCTGACTCCTTATAATTTCTCGAGAAGTTTCAAAATCATACAAACCGCCTTGACGTTAACTTTTGCTTTACATTTTTATCCCATTATGCTACTTGAATCGACGGAATTTACTGACTTCGTCGATTATTTTATAGTTGCATCTCTCAACTTTTAATATTACAAATAACCCATATTTTTGTTCATATCCCTCTACTTTTCTGAACTTCACAACTGCATCCCTTAAATGTACAAAATATTATACAATGACTTCGAATATGAACAGGATATGAAGTAGTAACAACTATTTGTGCCTACAATAATACAAGCGCGTCTACGAATCTTAAGAGAAGTAATGAAAATTTCGTATTTTGCGTATCAGGATGTCAATGATGATGACTGGATCACAAAATACTTCTTTACAGGAGGTACAATGCCCTCAGCGAATCTGCTCCTCTACTTTCAGGTGAACTTATCTTTTAGCCTTTTTGATTCATCGCTTTCAAATGCTGACGGATGTTGCAAGGAATAGCAAAACCTGATATAATTAGGAGAATGTCATCATCATCATCAACAACACCTTAATCCCAACTATGTTGGGGTCGGTGGCATGAAGAGTATAGTGTCGTTTAATTGTCTAAAATTAGTTAACACCATAACTCATGCAAATAACAAAGTGGCAAAGTTTTACGCCGGATGCCCTTCCTGTCGCAACCTTCATATGAAGGAGAAATAGAACGAAATTCCAAAACCGTCAACATCATAGTTTTTTCCATTTATATGGAAAATATCATGAGACGGCGATGAGTTTGAGATAATTGCTATTGTCATGTCACAATACGTGATTGATATTGTAAAATCAACACATACATCATGGAACATAATTAGGAGAATGTACTTAAAGAAAATGGGTATGAAATTCTCAAAGGGAAAAAAGAAAATTCACATCTTTAGAACAATACATTGAAGAATGGCATCATCATGTATACATTGACATATATTTATGTCCTGCGGCGGAGCTAGGAATTTGAGGAAGTGCCTTCGGAATCAGAAAAGGTCCAAAGGGACCGGATTGGAATTCTTTTGGGAGACACAAAAGTATATTTTATTTATACATTTAGTAGAAATATAGGTATCAAAAAGAATATTTTCTTTATAGTTATGTGGACAGGGAGGAGGATTAACCACATCAACTGAAAGATAGAGGGTTCAGACCCTGTATCGACATCCTTTCAAATGGTGAGTGGTACGATAATGCTTGTGTGTACAAAACACACACACACACACATACATACAAGAAAAATAAATAAAAATTTCAGGGGTTTGTCGCCTCCGCCAGCTTCTTCCCCTATTTATGCCAAATGTTTATACCATAAAAAATTAAAAATAGAAGATGGTATGCTGAATGGAGTAAATAAGTTTACAAGATAACTAAAGTATGTCTTTCATGCAGGATGATGTGTCTGTAGTTAATCATTGGCTTGTCAACGGCAAGCATTATGCACAGACAAGGTAAGAGGTGTGGACTATGAAGTATGAAGTATGAAGTATCATCACCACTTATGATATAGTCAAAGATTGTCTGGGTCATCTCTTTTCTTTTTTTTCCCCCTAGTCTGGGACTGGAATCTTGGAAGGAAAAAAAAAAATCTAACCAAATAACTTCTGATTGCAGCGAAGAATGGCTTAAGAGAATGGACCAGAATTTGAGTTCTGTAAAGCCAATAATTGAATCCACTTATGGCAAAGAGTCGACTGTCAAGTGGACCGCATACTGGAGAACATTTTTCATTGCAGTTGCTGAACTATTTGGCTACAATGATGGTGAAGAATGGATGGTAGCACATTTTCTTTTCAAGAAGAAATAAGTAGCTTAAGGATTGTATGATCGTGTTAAAAAATACCGATAAGTAAATAAAGCAATCGACCCATTTGGTCCGAAAAAATGGGGGGATGTTAATTAATATTGTAGCCTAAGACAATAATTTCCACTCATGGTATATACTTATTTGAGCATGTAATTGTGTTTTATGTGAAGTGTCGGGTGCTATTGGGCCTTCTCATCCCGAAAAATAGTTTAAAGGGTGAGGCTTCCCCCACACCTATTAACCGAACATCCGCCTTTCCACAACCGATGTGGGAAACCCCGCAATCTCCCCCTCGCACATTGGGCCTGGGTTGGGGGGGCGGATGTCATTTTTTTTATTGCTCTTATTTAACCGAAGTAATTGACTTGTTACGAAAGGAATGAGATGTTTCTCAAATAACATGACTAAAGCTTATCTACAACCTGCAGATCAAGCAGCAATTCAAAGAATCGAACATAATATCGTATTAATATGAATATTTAGTTGAGGTGAAAAACAATCACGCAATTAGGACTAGTGATCAGGCACTTGTAGTATTTTGTTGTCCGAAATCGGGAAATATGCATAAAAGTTTCAGGACATCCAACATTGGTATTTACTTTAGTTCGAGTCAATCCCTGTGCAGAAAATTTAGTAATGGTTTCGAGACTAACGGTAATTATTCATAATACTAATAGTAATAAAAAATTATGAACAATTCAATGTTCGGAAATTACACCAGAATCCTTAATCGATTCCGAGCAGCATTCACCGTTGGTAAAAAAAAATCTCTATGAAAACTCCGGTGGGCTTTTTCGGTTCAGCTTCTCGATTGTTTAAATCCACAATGGCATCAGCTTCCAAGAACCGACTTAGATGCTTATAGTTCAAATATCCGTGAAAAAAAAAAAATACAAGCTTAAGAAAAACTACAAAGAATAAAAAAAAATGACTTACTTGTATTGCATTCCAGTACACAGTTTCACAAATTTTAAAAAATGATTAAAAAAATTTCTACTTCAAATAAATTAGGAGCTTACATATAAACACACACTGTATTTCTCCCACTCAGAAACACAATCTTTTTTTTTTTTTTATCCCACTCACCCTCAAGAACTCCTCCGAATACCACCTAAATATCAATCATAAAATTCGTATGATATAATACATTTGTTACCACTTCAAGCCATCTTTTTTTCTGAAAAAAACTATAATAAGAAAACAAAAACTCAGAAAAAAAAAAAGGTTGAATCTTTTACCTGTTGAAGCAGTTGTAGAAAAAGACTGGAATCACTATACACTAATACAGGTTGTAGAATAAGTCAAATCTAGTTCGAGATAACTATGGTTGGAGCTCACCTAAAAAATAAACAGTAATGTCAATGGGTCGGGTAGGATACGGGTAGACCTCCTTCATACCATACTTTATTTGATTCGGGTCGGGTTTGTGCCCACCGGGTAATCGGGTACCCAATGGTATTCGGGTACACGTATACCCTATTTAAGAATATAAATATTTTTAATATATATCATATATACATATAATATAATTAATAAATTCAATTTAGTATAATAATTATTTATGTATAATATATAATAATAATATATTTATATAATTCAAATGGTACGCGGGTCGGATATTCGGGTAATATACTATACCCATACCCTACCCATACCCGACCATAAAATTTCGGATTCGGCCGAAACCCGACCCGATTTCGAATTTATCCGACGGGTAGGATCGGGTACGGATAAAGTTGACATCCCTAAAAATAAATAATTTGGCTCGAACTCAGTTCAAGCTCAATCAAGTCTATATATTTTGACTCGAGCTCGACTATCAAATTTATTTAAATATAAAATTATTATAAGATAATATACATAGCATAGCTTGATGGCTCGTTGAGCCATCAAATCAGTAATAACTCAGCCCGAGTTCGACTTGATTATTAAGTTGCTAGCTCGAGCTCAAGTCAAGCTTGACAAAATCGAACTCGAATCAAGCTTGATCGAGCTATTTTTGAGCAGCTCGCAAGTAACTTGATTCCGACACCCCTTGACCAATATCACAATAAATACACAATGATTAATGTAGCTTTTAATTTCTTAAATTGTAGAAAATTGTAAAATTGAAAGTATCATGTGAAAAGAAAACCCGACGGGTTTCTCAAAAATTGTTAAAATTAACAAAAATGCTGAAAGAAATACATTTTAAGTGTTTTTGTATAATTAATTGAGTTTTTTTGTTTGGAAGAAGAGGTAAATTTATAAACCAAACAAGATTAAGGGGGCCTATTCCCTTACATAGCCAATTTGTTAACCGAACAGGATAGTAGTAAACTACTAGTATTGACGGGGGCCAAATCCCTAACATAGCCACAAAATAAAAGACAAGACGTAATCAAGGGGGGCCAAATCCCACACATAGCCACAAAACAAAAAGTAAAGATACAATAAGGGGTGGCCAAATCCCAAACATAGCCACAGAGGCACTTTAACGACATGCCGAGGTCACCGAAGGCCTTTTAACGACATGCCCAGGTCGAGCTTCCGCGCAAGCTTGAAAATCATGAAGTTTGAGTACGAACTGCACAAGTCCGGAGTCAAATGCAAGCCCACAATGTAATCCACGAACAACTACATCACTACTGCAGTGAGTACGAAGTATCACTTCTTCATGAATATCATTGTCGAGGACACAAATGAAGGTAAAAAAAAATCCAGCCAAGACACCCGAAGCCATCCAACAGAGAGCCTTTTGCGCAAGTTTTGAGCATCTTAAAATGCAGAATAAACCTTTAGCACGAGTATGAACATCTTAGAATGCAGAATCAGCAGACCCAAGCCGAGAGTCCAATGATTAACCTTTTCACGAGTATGAGCATCTTGGAATGCAGAATCAACAGGCCCAAGTCGAGAGCCAAATGGAGGTCTAAAAAAACTCGACCACAAACACCTACTACATCACTACTGCAATGAGCACAGATGCACCAACCCAGCGCCCCCATACGCAGGGTAGGATTCTCATGTAACACATATCTTTATGAATTTTCGATATTTTCGAACGTATCTTGGAGAAACCATCCCGCTGTAAACCAGAGCATTCCATTGATAAACTTTTACGATCAGTGATTGAGGAGGCCAACTTAAAGATCCTCAAACAAGCGTCTTTTTGGACCCAAGCCAGCCACCATAAGAGTATGAGCATCTTGGAATGCAGAATCAAAGGCCCAAGCCGATAGCCAAATGGAGGTCTAAAAAAGTCAACCACAAACACCTACTACCTCACTACTGCAATGAGCACAAATGCACCGACCCAGCGACCCCATACGCCGGGTAAGATTCTCATATACCACATATCTTCATGAATTTCGATATTTACGGACGAACTTTGAAGAACCCATCCAGTCGTAACCCAGGGCATTCCATTGATTAACTTTACGATCAGTGATTGAGGAGGCCAACTTATAGATCCTCAAACAAGCGTCTTTTTGTACCCAAGCCAGCCACCAAAAGTTTTTGAATTTGACAGGAGAGTGAAGGAACATCACTTAAAGTAACCATAGCAAGACCGGCAGCTATTCCGACCCTGCCCGAAGGGCAATTTGAACGGGTCGTTTGTTGTTGACTGGGGCTGGGAATTTTCAACACGAAACCCGTGGAATCGATCGGAACCGAACCGAAATTCTCGGTTCGATTCGGTTCCTGGGAGTTGAAATTGTGTATTTTTTTTGGAACCGAACCCGAATTTCGGGTTCGGTTCCTGCGAAAAAAAAAATTCATAAAAACCCGAAATTACCTGTTTACCTTTTTTTAATTAATATTAGTTAATTTATAAAGAAAAATAAAAAAATCCTAGAAGTATACTGTCTTACTTAATTTATTGAAGTTCAAATTACTTTTTTGTTGCTTTATTTTGTTTGATATTTTGATTGTATCAACTAAATATTCAATATTGTATCTTCATTATCTTGTTTTTAATTGAAGTATTGTTGTTTAGAAATTTAAATTGGAGTCAAACTTTACTTTTAAATAGGCTATTGTTGTTTAAAATATTTTTTTTAGATTAAAACAGATGAATAGATTTATATAGACATGAAAAAATGAAATAAAAATATTTTTGGAACCGAACCGAAAATTCAGTTCGGGTTGTGTTCGGTTCCGAATGAAAAAAAATATGGAACTGAACCCGAAATACACAATTCGATTCGAGTTTGGTTCCTACAAAAAAAATAGAACCCAATTTCTGACAGCCCTAGTTTTGACCAATCCCCCCACCCCCGATACTGTTTCGAAACTTGCCTAAGTCCCTAAAGACCGTTTCAAGACTTGTGCAGGTCTCTATGGGCCTTTTAAAGGTCCTGCCCAGGACCACTTGGGTTGACCACCCTCTCATCCCAACTCGTCCATGCTGGCCCCTTCATATCTCTCTATATATTATATATATATATATGAGATTGTGGTTTGAGATTCTCTATTTCACTCGGTCACTTTCAGATTCGTAAGCTTCAGTCACAAAGGTTTCATTTTTACTGAAGGCAACATGGCGGAGCTTAGTCAAAAGACTCAAAACAGGTCACAATTCAAAGGTCACCCGCGCCTCCCCAAATTGGCTATCCCTAAGCGTTACGATCTCAAACTGAAGCCTGATCTCGCCGCCTGTAAGTTCTCTGGGGCCGTTCAAATTTCCGTCGATGTCGTTTCGGGAACCGAGTTCCTTGTCCTTAACGCCGCCGAGCTATCCGTCAATCCTAAATCCGTCACCTTCACTTCTGGTAATAAGGTACCGGTTTAGTATTTTGCATTGTTGGCGTCCTCTGAGTTCTTTTAGTTCCCTCCCTCCCAGGCTCCAGCCCCACCACTTCTCTTATTATTACTATTATTTCCTTTTTGTTTTTGCTTTAAACTTTGTCTGGAAAATTTTAGGTTCTTGAATCTGTGGAAGTCGAGTTTTTTGAGGAGGATGAGATCTTAGTGTTGGAGTTCAAGGAATATTTGCCAATTGGTTTTGGTGTTTTGAACATTGAGTTTGATGGGACATTGAACGATAGAATGAAAGGGTTTTACAGAAGGTAACTATCTGTTTTACTTATGTATTATTTATGTTAAGTTATTATACTTGATATGCATTGTTTGTTATTGCCATTTCCATTCACATTTTGCCTCAAGACACTTTTTTTTGGCTATTGGAGTTATCATTCTTTGTGAGTGTTTGTATGTCTGTGCAGTGTGTGGTTCTGTGAAAAATACGTGTATTGTGTGTGTGAGAGAGTAACTTTGTGTGTAATTGCTTATGCAGAAATACAATGATGTATTTTAAATGACTAGGTTCAAAGGTGGATTTCTAAAAAACATGAACTAAAATTGAATAGTGATTTGTAATTTATCTATTTGAGTTTTTAGGCAAACATGTTCCATGATGTACGTGTTGATTTTACAATATCAATCACATAATTTGACATTACTATGACAATTATTTCAATTCATCGCATGTCTCATTATATTTTCCATATAACTGGAAAAAACTATGATGTTGGTGGTTTTGGAATTTCATCTCATTTCTCCTTAGCATGAAGGTTGCGACAAGAAGCGCATCCGGCATAAAACTTTGGCACTTTATTGTTTTGCATGAATCATAGTGTTAACTAATTCTTAATTGACACTATAATCTTCATGCCACCAACCGCAACATAGTTGGGATTAAGGTACGGTTGACGATGATGATGAGTTTTAGCCAAACATGTTGAGTGGATTCGACAATGAATTTCAAAACTCTTAATCCATACACAACCTTATGAAACTATGTATACCCTTGGAATTATCGATCCTATGTGCTTTTCTCTGCAGCAAGTGAATGATGTTGAGTTGGAGTCTTGTTGCCTCTAACCTCGTGCTACGTTATCTCATCTGGACTCTACTTCGTGAGAACAATGTTGAAGCAGAGGATTTTACTTTTGCCAAAGTCATTAAACTAATACTGAATGGGTAATATTGTTTAATTGGATTAATTTGTAGCAACTCGAATTTCTTGCAACTAACATTGTATAATGGGAAAAGGCGTCCCCAGTGTGTATTTTATGACAAATGATCACTTAAACTACTATAGAAATGAGGATTCCTTTTTAACTTTTTTCAGTTGATTGCTCCAATTTCCACTCACCCTCACTGCCGAATCTTTTGATTATTCTCTAGAAAGCAAGTTCTACTAGTTGATGCTCAGTTATCTTATTGCAAAACTGTTTTCAATGCCTTATTTCAGCACTTATGAGCATAATGGCGAGAAGAAAAACATGGCTGTGACACAGTTTGAGCCAGCCGATGCAAGACGGTGCTTCCCCTGTTGGGATGAGCCTGCTTGCAAGGTACTTATAGCAGTTTGTGTTACCTTTTTCTTTCTCCAGATTTTTTACTCGTAGAATTTTAAGCCCATAATTTACTTTTTATTGGATAAAACCAACAATAAATCTGTTGCTGGTACATGTGCTAGCTATATCCAAATTATTCTTGAGTGACACGTGGGATATCCTCAATTTAATTGCGTACCTGTAATTCAGGCGACTTTCAAAATTACATTAGAAGTACCATCGGAGCTGGTAGCACTTTCCAACATGCCTGTAATTGAAGAAAAACTAAATGGAAATCTAAAGACAGTATACTATCAAGAATCACCAATCATGTCCACTTACTTGGTGGCAGTGGTCATCGGGCTGTTTGACTATGTTGAAGACCGTACACCTGATGGTATATTTGTGTATCATGTTAATGCTATTTTATTGAGGTTAATATTGTGTTACTGATGATGTAATATCATGTTTTACAGGAATCATTGTCCGGGTATACTGTCAGGTTGGCAAGGTTAGTCAAGGGAAATTTGCCCTGGATGTAGCTGTCAAAACACTTGGCCTTTATAAAGAGTAAGTGCTGTGCATTTTCATACTTACATAGCCTTGTTTATCAAGTAGTGCAAGGATGTATATTTTTTTCTTACCTATGTTATTAGGTATAGTTACGTCAGTTACGTACTTTTTAAGTGCTCGTACAAATGCGAGTTTGACTCAGAATATATTTTAATTATAAAACTCAGGTACTTTGCAGTGCCATATTCGCTTCCTAAATTGGACATGATTGCAATTCCTGATTTTGCTGCTGGGGCCATGGAGAATTATGGCCTCGTTACATACCGAGAAACAGCTTTGCTTTATGATGATAAGCAATCTGCGGCCGCAAATAAACAGAGGGTAATATATGCATTTGCTTGAAAGATGGAATTGCCTGAATTAAGTAACATGTTTAATGATTAATGAATTACATATATATTATGTCTTGTTTGCTTAAACAGATGTTTCCTGGTTTTGATGGATAGGAAATTGGATATGTTATTGGCCCATTAGAATAAGGGATTTTGTGTACTGATTGTACTGAATATCATTTACTTAGGTTGCCGTTGTCGTAGCTCATGAACTAGCACACCAGTGGTTTGGCAATCTTGTGACAATGGAATGGTGGACACATTTATGGTTAAACGAGGGATTTGCAACATGGGTACGGTTTAACATTCAAGTTTAAGTCCTTGTTTTTAGGCCATTAGATTTGTACAGTTCATTAATATGTGGTTTCTTTTTGGAATCAGGTAAGCTATTTGGCAGCTGATAGCTTGTTCCCAGATTGGCAGATTTGGACTCAGTTTCTTGATGAAAGTACTGCCGGACTTCGACTGGATGCGCTTGCAGAATCTCACCCCATCGAGGCAAATGACATGTTTTTGACAAAATAAATATTAAGGAGACGAGATTTTTTTACTGAAAAGATGTATCTACTTCTGTTGGTATGCTATCTTGTTTCAGGTGGACATTAATCATGCTGGTGAAATTGATGAGATTTTTGATGCAATCAGTTATAGGAAGGGTGCTTCTATTATCCGAATGCTACAAAGCTATATTGGACCTGAATGTTTTCAGGTAGGTCAATTTGGTTTTGAGATTTACTTTAAATCCACTTAGCTTGAGTTCCTTCCGGTCTGATTAATTCAATTATTTGGTTATTAATTTGATTTATATTTAGATCTTTTTTTTGTGTGTCGTTATCTGAATTGATTGGTCTGGCAAACTACATACTGATTGCTACAAGTTGTTTATACTGGAGTTATGTAAAAATACAAACGATATCATAAGTTTTTTTAATTGATTTTTCTCTTTTTGCAACTTCCTCTAGAGAGCACTTGCATCCTACATCAAAAGATATGCTTGCTCAAATGCAAAGACAGAAGATTTATGGTCAGTCCTTCAGGAGGAATCTGGTGAGCCTGTGAACAAACTAATGGACTCTTGGACAAAACAGAAAGGTTATCCTGTCGTATCGGTGAATATTAAAGACCAAAATCTGGAGTTTGAACAGGTGTGTTTTATGTCCAACTTCATCAATTAATTGATATGTTCACGTGTTATTGTTTCCTAATCTCTTGATAACATATGTTATGACAGTCACAATTTTTGTTGAGTGGTTCTCATGGTGAAGGGCAATGGATAGTTCCAGTGACTCTGTGTTGCGGCTCTTATGAAGCTCGCAAAAGTTTCTTGTTGCAAACAAAAAGTGAGACTCTTGATGTTAAAGAATTCTTGGGTGCCTCGAATTCATCTGCCTGCCCTTGGATTAAAGTCAACGTGGACCAAACGGCTTTCTTTCGGGTGAAATATGATGAACTCCTTTCGGCTAGACTTAGAGATGCAATAGAGAGGAAGTGCTTGTCAGTCAGTGATAAATATGGTAATTCCGATGTTAGACCTTTTTAAGGGTTAATTACAAAAAGTACCCTTGATTTTTGACCTAATTACGAAAAAGTCCAACTAGCTTTGAAAATTACAAAAACACTCCTGAGTAACCCCCCCCCCCCCAACCCAACCCAACCCAACCCACACACATTTATGTGCATATTTTAGTTAGCCGCTTAATTTTAACACTGAAACAAATCTCTGCTTTGTACTATTGAAAGTTTGCTGTTTTTTGTGATTAGGTCAAGTTTCGAGGGTGCTTTTGTAATTATCCATTTTTTCCTGTTTAAAACTTCAGGGAAATATTAAGTTCAGTACATTGGCTTGAGCAGGAATATTGGACGACTATTATTCATTGTCCATGGCATGCCAGCAATCTTTGACCTCTTTGCTTGCTTTGATGGGTGCTTATAAAGAGGAGCTTGATTACACAGTTTTATCCAACTTGATCAGTGTAATGTTCTCTATTTTTAAGTTCGGTGTTTTTCTTTCAGGATTCCTTTATTCCTATTTTTGACATTTTGTCGATTCTACAGATAGCTTTTAAAGTGGCAAGAATTGTGGCTGATGCTTCTGCACCTGAACTGCTGGCCGACATGAAACTGTTTTTCGTCAATCTTTTCCAGAATCCTGCCGAGTATGATTTTTATGATTTTGTTTCAACGCATTATGTAATAATGCGATTGTTCATATACAGTTTATGCATCACTCGGACTATAATATAACAGAGCTGGTTGTCACGGCTGACAGTCGACAACGAGACATGTGTGCGCAGACGGTCGCACAGGGTGCCGAGGGACCGGCACGAGCAGGACGCCAAGGATGGCATCAGGTTGCAAGTGAAGAGTCAGCCTTCAGGACGGCGTGACCAGACGGAGAGTCACGCGTGGAAACCGTGGGAGGAGCACGGACGCCGCTGTGGGAAGCGGATCGCCCAAGGGGCATTCCGGACTGGACATGTTCGGATCGTCTGGCAGAGGGGCACGGGCAAGGCCGGACGAGCAGCAGTCGTGTGGGACAAGGCACGACGGGACAAGGCCGAGTCTGGGAACAGGACTCGACCTGGGCGGCCGGACGCGGGCGTGGGATGCCGGGCGCGGCCGGCGTGGCGCGGCGCTGCGCGCGAGGTGCGAGAGAGACCCTCCCCTATAATAAAGCTTAGACGGAAAAAGCCTTGTGGGGGGGCAAGACATTGAAAAGCTGAGGAGCCACTCAGCAGGGAAGACTCGACCGGAAGCAACTAGAAGCGGACCGACTTGGTCCAGGAGGTTCGGGAAGAGTCTGGAACAATGCAGAAACGGGCCCAGATGGTCAGGGCCGAGACGGGCCGGTGCGGGCCGGGATGGGCCGATGCGGGCCGGGACGGACAGAGACGGGCCGGGGCGCCTGGATGATGGAAGAACCTTCTAGGACCCTCCTAGAAGGATGTAGTACTTGAAGATTGTGGAGCATTCTAGATTGTACTTAGTAGAATACTCTAGAATGTATTTGTAAGCCTTGTATTTGTAGACTTGTGTGGATAATTCTAGAGATAGGTTCTAGAATATGATAGAAGTATGTGGATGTTGTAGATAGGTCTAGAACCCTCCAAATGAGGAGGTGGAATGGAAGATTCTAGGTTCTAGGGGTAGTATAAATAGGCAAGGGGGAGGCTCATTTGCAACCAACCCTCAAAGACTCAACATTCTTGTGTACTTGTAAAGTTTGTGAAATAGTGAAGTGTTTTACTCTCAACTCCCAAGTGTAAACCCCTTCTTACACACTTAGCAACCGAGTAAGGCTTACTAGCTAGATCGAGGCAATTCTAGTCTAGTGCCGCACGGGTCCGAGGAGCTTTCGAGTGCTCAAACCCAACCCCGTGACAAGTGGTATCAGAGCCACGCTAGTGGTTCAAGGAACTTCCGCATTGAGACGTTGCTGAGAGGTATTGTGCAAGGAGGACCGATGGAGACTACGTCCAGCGTCACCAAAGTTCAACCCGGCCAGGAGAAGGACAAGTCCAGGAAAGGGTCTAGGGACAAGTCCGTGGAAAGAGGTGTTGCCATGGAAGCACGAGTGGCTCGGCTGGAGGAAACCATGGGCAAGCACGCAGATGCTCTTGAGGTATGGAGCAATGTGGCCGACCAGGTGACGGAGATGAGCGAGTCGTTGGAGGAGCTTGAGAACCGGGTGACGAGCACCCTTAACGCGTTGCGACGCGACTTGTGTGAGGAGATCCTTGAGTCTGTCAGGAAGGAGGTTCGGTCCATGATCGCAGCCTTTCGAGAGGAGATCATAGGGAGGATCGAGACCATCGAAGGAAGGGCGACCTTGCGAGCGGGCGATGGCCACAGTCGGGACCGGTGGTGCGGCACCCCATCGAATCGACAACCCCCAGAATTGTTCGTTCCAAGGAACGCAGAAAGGTATGGAAGTGGAAGACATACTGTGGAACATTGAACGTTAATTTGGTGCATCGTGGATAGTAGATGATCCGACCAAGTTGCGACGGCTCCATTCTTCTTAGCAGATGTGGCGCCGCTATGGTGGAGAAGGCGCGAAACAGAGATCGCGCGTGGAACATGTCGGATGGAGACATGGGAGGATTTCAAGCCGAGTTCAAGCGGCGGTTTACCCGGAGAATGTTGAGATTTAGTTCAGGGCTAGGTTGAAGGAGTTGACACACAACAAGGCGATCAAGGACTATGTGAAGGAGTTCCAGGAGATCGTGCTGGAGTTGCCTAGCCTTAGTGAGCAGGAAGCTTTGTTCGCGTTCGTGGATGGGCTAAAACCGTGGGCAAAGTTGGAGGTGCAGAGGGCCAAGGCACAGAACGTGTCCGAGGCGATCAAGCGGAGCAGGAACTACCGATCGAGTTAAAACCAGCCGGGGAGAGCCGAAAGTCCAGGAGGGACGAGGACGGCATCGGTACGCAGGACAAGTCGTACCAGGGTAATGCGGATAGGGGCGCGAGGATGGCCAGGCCCAAGGACGACAAGCAGTCAGGGTGGACTCGGACTCGCCATGGGTGCGGGAGTGCAGACCATCTCGTAGCAGCGTGTCCGAAGAAGAAGAAATGTGAGATTTGCTGGAGCACGGAGCATTCGACGAGGCAATGCTCGAAGTTTCCGAGGGTAGCCGCCATGGATTACACCAAGGCACGGGACGATGCCGAGGGTGATGGGACATCGATGGCGCTTCAGGTGTTGAACTCAGCCACAGGAATGGCATCGCGGGACGGAACACCGAGGGAAACTTCTTTGTATGCGACGGGCCGATCAATGGAAACCCACAAGGCGTTGGTCGACACAGGGGCCGATTACAACTACATTGACGAGGTGAAGCACGAGGTTGGGGCTTCGTGTCATCAAGGACTGGCCGATGAAGTCGAATAATGCACCACCCGTTCGAGTCACAGGGGTCGCCAATGGGGTGCGACTAAAGATTGGCACGTGGGAACCGCGCGTGCACTTCAAGGTGACGAGCATGGATGATCGGGACATTATACTGGGCATGGACTTCCTGAGGAAGAATAATGTTAGGAGTTGTTCCGCACAAGAGGGCGCTGTACGTGTGTGATCAAGCCAAGCTGCACGAAATACGCTTGACCACAGAGCCTTCGAGACAAGCCATGTCGGCACTCAAGTACGTGAGGAAGCTTGAGGAGGAGCCGAGTTACCACCTTGGAGCAGTTCGGTTCATCGAAGGGCCGCCACGTCGCCGAGGACGTCGACGAAATGGGCGGGGGAGAATGTCACGGCCGACAGTCGACAACGAGACATGTGTGCGCAGACGGTCGCACAGGGTGCCGAGGGACCGGCACGAGCAGGACGCCAAGGATGGCATCGGGCTGCAAGTGAAGAGTCAGCCTTCAGGACGGCGTGACCGGACGGAGAGTCACGCGTGGAAACCGTGGGAGGAGCACGGACGCCGCTGTGGGAAGCGGATCGCCCAAGGGGCATTCCGGACTGGACATGTTCGGGACTGTCCGGCAGCGCAGGGGGCGCGGGCAAGGCCGGACGAGCAGCAGTCGTGTGGGACAAGGCACGACGGGACAAGGCCGAGTCTGGGAACAGGACTCGAGCTGGGCGGCCGGACGCGGGCGCACGCGCGCGAGGTGCGAGAGAGACCCTCCCCCCTATAATAGGCTTAGACGGAAAAAGCCTTGTGGGGGCAGTAGACATTGAAAAGCTGAGGAGCCACTCAGCAGGGAAGACTCGACCGGAAGCAACTAGAAGCGGACCGACTTGGTCCAGGAGGTTCGGGAAGAGTCTGGAACAATGCAGAAACGGGCCCAGATGGTCAGGGCCGAGACGGGCCGGTGCGGGCCGGGACGGACAGAGACGGGCCGGGGCGCCCGGATGATGGAAGAACCTTCTAGGACCCTCCTAGAAGGATGTAGTACTTGAAGATTGTGGAGCATTCTAGATTGTACTTAGTAGAATACTCTAGAATGTATTTGTAAGCCTTGTATTTGTAGACTTGTGTGGATAATTCTAGAGATAGGTTCTAGAATATGATAGAAGTATGTGGATGTTGTAGATAGGTCTAGAACCCTCCAAATGAGGAGGTGGAATGGAAGATTCTAGGTTCTAGGGGTAGTATAAATAGGCAAGGGGGAGGCTCATTTGCAACCAACCCTCAAAGACTCAACATTCTTGTGTACTTGTAAAGTTTGTGAAATAGTGAAGTGTTTTACTCTCAACTCCCAAGTGTAAACCCCTTTTTACACACTTAGCAACCGAGTAAGGCTTACTAGCTAGATCGAGGCAATTCTAGTCTAGTGCCGCACGGGTCCGAGGAGCTTTCGAGTGCTCAAACCCAACCCCGTGACATGGTGCTCTGGAGTCTGGTCAACAAAATAGTAACCTTCACAAAGAAAACTAGTTAACTTTCAAAACTACAAAATAATATGCGAGACTTTATTGTCTTACATTTACCCTTTGCAGAAGAAATTTTTTTTGAAAACCCCCATTCATATATCTAAAAATATTACAGTTAGTCCCTTGATTTTAACACTGAATCAAACCTCAGGGGTATTTCTGTATTTTTAAAAGTTAGCTGTTTCTTTTTGTAGTTGGATCAAACCTCGAGGGTACTTTTTATAGTTACCCATTATAATATAATTTATAAATTTAAGATACGTGGTTGTTATTTCATTTATTTATCAGGAGACTTGGTTGGGATCCTAAACAAGGGGAGAGCCATCTTGATGCCATGTTAAGGGGGGAGCTGTTAACAGCATTGGCATTGTTTGGACATCAAGTCACACTAGACGAGGCAAACAGACGATTCCGAAAATTTTTGGATGACAGAAACACACCTCTTCTTCCTCCTGATTTGAGAAGGGTTATACCCACAAACTTAAACTTTGTCTAAATGTAGAATTCAGAACTTGTCCATATTTTACTGACTTTTCTTTTCCTTTTCTTCCATTTCCAGGCGGTATACGTAGCTGTTATGCAGAATGTGAGCACATCAAACAGATTTGGCTACGACTCTCTTCTGAAAATTTATAGAGAAACAGACCTCAGCCAGGAGAAGACGCGTATTTTAGGTACAGTTATCAATCTTAGATTCGGGATAATTACAAAAACTACCCATGAGGTATGAGGTATTACAAAAGAAAACCCAGATAGTTTCAAAATTACCAAAAAAAAAATAAAAACTCTGAGGGTTGATTCCGTTTTAAGTTCAAGGGGGTAACTGTGATATTTTGATGGACGTTCTAGGTTTACGAAATGTTTTTCATTTATGAAGGTGGAAAATATAAGAGGGAATCAAACTTCAACGGGTTTTTCTTTGTAAATACCGAAACCTCGGGTGGCTTTTGTAATTACCCCTTTTAAATTTGAGTATTGATTATCATGGCTGCAGTCATTAATGGATTCCTAAATTTATTTATTTTCTTGACTTTACCTTAGGTTCATTAGCTTCGTGCCGGGATCGTGAAATTACTCGCGAATTTCTGAACTTCTTGCTAACTTCCGAGGTACTGTCGAGATTCTTAGCTACAACAATAATTTCCTTTTGCAGATTTGCTCCATTTTCTTCTTTCCTTTGTTATGTCAGGTTAGGAGCCAAGATGCTGTATTTGGATTGGATGTTAGTAGGGAAGCTCGTGAGACAGCATGGGATTGGTTGAAAGTAAGTTGGCGTAGTTGTAAACCGAAATAGGAATCCAATCCCGTTATAATGGAATTCAGAACAAAATGGAATATGTTATCGCCCTTTTACTGATGGTTTGGGCTCATTACAGGACAATTGGGACAATATCTCTAAAACTTACGGAGCTGGATTTCTGATAACTCGCTTCATTGCCGCTGTCGTGTCGCCGGTTGGTGCTGCTCGCCTTAGCTCTTCAAATTTTTATATAAGCTTAGGCGCATCAAACTATTAGGCATGAAACAGTTTTTTTTTTCTTTTTAAATTACGAAAAATGACCCATGAGGTTTGTTTATTGTAACACTTCCTATCCCTTCATAAGCATAGAACAGTTCAAACACTCCCCTTACATTTGTAAAAATATTCCAGTTACACAGTTACCCCCTCGCATTTTAACTATTCAAGACATAATCAAGCATCAAGATCTTTTTCTAAAATTTTGAAAACAAAACTTTGGGATCTTATAAATACTCAAAAATCTCAGTTTTTTGTTTTATAATTATTCAGAAATAATGATGGTGATAAATTGATTTACCATTTTTGATTTCCTCTATTTTTCTTCCCAGTTCACTTGTTATGAAAAGGCAGAGGAAGTTGAACGGTTCTTTGCCAGCCGTATGAAGCCTTACATTGCAAGGACATTAAAGCAGAGCATCGAGAGGGTTCATATCAATGCTGCTTGGGTAAAAAGCATTCAAAGTGAGAAACACCTTGCCGAGGCTGTTAAGGAGCTAGCACATAGGAAATAAACAAATACTAAGAGAAAAAACAAACTGTTTCTACTAAGTCAGGCTGTGTTGTTTCTTTGGATGTCCTGTTTTGGATTTTGTTTCTGGAAGAAAAGCTCTAAAAACTTGTGCATGACCTAGTACTCCATGTGTTGGTTTGAGGCTGTTTCGATATCTTATAAATCAGTAGTTTCTTATTTATCCTTATCACTTGGCTATCTCGTTCGAACATGCTAGCGTTACGAATGTTAATTGTTTGCAAACAGTAGAAAATCTGTTTTACATGTTCCACTTTTGTATTCCACTCCATGTTCCAGCAGGAAAAAGAAAATCATTCTAGAGGTTCTTGCTCTTTATCTTCCTCTGGGCCTTCAAGTCAACGACGACGACAGTTATATTATCCTTGCTGCCCTTTTGAAGCGCACGGTTCGATAAGTAGTCGGCCGCTGCTTGAGCTGCTGGATCGATTCCTTGGCCCCTTTCTAAGGGAACTGTGGGTCCGTTATTTTTATGCCAGAGTAGTATTCTTTTACGAGCAATGTCACAAACCTCCGCGTTCGTCATAACGTCCCATAAACCATCACTGGCTAGAATGAGGCACTCGTCTTTCCTAGATCGGGTTGAAAACGTGACTTCAGGATCCGGAATAATCCAAGGCTTCAAATATCTGTCTCCTGTTGAGAAGCAGGGGAAATAAATTGGAGATTAAGAAAAATAATAAAAATACAAATGAGGGAAAACGTAGGACATACCAATGGACCTAGACATGGCAAGGACCCCAAATACACGATGCCCGTTCCACTGTATCACCTTGCCTCCAGCTGCTTCAATTCTCGCATATTCATCTTCCCGATTTGGCTAAAACCATAGCAGGGAATAATCTTAGATCATAATTGTTGTAGAAAAAATCATCCGGAAAACTCTGTACTTGAATGAATTTTTTTTACATAAAATTATTATTACCTTATGATCCACGGAGAGGGCCACCGGTTCAATGCCACGGCATAGCACAGCCCTTGAGTCGCCACAATTAGCCACTATTATATGCGAAGAACAAACTACGGCAACTACAGCAGTTGAGCCGACAGTTTCCGGCACAATGGGTTCGACTCTGGCTTTCCGTCCAAGTTCGTCGTCAACCTTGATAAAACATTTGGTGAATGCTCTTCTCCAATGCTCTTCACATGTACTTCCGTCGTTCATGCTGGCCGTGATAATTTGCAACTCCTCGGTCAAAGCACGATGAATACGTTCTCGACAGTAATTAGCGACCTGGGGAATAAAGTTCCAATTACTGTTAACCTCAATCACCACAATTCTGTCAAGGGAGTGTTTGGCAGAAGCTTTTCCATTTTCAGAATTAAGTTTTATAAGTAGTTGAGAACATTTGCAAATAGATCAACCAAAAGGTGAATTTGCTAAATTTGTGAATAAAATTGTGAAGTTACTTATTAGCTTATAAAATCAAAATAGAAAGAAGCTTTTAGAAGTGATTTATTATAGCAGAAGCTAAAAGTAGTTGGATGAGGGAGCGTTTGCATAGGAAGAGAGATATAAACCTGAGAGCCTCCATGGCCGTCATACACTCCAAAAAAATGTCCGGTCAAATGACTCAAGCACGAACTCGCCCCATCAACCGCACGATCGTCGATCAACATCCTGAGAGGAATTTTCAACAACCCCGGCACAGCCGCGGCCGCATCCTCCATTTCCGGCCTCCTACCACATAGGGACCTAAAGCCCCACAAAGGCACACAATCCACCTCAAATATACTTCGGCTCGCCTTTCCGCTCATCCCTTTTTCCGACCGAATACACGGTTTTACCCCCATTTCTTCCCTAACAACCACTGCATTGCCCAAATCACTCGTCTTCGGAATAAGCTCGACCTTATAGACACTCTCATCCACCTCAAAAGAACTCGTTCCAATCTCACCATTCGTTTCGGAACCTAACAAGTCGTCGCCGCATACACTACTCGAGCACGAGCTTTCGGGATCAACACGGTCGCCGCCTTCTAAAGAAGACGAGCCATCTTCACTCTCGCCTTCCTCACAACCCGAGCCGCCGAAATTACAATCGTCATTATCACCACCATCTACACAGATACCTAGGCCAGGCATCAACTTCAAGTTCATCACATCCATCTAATCTTTTTCCACGGTTAAGATTTTCAAGAAACAAATTTACCTTAGAAATCACTGCAACAATCTCATTCCAAACGACCACTATCAAGATTTTTCCTATATAAAGAAAAAATCTAAACTAAAAAATCCACAATACGTTACTTCTCATGCGCACGGCATATTTATAGAAACTAATAGAGACTACAATTCACCAATAAAAGAGGCTCAGATCTGATGATAAAATAGGGGGGGAAAAAATTTAACAACGATTAACATCCGTGAAAAAGTGTCGGCATCTGTAAAAAGGTGCGAAACTAACTTGTCTGTAACTTTTCTTGTTCCATCACCTTTATCCAATCAATAGAGAAAAAGGGGAGGAGATAAAGATAAAAAGAAAATATAGGAAGAATTAGTAAGTTGTTAAGGGGAAAGCTTCATCAATTTTATGGAAATGAAGAAGCCACGCCGAGGTAGAGAAAAAAGAGTCACAGGGAAATACTGAAATGGCCATCAACAGAAAAGTATCGAGTAACCTGGATCCGAGGCAATCAGTGTCAACCCTTTATTAGTAGTCACATTTAAGTCGTCTAACTAAATCTCTCTTTCAGTTTCAACCGATAATTACTTTACCTTTTTTTTATACCGAGTTTTTAAGTTTACTCTTGATTAGTCCTCGGATAACAGCCACGGCTCCATAAAACTGTAACACCCCAAACTAAGTGGATATTACAGTACCGTTGACCCCCAATTGGGACCCACCAGGCGAATGAAATTTAATGACTTAAATAATATAATTGTAGTACCGAACCACATTATACCATCAAATTACTCCGATGAGGAGTTTCATTACAACATGTTGCTACCCAAAATATTATCCGGAGATAGATATTGCTGGAATGGATGGATAGCAAACAAATGCAAGAGCACTTCCGTGAGAAAGATAAATAACACAAGATTTGCCGGGGTTGTTAGTCCCGGGCTTGAATGCTCTCGCGAGATATTATTAATACTAATATTCGGGGATACAAGTACTAATGTAAGAATACAATTACAATTAGTGTAAAGATTCTTGTTATCTTAGCTAGTGAGCGTGTAGATTGCCGGAAGAACCAGATGTGATGCTCTGTGAGTTCTTGTAACAAAGGAGGTGAACAGTCGCGGCGGTGAGAGATCGACAGTCTCTCACCGCGAGTATTAGCTGGATGCTTGAGCTCCTGGGCTTATGAATCTCTTGGAATCTGTCTTGTGGAGACTTCCGGCCTCTGCCGATCGTCTTCTGGATGAGGGATTCGGAGAGAGAAGTCCTGAGATGGATTCCGGCGAGAAAGCAGGGAGCTTGATGGTATGTATGTTCTACTGTATTTCCGTGAATAATTCGGAATGTAGGTGAATGAATTGTGAACCAATTCGGAACCTTTTTCCAGTAGGAGAAGGCTCTCTATTTATAGGACTTGGATATGCCGGGCGATCGCCTTTTCTGTATTATAATAATTGGGCGATCGTCTTTTAGCACATGGGCTTGTTCCCTTAAAGTCCGCGGCTGCGGCAGCCAGCTGTACGGTCCAATGGGGAGCCTGCACGCGTCCTGAGTTGCTGTCACGGGTGGTCCCACTGACAACTTTCGGCGCGCCTGTAGGTAGGTTAGGTAGGTGACAGACTGGGGTCAAAGGTCTTGTCTGTCAGCAAAGATCTTGTCTGTCAGCGCCTTTTGTGGATCTGCACGTGGGTGCTGTTTTGAGATCCAGTCTTCGATGACTTTGACGGGCGATCATCTCTGTTCGGGGCGTAGGCCGATTGTCCTTAGCCGGACACTAGAGTCGATCGCCAGATACCAAAGGGCGATCGTCTTGGGAGTCGATCGCTAGGTACTTGATAGTGGTCTGGTTTCTTCGATTAGGCGAGCTAGCCATAGTTTGACTGGTGTTGACTTGGTCGCTCGGCCTTATAGTCGATCGCCTGTCGGGATGAATAAATCTTGACACAACAATTGCCCCCCAGCTCGCTCCTATGTTGGAAACGTGGGGTGAGGTGGTTCCCTTGGCGATCGCTGAACTTTTGACGAGCGACTCTGTGTTTAACTGAACTGGCGATCGTCTTTGAGCTGATATATTCTGGGTTCGGACGACCTGGTTGGCCGCTAAACTGCGCGGGAAATGGCAATGGGCGTGGAAAAGTCTCCGCGCACGTGTCGGGCTTCTGTTGGAGGATACCAACGGTCATTAATGACTCCTCGGCTGACGCGTCCTTGAAAAGACGCATACGCGGGTCTCGAGGGAGTCAATTAATGCGACGTTTGGGGTCCGACCCCTGAGATTTTCCCTTATTGCAAACGAATCCCTGCCATCTCCTATAAAAGGGCGCAGTGTTGTAGTCTTCGTCCTCACGCGCACTTACTGGAGAAAGAAGGACTTGCTGAAGATTTTTCTGAAGATCTTAGAGCCGATCGTCGTTCGTTTTCATCTTTGGGTAAGAAAAATCCTTTTCTCCTTTCTTTCTTTGAGAATGGCCGGAACGTCATCATCACATGGAGTGGGTACCAGTTCCGCCGCCGGGACATCGACTGTCCGGGGAGGACCTTCTTCTGACTTCCACCTAGAGACGGCCGCTGAGGCTATTCGGGCCGGAATCGACCCTGCTGAAATCGAGGCTTTATTTAATGAAGCCGACGTCGCTAAGGAGGCGGCTGCTGAAGACAGACGGTCGCAGATAGAGAGAGATTTGGCGATTAGGGCCTACTGGGAGCAGCATAGTGCTTTCGGCCGGGCCTATAAGGCTTTTGCTGAGATAATGGAGAAGTTGGCCGGTCCGACTCCGAGATTCGATTTCCGGGGATACTCGGTCGCCTACCCTTATCAGCTTCCCAAACGGTCGTGAATCGGGTTGCGCGACGATCTTTGTGGTCGCTTGGCCAATCCGGAGTTCGACGACCGGGAAAGATCCGCCGTCTGGAGGACGAGGTTCCATGTTCCTTGAGATGTGGACATGTTCGCGGCGGAGAATGAGCGAGCCGATCAGCCTCCGATGGGTATGGTCGCCGTGAATGAGGCGATTATGGAGGCCGGCTGCGCTTCCCTCTATCTTTCTTGTCTCCCACTGCCGGCCGCTTGAACGTGGCGCCACTTGATTGACGCCGAACACTTGGCTCCAAATTATCTCGCACTCTCACTCTTTTCGGTCACCACTGTACGCCTCCCATCGCCGTTGGAGATGAACCATTTGTTCAAGCTGACGGCTCAGAAAGGGTCGGTCGGCGGTTACCATATTCAGGGCCGATCTGGTCGGGTAATCCATGGAGTCCCAAATAAGGCACGGGGTCCGATGAAGTGGTTCTGGGTCGCCGGCAAGTGGAGGGCTTCCACGAGCGATAATCCTTCGGGCGAGCTGGAGATCCCTACTGAGTTTCGGGAGAGGAATCCCGGTAAGGGTTTAGACTCTCCCTTCGTTCGGATGCGTTTTGGACTGATCTAATTTGATTTCGGTTTGCGAGGTGTTTTCACATTCGTGGTCGAGGAGCTGCCCTTTGATTTCCTGGTTGTCTGGGAGCGGATACGGAGCTTGTCGGACGACGACCTTGACGCTAACCGGATCAATAAGGAGAGTCGTTGGTTGTCGGCTCGGCTATTCCGTTTCCCGAGACATCTCTCGGTACCAGGTATGGGTTTCTGCGACCTTCGCTTTCTAGGCGATCGCCTTACTTGAGGAAAATATCTAACTGTTGATCGATCGTCTTCACTGTAGAGGTTCGCTTTCCTCGCTTTTTGGATCCCCCGCCGGAGATCGCCATGTCGAATCCTGGAGTTCTAGGCCGTCTCCGCCGCAAGAAGTCGTCTCGGGCCCCACCTGTTGCGTTGCCAATCGTTCTGGAGGCGGAACCTCGCGTGGAGCCGATCGTGGTTGAGGAAGGAGAGGGGCTTCGAACGAATCGCAAGAGGCCGAGGCCGGAAGAAACTCCGGTTCCTGCCCCCGCCAATGAGGTGCCGATCGCCGCGCCTCCGATCACCGTTCTCGCTCCGGAGAATGAGCCGCCCTCTGCGGCTTTTATGCGGGAGATGGCGATCGCTAGACCTGGCAAACGGGTGGGCTCGGGGACGGGCAAAAAACGGGCGGGCCAAATCTGGGCTGGGCCAAAAAGGCCCGATTTTTTTTGGGCCAAAAATATTAGGCCTGTGGCCCGCCCCGAGCGGGCCCGGCCCGTGGGCCTCGACTTTTTTTTTTTTTTTTTGAAATATTATTTATGAATAAATATAGAAATATTTTTCGATCCGTAATTATTATATTATTCACTATACTATCACAATCAATTAAATAAATGTACAATTATTTTTATTTGATAATTATATTATTACTACACTACCACAATCAAAAGACAAATATATAAATATTTTTATTTGATCATCATTTCATTTATCACTACTACTTTCTTATAAAAATTATAAAATAATATTATTATTGATATGAGATACTACAAAGTAATCACAAAGTCCCATAAAAAATAAAACTACATCAATAATTAACATATAGATGTAATCTAATCTAACAAATAAGGAAAAATTTTAAATATTATAATTACATATAACCTAAATATAAAAAAAAAAAACCTGGGCCGGGCGGGCCGCCCGCGGGTCGGGCCTCAACGGGCGGGCCAAATTTGGGCCGGGCCAAAAAGGCCCGATTTTTTTTGGGCCAAAAATATGAAGCCCAATGCCCTCCCAAAAACGGGCGGGCTGGCCCGGCCCGCGGGCCTGGGCCTATTTTGCCAGGTCTAGCGATCGCTGACGCTGAGACTCCTCGAGGGAAGCCGTATTTCGGTCGCGACCCCGAGAGGGCTGAGAGGTAGATTGCATTTTTGTGTTGAAACTTGCAATTGCGTAGGAGTTGTGTTAACTTTGTTGTTTTGATACAGGATCCGTCGCGCAGATCCATCTTGCCCGCCAATGGTGTTGGATTTCTTAGCGAGCCGATCTCCTCGCCAGTCCTGTGACATCCCGCAATACGTCAGCAAGGCCGCTTCTGCTCTACCGAAGGCCCGACGATCGACCGATGCGATCGCTCGTCGCCGATCGGGAGTACGATGCAGTCGTTTCGCCCTTTCTCTCAGGGCAGCGACCATGGCATCCCGAGCCGCGCAGAGTTTGAGGCGGCCTTCCACTATTCGCCTGCAGACGGATCTCGAGGCGGCTCGGAAAGAGAACGCCGAGTTTGCCGATAAGATCGTGGCGATGGAGAAGGACTCTTTGGAGACAGCCAAGCGGGCGAGCCACGAGCTTGAGCTGGCGAAGAAGGAAACCGAGTTGTCTCGTTTGGCGGTTGACCGATTCCGGGACAGGATGATGAATGCCGTACGGGCAGAGAAGGTTGCTGAGGAGGAGGTCGATCGTCAGAAGGTGACGATCGCTCGACTAACGAGTGGCGGAGTCGAGGAGAAGATAGGCTGCGAGGAGGTCGAGCTCCAAGGGTCGCAACAGCGATGACGGAGCCGAAAGGAGAGGTAGAGGCGACCAAGGTGATCCCTTTCAAAACTTGGAGTTTGTCCGAGTTCGCCTATTATATGGCGTCCGACTCGATCCGAGCGGCTAAGAAGGGAGGTTTGGAGGTCGGGTCTCTTCCGAGAACTTCAAGGCGTATGCGTTGGAGCATCCTCTCCATTCGACTTTTTCCTTGCCGATCTTGGATCTTGCGGACATCGGCGTGGATTTGAGCCGGTATCCGTCCGGCCAATCTTGCTCATCCCGACGCCTCGGAAGATGGGGGACCGCACCGGATGCCGATGGCGAAGGCGAGCAGGGGCACGAGGCACTTCATTTTTGATGTTTTAGCTTATTTCCTTGTAATTCGTAGCTTTCTTTTGTAGCATTTAGGCCTTCAGGCGACCATGTACTCTGATCTTTTCAAGTAATGAAATGAACGTTTAATTTTCTGACTTATTACTTGAATGATTGTTATTTTTGAGTCTTTGTTTGACTTTGTACAAATGTGTGAGGAGAGATCGTTGCGAGGGTAGTTCCAAATGAATTGATAAACTCATAAAGATAACTTTTACAACAAATTCGATCGCTGCACAACATCTGAAAAATGGCGATCTCCGTATGTGGTTGAATAGGGACGATCGTCGTTCTGGTAGTCCGCACTCTTCCCCCTTGTTTTTATTCACTTAGTGGAAGTAAGGGGATGAAAATAATTCGTTGAGTGAGCGGTCGTCAACTTTGTCGAATCCTCGGGGACGGTCGTCCGTCTTGAGGAACCGTGCACGATCGCGGAGTTTGATGGACCGACTCCTTGATCATGTCTTGATGCGCGAAGACATTGAGTGTCTCGTGACTCACTTTATTATGAGGGTCCTCTGTTAGGCTGCGCCTCGCCTCGTATTTTAACGAAAGGCGTGCGGTCTCGGTCTAGAGGAGTCCTTGCGCGGGGCAGCGTCGGATGATTCAACTCCACGCCCGCGGCTTGTTTAGCTCTGCTTCCACCTCGGCCCACCATGAAGATGGCGAACCTCGACGGTGTACGTTGAGACGGGGGTTGTGGCACGTCGCATTATCCGGGTTCACCATGTTAGATGATGAACCTTTGAGGGTGAGCGATCGTGTCCACTGATTAATTTTGGAGGGCCCTCAGACTACGCCGGCCTCGTATTTAAACGAAGGGCGGGCGATCTTGGCCCAAAGGTACCTTGCATGGCCTAAGCAGTCGGTTCCATCGACCACCAGGACCATGGCTGCACTCTTCCACCTTGGATCGTCATGTAAATGCCGACCTTCGATGGTGTACGTTGTGCGGGGGAGGCGATCTCGTGCCTTAGTCCATCGTGTTAGATGGTGAACTCTAGATGGCGAGCGAGTCCTCCAGTTTCTTAAATAAGGGGGGAGATCGGGGAGACTTCCGAGGTCCCCTTCTCTTGATTGAAGCATGTAGAGACGGTCGCCGAGGTTGATCTAGGGGTCGGCTCGTATGGGCTTCTCAACCTATTTGGTGTCCGACTCGGACGACCGTGTATAGAGATTGGTAGGGGCCTTGGCTAAGCCAATAAGCTGTCCAACTTGCCCTCCTCGAACAATCTCCAGAGCTGTTTGAGGAGGTCGCGACATTGGTTGGTGCTGTGGCCGGGACTCTTATGGTAGGCACAATATTGATTGTTGTCCAGGTGACCGTGGTCCCTTATCTCCTTTGGCTTTTTGAGCTTTTCGTGCCCCTTGATGGCATATAAAATATGTGCCGGAGTTCGGTTGAATGTATGGAGGAGATGTGCTTCCATGTCCTCGAAGGCCTTGAGATCTCCGGGTGGCTTGGCGATCGCCTTCTTTACTTTGGCGATCGTCGTCTTCTGGACAGGTGGTGGCGTTTCCTCGCCTAGGTGGAGGGTGAGTAGCCTTTGTCTGGCCAGAAAATTGGCAGCCTTAGCGCGGAAGATCGCGTAGGTTGGGGGAATATCCTTGGTAAGATGTCTAAACATGAGTGAATGACCGTAGAATCCCCCCATGACCGAATAGAGAGCGAGCTCGTCACTGACGGGTTTGCCGGTGAGGATGATTTCGTCTACTCGATCGATGTAATCTGCGTCGGTTTCGTCTTTCCCCTGCCTGATTTTCATCACGCGGTGAGGGCCTTCTGGTCTGGCGACCTTGTTGGCGAAGTATGACGTGAAGTCATTCGCCAGTTTCTTAAAGGAGGTGATTGATCGTGGTGGTAGTGAGGTGTACCACCCATGGGCCAGCTCGCCCAATGTTAACGGGAAGATCCGGCACTTGGTTGCATCAGATGCCCCACACCCAGTCATGTAGATTCGGAATTTACTCAGGTGGGTTTCGGGGTCCGATCTCCCCTCATACAGAGGTGTTTTGGGAGGAGCGATCGTTGGTTGTATGTGGGAAAGCTCGATGTGGACCGCGAGTGGCTCGGTCGGCCCGGTGATCTTTTTGCTGGCGCTTGCCCCAGTGTCCAAGAGTGCTTTCATCTCGTCGAGCTGGCGTTGTATAGCGGCCATCGCCGTGGCCTGGCTGCTCGTGGCGGCCGCTGGAGCGGTGCCGAGGCGAGGCGATTGAGTACCGATCCTCAGCGTCGGACGGAGTCGATGGCCGACTGCGTTCGGTTGTGAGGTGGGTAGGCCGAACTCCTGGTGACGGATTCAGATTCCGTCTTTTCGTGGTTGGAAACAGAATGCCCCGGTCGCCAGGATGGGTCGCGCCCCAAGCGATTGAATATGGATCCGTCCGGTCGTGCGAGAGCCTTTTCTCGCAAATTGGGGCTTTCTGACGATCGTTCGCTCAGTAGCCCGTTGAATTTCCGTTTTCCCATGCGGCGGACGATCGAGGGAGTTATCGCGGGCGACGCGCATGCTCTCCGTCGCTCCTCTAGGATGGCCATAGCCTCCTCGATCTGTTACTCGGTTTGGAACTGATCGAGTGAGAGGTTGGGGCCATCTCTCGGGTGCGGGATCGAGAGTCTCACGTTGCCGCGGCTTCCCCCTGTCGTCGGCTGGGGTTCGGATTGAGCCGGGATATGGTGTCCGGCGGTTCGGAGAGTGGCTTTCTTCGATGTACCGGCGGATGTCATGATTCTGAAGGTTTTCTTTGAAGCGTAGTGAGTGTCACTTCAAGTATATACCCCAAGAACAGTGAGCGTTCTTCGGGACGGTAGGAATGAAATTTTGAGGGTTAGATCCCCTTCCTCTAGCGCCAATTGTTGCTACCCAAAATATTATCCGGAGATAGATATTGCTGGAATGGATGGATAGCAAACAAATGCAAGAGCACTTCCGTGAGAAAGATAAATAACACAAGATTTGCCGGGGTTGTTAGTCCCGAGCTTGAATGCTCTCGCGAGATATTATTAATACTAATATTCGGGGATACAAGTACTAATGTAAGAATACAAGTACAATGAGTGTAAAGATTCTTGTTATCTTAGCTAGTGAGCGTGTAGATTGCCGGAAGAACCAGATGTGATGCTCTGTGAGTTCTTGTAACAAAGGAGGTGAACAGTCGCGGCGGTGAGAGATCGACAGTCTCTCACGGCGAGTATTAGCTGGATGCTTGAGCTCCTGGGCTTATGAATCTCTTGGAATCTGTCTTGTGGAGACTTCCGGCCTCTGCCGATCGTCTTCTAGATGAGGGATTCGGAGAGAGAAGTCCTGAGATGGATTCCGGCGAGAAAGCAGGGAGCTTGATGGTATGTATGTTCTACTGTATTTCCGTGAATGAATTCGGAATGTAGGTGAATGAATTGTGAACCAATTCGGAACCTTTTTCCAGTAGGAGGAGGCTCTCTATTTATAGGACTTGGATATGCCGGGCGATCGCCTTTTCTGTATTATAATAATCGGGCGATCGTCTTTTAGCACATGGGCTTGTTCCCTTAAAGTTCGCAGGCGCCTTGGCAAATAGTCAGACGGTCCAATGGGGAGCCTGCACGCGTCCTGAGTTGCTGTCACGGGTGGTCCCACTGATAACTTTCGGCGCACCTGTAGGTAGGTGAGGTAGGTGACAGGCTGGGGTCAAAGGTCTTGTCTGTCAGCAAAGATCTTGTCTGTCAGCGCCTTTTGTGGATCTGCACGTGGGTGTTGTTCTGAGATCCAGTCTTCGATGACTTTGACGGGCGATCATCTCTGTTCGGGGCGTAGGCCGATTGTCCTTAGCCGGACACTAGAGTCGATCGCCAGATACCAAAGGGCGATCGTCTTGGGAGTCGATCGCTAGGTACCTGATGGTGGTCTGGTTTCTTCGATTAGGCGAGCTAGCCATAGTTTGACTGGTGTTGACTTGGTCGCTCGGCCTTATAGTCGATCGCCTGTCGGGATGAATAAATCTTGACACAACACAACACACCCAAGATAATATAGAATACATGTATATTTTATATGACGATAAAATATACAAAACTGAATAAAATGAGTATTCAAACGGAAGTCTGCAGCGGAAATATAATGAAGTAAACACGAATGACTGAAAAGGACTGGGGCCCCCTACTAGTATCACTGGGACTCCTCGCTGTCAACGTTCTCTTCCCGTGCCTTAGCCTTGCCATGACCTGAAAACAACATCCCCCAACGGGCCGCCATACGTAACAACAATCCTCAAGAGTTGAACAATATACAACAATCACATGAATGAATTAATAAATTAAGTTGAATGATGAGCATCAATGTACGCCCGAATGAACTGAGTAAGAGCACAAATAGCCGAGTGTCCGGAGTCCCGCATATACACCCGCTATTGGCCTAATTAGTCTCACAGTTCAATGTGTCCGGAGTCCCGCGTATACACATTACCATGCGCACAGCCCAATGTGTCCGGAGTCCCACATATACACATGACCATAGTGTGCCCGACTAAAATTCCACACATGCGCCAACCGGCCATGCAATATAATTCTGGAAGATCACCAGAACAAAAATGACCAAGGTGAGGAGTAATGAATAGAATCCGATAAGGATCAAGAACGACTCATCGAGATGAAATAATGATACAACGAGTGATAGCTTCAATGAAATGATTTTGGAACCGTCGTTCCTCGTGAGTTACATGATGAGTTGATAAATACAAGTTGACATGAATGATATATTATGAGTGAACTACATGTATGAATGAACAACAACGTAAGGAATGAATATCCTTTTAACCGAGTAAGAATTTACTTACTCAATACTGGTGTTGAAATGTCATTCCTCGAACAACGTCCTAAAAAGAGATGTCGGTCGCTCGAACAACCTTGAATAACACAATTACCAATGATCCGCTCAATATACGTATCAAGCATGAATTACGACTAACTCAAAAGTCGATACAACAATATCCAAACTCATTGAGGCATTCAAACAACCACTTAGCGAACATCAACCCTTGATTATAACCAAAACCCAAATATATCGAAATCAACTTCAAAATGAGTAGTTCAATCCAACAAAACACCTTCAATGATATCAATATTCCAATAGGAGACCACAACTCGAAGTTACGGCAACTATAATCGGAAACCCCCAAAAATAACCAAAGTCAACATCAAGGGTTCTTGATTAATTCTCCAAATGTTCATCAAATCCAAAAAATATATCAATAAATCCGTAGGAATACATTTATTCAAGGTAGATAATCCATATCTAACATATTCCAACAACAATCCAAGCTTACACGAAGAAATCGGAAGAAAAATACCCAAAATCCGAAATTCTAGATCCAAGAAATAATTACCTTGATTTGATGTGTTGGAGAGGATGAAATGATGATTCCAAATGATAAGCTTGAAGATGATGAGTGCATCTCGAAAAGATCTCTCCGAATCGCCCGAAATCGCCGAAGGAGTGAAGAGAGAATGACAAATGACAAATCTGGACTGCACTGTCCAATATATACTGTCCCCAGATTAGCGCACGCTACGACCTGTTATTTAGCGTGCGCTAACGGGTTCACCGGACAGTCCAGTGAACTCTGACTGCCTCGTTAGCGTACGCTACGAACTTGATAGCATGCGCTAACGACATGAGTGGGGCTTAGAGACTGATTATATTTTTTGGTTGAATGTCTAATTCATTTGATTGAATTAATTTGACTTAATTTATTCATTGGTAAACCGTATTGTTGTTTCTTTTTTTGCTCAATCAAGGAGCTGAACGACAAAAATGAATATTTTACCCCCTCAATATAACAGATTCTAATTTCATAACAATCAACAAATCTAATTCCATAACAATCAACAAACCATAATTCTATAACTTTGACAAACCCAAACATTCAAACCTTATTTTGAAACAATTAAATCAGATAAAAGCAAGAAAAAAATCAGAAACATTGAAGAGATGGAGAAGACTGATGTCTCTAGGTCGCCATTTTGAAAATGTACGGTGGTGGCGATGGTGATTGTGACGAACGACTGATGATGTTGACAAACGGCCGCGATGCCTCTGCTGGGTCTGGTGATAGCGACAGTGACGGTATACGATGTTGACGGTGACGATGATGCTGGGTCTGGGAGGAAAAAAGAAGCAACATGGATGGGAAAAGGGAAGAGGAAAGAAGAAAAGGAAAGAAAGAAAAAAGAAAACAAGTGTATGCTTGGTCTTTTTCTTGGTTGAATTGGGACAACAACCTATTCTCAGCTTATTCAAAAAGTCAAAATTCAGCCCATTAAGTAAAAAATAAATGACTCTACTCAGCTGACTGAGTAAGCTCATTCAGACGGTAAGCCCATTAAGTTGAAAGTAAACGATTAGTGTTAGTGGATTAGGATGAGCATTGAGGTCAACAAAGTCTAATTTTGAATCTCCAAGTAGTAAATGTCATGTAACACCCAATATAATTTAACTAATTAACCAAGTCTATTGACCTAGTGCTATAAGTTTGTGACAAGGACAATCTTGGGATTAATAATCTAATTTTCACTATCAATTTATGACATTATCAAAATAATTAGGAGATCTCAAGAATATTATGTGTAAGCAGGATTAGCGACAGGTTCAACAACTCTCACTTTAAGGGGGAAAAATCTTGACGTTGCTTAAAGTCTCCGAAGTTCAAACCTTCTTTTTTAATAACCATCAGTTCATGTTCTGTTTGTTGGAGGACCATAACAATGTTTGGATCGGTAGCTTCAAGATGAGAGCATTTATACTGAAATTCGATATGAAACAGACCGTGCATCAATTTCTTTTGATGCACATTATGGTATATGAAACCCCATGAAATCATATATGGGGAGGCAGTTGTTAAGAACAAGAGACATGTAGAGGAGAGAAATGAAAATTCCTTGATAAAAGCGGACAACTTGGTGATCTTCTCATAAACGAAGGCGAAGGAAATATAATGGTTGAAGGATTGTGAGGCTTGCTCAAGATGGACCTCCCCTGAAATGTTATGAGTAGAGGTGCCCAACCACGGGTCCGGGTTCGGGTCCGGGTCGGACCCGCCGGGTCGCCGGGTCGGTAGGACAGGACCCGGACCCCATCCGTACATATGAAATGTACGGGTTGGCGGGTCGACGGGTCGGCCACGGGTCCGGGTTCGGGTTCGACCCGCCGGGTCACGGGTCCGACCCATCTCCATTTTTTTTATTATGTATATAAAACTTTTATTTGTTATCATTTTATACACGAAAAATAACTATAAGTGAAAAAGGAAATCATTTGAAAAATTAGCTTATATTTAATTTTAAGTTTTTTCACTGGTAGTTGTTGTACTACCGTAATAGATATTTTCATGTATAGCATCATATTCAGCTTCTTGACTTTTATTTTCAAAACCGGGTGGAGTTTGGTTTTGGGGCTCCCGAATAATTATTCCACATGATTTCTTCGATTTGCCCCAAAGACCCATTCGTTCGAACTTGGACATTTTTGATTTTTTGGGAGATATAGCAAACTAGCAATACCCTTTCCCTTGTCAGAACTCGACATAATGATTAAATGCGAAAAAAGAGAGAGAGATTAAGTAGTATATCAATTAGCAATGAGAGTTTGAGAGATAGATAGTATTGAAGGTGTGAAAAAATTGTGTTGGGGAGGGGGTATTTATAGATAGGAATTTTTTTTTTTTTTTAAAAAACTGGACTAGCCGTTAGACCCGCCGGGTCCAACGGCCATTTTTTGATTTTTTTTTTTTTATATATATATATTTCCGCCGGGTAGGGAGAAGCTCGACCCGGACCCCATCCGTGTATACCACGGGTCGACGGATTGCACGGGTCAGCCGGGTCCGGGTCCTGCACGGGTCAGCCGGGTCCGGGTCGGCGGGTCGACCCGGCGGGTTGGGTCGTTAAGGAGAGGAGTGATTAGTCAATGTGTTATCTACTTAAGCATCAATGGCTGCTCTGTTTAGGAATTCCAAATGGAAAACTTCTTTGCTAGCTCAGAACCCAAAAAATAGATGGCTACGTAAAGAGGAATGTAGTAATCTTAATTTTATGAGTGATGTTAGAATTCCACCAGAATGGATAACTCGTTCGAAGCATAAATTATTCTTTTATTGTGATTATCCCTAAGAAAGAGATGGCAACGGGTTTAGGTGATTGCAAACCTATATCTTTGATCACGGGTGGTATATATAAGATTGTTTCTAAAATTCTCGCCAAATGTTTAAGTTGTGTTCTTGAGTCCATTATCTCTGTTAACCAGTGTACATTTATCTGTCTGTCGCAGACAAATTCTTGATGGTGTGGTGTTATTCAACGAGGGAATCGATGAGGCTAAGAAAAAGAAGATTGAATGAACCTTCTTCAAAATGTTTTTTCAAACGTCTACTGTTGTTAATTTTGGCTCAAATAATGATTGAGATCCAATGTCATATTACACTTTAGTCTTTGGCCCAAATATGTTGCTGACCCAACACACGTGGAAGCCCAAATATCTCAAAATTAATTTGGGCCACTTATGTAGAAGGTCTTAATATGGACGGTAGGTCCGCCCCATATAAAGGGGACAAAACCCTACGGTCCTCATTTTCTACGGCCCGAAGCAGATTAACTACAAATAAAAAAAGAGAATTTCTCTCATCTCTCTCTAGCTACTCAGCACTCTCTCTCTTTGCTGTTCCGAGATGACCTCGTCTTCTCGGTGTTTCGTTTCCTCCCGATTCTTCGACGAGATCTGTTATCATCTCTACCCGCATGTGATACCCCCTTATATAAATTGGTGGTGGCATCTTAGGATTTGAGAGATCTGGAACTTATAGCAAGAATCCTATCAGTCTTGAATTCGCGTGAATTCTTTGTGAAATCGAATTTGAGAGACTGTTGAATCGGTGAGTAAGAAAGCTGATTCAGTGGTATTTTGATTGATTTTGTGTGCTACCGTGTGTTGGTGGTTCGGCCGGTTGTCTCTATCATTCAATTCTTTGTGGATCCTATTCTGATGGGTATTCATATTTGGGACTCGAACAACAATATATCTGAGCCGCAATAATACATCCTTGAGCGAGTTTTTCTTCTAGCTTTATTTTGATTATTTGTTAATCTGTATTTTTATTTGATATAATATAATATAAAGGGTATATGTGATTTAAGGTCCTTTCTTTGTTATTTCTCGCGTCTCAAATGAACTGATCCTTGGGCCTATTTGTTCTACAAATAAAGATCGGATCTCTGGTCTTCATTCTCAGACGTTAACCGAACTGTCTGGAACTAATATTTTTAGGGCTGTTGTTATATCGTGTTTCTAATCCATCATTTATTTAGTAACATGTACTCATTAGTTTGTAATTTGTTTACAAGTGTTGTTTTATATGGCTTCCTCTGTCGCTTGTAATTTGGACGGATACCCAACAGTGGTATCAGAGCGTTGTTAGGGTCTGTCTGGACCGCTTGGTGCTACGAAACCCTGCCGGGGGTTTCGCTCTGGTATTTTGGCTAACCTCCACCCTTTTACTGCTTTCGTGGATACCGCTTGCCACAGTGGGTTATTTTGCTGTTTTTTATAATATATGTGATTAATCTCGGCACATTGCTTTATTTCTGCGTATCTGATTTTATTCTGATTTTCTGTGTGTATTTTCTGCACTCGAATTATACCATTTATGAGCTTTATTGTTGTTTTTCGGTGGAGTGTTGTACGATTTTCAACTTCTCGTGTTCAAACCCCCTTGTCTGGACCGCCTAGCGTCATTGGATCTTGTAGGGGCTTGAGATTGTAATCTACAGACTCAGTTGTGTTAATTTAACTTCTTTTCTACTTTGTGTGCAGTGGATATATCTGAGTGTAGTGTGCTTCTTGATGCTGTTTTTGTTTAAACTGTTGTGTTTTCAAAAATGGGCACGACTTCTACATTTTACTTGGCCCCGTTTGAGGGAAAATCGAATTTTCAAATTTGGCAGCAAAAAATAAAAGATATTTTAATTCAACAAAATTTTTTTAAAGCCATTGATCAAACTTTTGCCGTTAACACTTCAGCCGAGAAAAGGGTTGAATTAAATGAGTTTGCTTATTCATCTATTTTTTTGTGAAATCAGACCGCGGGCACCCATCTGATAATATTAAGAACATATATTGTTTACATTACATCGAGTTTGAAGGCAAACGGGCAACAAGCTGCGCCGCTAGGCCTTTCTGAATAGGAAAACTAATTCTTTTAAAAACAACCTCAACTGATCTTGGGGTCATAACATTACTATGCATGACTTTTTGGATTCTTTTTAGGAGCTCCACGGCCTCTGGTGCAAGAAAACCAAATGCATCAAACGCGAATGGTATAAACACATGTTGATTTTCCATACACGCTTTCTCCTGTTTGGCTACTTTGCATGAAGCAGCTTTTAAAGCGGCTTGCCACACCGTGAAACCCCCATTTCTCAAGTCCACTAGAGGAGAAACCCCTGTCAGATCCACACAAGCGTGCTTCGCTCCCTCCCATCCAAAAATCAAAACATCACTCGGTCTAAGTGTTGATATTCCTTCCAATGGGTCCACCAAGAAGTTCACAGGTGCTTCTTTCTTAGCGGAAACTCCGGCATGCCTAAAAACATCAAAGAGAACGTCCCTCACCATATCGTGTAGATACTTGAAACCTGGGAGATCTCTACAATGTACTGCATGCTCCCCAAAAGAGTCCAAACATGCCTTCCAACAGACTGGACATGTCTCATGAACCAGGAATATGGGAATCATGAGGCGATACTTAAGGATAGTACGATACTCCACGGGTGACATGTGTTGGCCAAGACCCTCTATAGGGATAGCCAAAAGAAAATCCTGAGCATGTGGTGCTTGTAGATAGTCATCTATTATATTGAACTTGTCTGACTTTATGATAAGAAAAGTTGGTAAACAAAATTCGGCTAAAGAACTTTGGGAAAAATTGGGAAAAATATTTGTTGAAACTTCTTTGCGAATAAGTTGTTTTTGCCTGGAAAAAACTTCTATTTTAAACTTAATTTGAATAAAGGTCGATTAAAATCTTGATGTGTTTACCAAGTTAGTTCAAGATATTAAAAATTCAGGTGATAAACATATTGATAACTGCTCTGCTATGGTCCTTTTGAATGCTATTCCTGAGTCTTATGGTGATGTTAAATCTGCTATTAAGTATGGTAGAGCTAACATATCTTTAGATATTGCCGTGTCTCGTCTAAATAGTAAGGAATTAGATGTAAAAATCAATGTGAGTAATAATTTGAATTTCGAATCAGTTTCGATGGTTAGGAATGAAAATTGCTAAGTCTATTTCACTAAGAAGGATGATCAAAATTCCGATTTTTGACAGAACTTAAGGAATTGTTATAGTTGTGATGAAAAATGTCATATTGCTAGTAATTGTCCTAATAAGAATAAAAAAGGTAAAAATCAACCCGATGATAAGGCTAACCTGGCTATGTCTGATATCAATCTTAGTGATGTATATTAGTTTATTCTTGTGGTTTGCAGTCCTTAGTGGGCTGTGGAGTGTCTTCGTGACTTGTATGTGATTTATGTATCTGTGTGACTTATATGGATTGTTCGTGCTTTTAATCTTTTGTGGATGTAGGTAATCTTTGTGATTAACTTTTGAACTTCATGTTCTCTGATGTCTTTGTGTACTGGCTGTGGTGTTGTGGTTTGGTTGACCAATTTTTCGTGGTTAGCAGGTTTTATGTGTTGGTGGTTTTTTATAAACCTCCACTCCTTTTTAGGTGGATCAACTAGCTTAGTGGTTTGCGTTTGAGGTGGAGTGGTGTCCCCTTAAATCTGTTTGTTATGATTTTTCTGTGATAATCATGTTTTTTCCTTTATGCCTTTGTGCTTTTGGAAATTAATGGTACTTACGCACTTTGTGCAATCTTTTGGCTCTATTTCTTACTTACTTTGTGTTGTGAGTGTAGGAATCCCCCTAGATAGGCGATGATGAAATTACTGTGATCCCCATTTAATGACATTGTTTTTTAGGCCAGAAAGGTGGAGAATGTTGATAATTTGGCCCAAATAATGATTGGGTCCAATGTCATATTCCATTTTAGTCTTTGACCCAAATGTGGTGCTGACCCAAAACACCTCGAAGCCCAAGTACCTCAAATTAATTTGAGCCACTTATGTATAAGGTTTTAATCTGGACCGTAGGTCCGTCCCATATAAAAGGGACAAAACCATACGGTCCCCCTAATTTTCTCCAACCCCTTTCTCTCATCTCTCTCTCTCTCTCTCTCTCTCTCTTTGCTGTTCCGAGATGACCTTGTCTTATCAGTGTTCCGTTTCCTCCCAATTCTTCGGCGAGATCTGTTATCATCTCTACCCACCTGTGATATCCCCTGATGTAAATAGGTGATGGCATCCTAGATTTTGAGAGATCCAAAACTTACAGCAAGAATCCTATCAATCTTGAATACATGTGGAACCTATTTTCTTTGTGAAATCGAGATTGAGATAGTGTTGAACCGATGAGTAAGAGAGCTGATTCAGTGGTACTTTGAGGGATTTTTGTGTGCTACAATGTGTTGGTGGTTTGGCTGGTTGTCTCGGTCATTCAATACTTCGTGGATTCTCTTCGAGTTGGTGTTCATCTTTGGGGATCGAACAACACTATATCTGAGCCGCAATAATACATCCTTGAGGGAGTTTTCTTGTAACTTTATTTGGATTATTTGTTGATCTGTATTTTTGTCTAATATATATATATATATATATTGGGTATATGTGATTTAAGGTTCTTTGTTTGTTATTTCTCTCGTCTGATAAGAACTGATCCTTGGGCCTCTTTGTTCTAGAGATAAAGCCGGGATCTTTGGTATTCATTCTCAAACATTAGCCGAATTGAATCTGGGACTAATATTTTTGGGGCTGTTGTTATATCGTGTTTCTAATCCATCATTTATTTAGTAACATGTACTCATTAGTTTGTAATTTGTTTACAAGTGTTCTTTTATATGGCTTTCGTTGTCGCTTGTAATCCGGACGGATACCCAACACCTACAATTTAGTGAATTGGACGTTCATTAATATTATGATGGAATGATTCAGCTTTCACCCAAAATGGAGGAGTTGGATTATGGATTGTGTAACGACAACTTCAACATCTGGTTAGTGGAAGTCGTCGAGAGAATTTAGAATTGAGAGAGGTCTGAGATAGGAGAACTCCTTGTCCCCTTTTTTTCTTACTTGTTGTTGAAGGCCTTAGTATTTTAATGATAAAAGCAACTAAGATGTGGGGCTTTTTGAGGCAATTGAGGTGGGTAGCAGGAAAAACTAGGTTTCACCCACCTCCAGCTTGCAGATGATATTATCATAATGGGGAAAGCAAAGGTTGAGAATACGGTAGTGATGAAGCATATTATACAAAATATAGAGCTTATTTCAGCCGGGCTCGGAAGTTATGCCGAGCTACTTGGAAATTGGACCCTGAGAGTCTGAGACTCTGGAGTCTAGACACCCTAGAGCGGGCACTGGACCAATCTACTCCTATAAGTGGTGGTTTTGTGATTGTGACCTGTGGTTTGCCATTTTCGTCGTCTGCGGCCTCTCCTCTCAGACCAGAAAAGAAAGGGTTATGTTGTGTTGTTCTGGTTTGATTTCTTTTTATGTTTTTTAATAGGCCACGACCAAAACAAAGTCCTTTTGGTTAAGATGACGTCGTTTTGTTCTAAAATCAAAATGCACCGTTTGTTTAGCAAAACGACGTCGTTTTGTAACTGGCTGCAGATTTGGTGGTGCTGTGCACCAGTATATTGTGCATGCATCCGCCACTGGTTATGGGACGACGTCATTCATAAAATAAAATAAACTTTATCATTGGGAGGATACAAGACTCTAATTACGGGGATAGAATCACTTTGTTGGACTTGTGCTTTCGTCACTACCAATTTATTACCTATCCTTCTACAAGTACAACAAAATACCTTGAAAAAAAATGTTTGCTTACAAGAAATTTTTTCCGGGCATGGGTTAAATGGAGTGAGAATTTCAAACCAGGATCCGAGAGGGACTAGGAGTTCGTGATTTAGAGTGTTTAATATGATCTTGTTAGTGAAATGGGTGTGGAGATTCTTCATTGAGAAAGAGAATTTATGGGTAAAGGTATATTTAATATATCTATATATATATATATATATATATATATATATACACACACACACTAGGGTTGGCCACCGTGCGATGCACGGTGGTGCCCAGTTCGATGTTGGATATTCTTTATAGAATTTAATAATAGGGCTGGGTTCACCTTGACTGCTGTGAGGATGGTGTCTATTGACTTTGCCTTCTGAGTATGCACATTGAAATTTGTTTGTGTTTCCTGCAAAAGTCTGCCCTAGTGCAAGAGATCGGTGAATCGTGTTATGTTTGGAACGCGCTTGCAAAAGAATATCGGGGAGGCTGGGTTCATCATTTTAGGATGTCTGCGAAATGGTTGTTATCAAATTGAAGTAGGATGACGGAAGAAGATGTTGAGCTGAGCGATACATGTGTGAAAGATATTATAATAAACCCATAATCTGTGCATCTACGCTGTATATGAGTTTTCTTTGCCAGCTCACTAATCCGAAAGGTGAGGCAACCCACAAATACAACAAATACAAGAGTTGTATGACACTAAAAGCAACCTCAGCCAAATTGACAAAGTTAATCAAAAAACATCAATCACCAACATAAAACAACGAAGAACAAATAACAGGAAAATTGACTTTATATAACAGAGAATCAGAATTCCAACACATACCAATCATATTATGTGTTAAAATAAATGATAGTTACCTAAGAACAATCTCGCCAGTGCAGCAGACAGCGAAACGAAATCTGAAAAGAGACCAAAAACAGAAAAAGAAAATCAGCATTCGCAAAACAAAGAAGACCAAATAACAGGACTGATAATTTCATTTTCTGGTTATATAACTCCGAGGATAAAAAAATAAATAAACCAGGGGCACAATTGTCATTCGCATCCAGAACCGTACACCACAAAAAACCCTAGCTCATTCATCTCACTCTGTAAAAGGGCTCGCAACTCATTTCCGCACAAATCCGCTGCCACCGCGCCTGCACCGTCAACCACCATATCGCAATGGTTTGTTTCACCTTTCCTAGATCTGTATACGTACCTCATTATCTGGATGTGTTCACGCAATTACCTGTATCTCTATGAATTGCTGGCGTTATATTTGAAATGAATGAATTTAGGTGTTCGAGAAGAAATTATCGAATCCGATGAGAGAGATCAAGGTACAGAAGCTTGTACTCAGATGCAACACACATGTTGAAAAACATGAAGCAGTGAAGTCGACCGAATGAAATGAAGAGAAAAGAAATGGAACACACATGTCAAAAAGGATGAAGCAGGGAAGTCGACCGAATGAAAAAAAGAGAAAGACACGAGTATTAAAGGAAATGAAAGAGTCGCTATATTCAGAAATGCGATTTCGACCGTATAGGACATACCCTCTAGATAATATAGATAAATGTAGATGTATCAAAAAACACTGAATGTACACGGTTATGTTTGCCCAATTTTAAATGAGGCCCCAAAAAACAGAGTTTTTTAGGCGTACATCTAGAGGTATGTAACATTGTTAAACCTATCAGACCAGTCGTTCTAAGGAGTCGTAATAATCTTCCGAAGAGCCCTTTCAGTTGCAAGGTTGTCGGTCTATATACCTCAAATCATAAGAAAGAATACAGGTTCATTCCCAAATAAATAAAATATTAGACTCTTTCTATCCAAATTTCAAATGAGAGGCTATAAATAAATGAGGTACTATTTAGTACATCTCTATACAATATCTCCCTAACTTTATTTCCCTATTTTATATAGAATGTAGATATTTGAGATCAGGATAAAAAAAATATTCGAGAGGGCTGGATAATTATGAGGAAATTACACATTTTTATCTCATCTAAGAAACACAGAAGAAAAAAATGGTGAACCTGTTCATCAGCCAGCAGCAAAAGTATTGTAGGATATGTTCAAACACAAAAGATTGTAAGATATGTTCAAACACAATCAGTTCAAATAGATTTTTCAAAGAAAAAAATAATTGGTATTCAGGAACCAACCATGTTCACTTACGTTTTAGAGGAAGATGTCTTTGTGGTGGCGTGAAAATTTGAAACAGCAATCCTAGCAGCCAACTGCGCAATTCGAACATGGTATGCTCCCTAATTTCAAACGCCAAAACAAATTCAGAAGGTTAAGATAGAACATACCTGGGGAACGCAACCAAAGAACAAGAGAAAAGAGGCAAGTGAAATGAGAAATACAAATAAGAAAAATATTCTGATAAATGCAATCCTGACCTGTGTCTTTTCCTCTATTTCCGACATCAAGTCTCTTCAACGTGCAAAGTCGTTACGAATACGCGTTGTATGATTTCTATTGTCCTGTAACCAGAATATTAAATCAATATTTACTTTAGGCAAAGCAGAATAACCATTTTCATACCAAGATCTTTCATGCATTGAAATGATTCTAGTAGTTAAATCAGTATTTTCATTAGGCACAACAGAATAACCAGCAAATGCATGTACCAGAACATACCAATCTTTTCACTTTTTTTTTTGCAAGACAGCCTTGGCAATAGTACTTTGAACTCCAGAAACCTGTGTACTGGAGTATGACAATGATAAATAGAGATTTCTTTCCTTCCCATCATGTTTATAAATATTTTGGACTAACAGATTGGCAAGGCCTGTGATGGGCCAATGAATTTTTGGGTTGGGTAGGAGGAATGGGGTAGTGAGACATTTTCAACTGGTTTGTTACCTAAGCATGAGTGGAATCATTAACAGCATCCTCACCTTCGGCCTGATCGATGGAATTCGGCGATCCTTTCACCAGCAACTACAACGAACTTAATATAACACAAAATATAAAAGAATCAGAGTTCAGAATGTAACACACGAGCATGGGTGGAATCATTAGCAGCATCTTCACTTTTAGCCTGATCCGCGGACTCCAGTGATCCATCCAGCAGCAACTACAACGAAATTCGTATAGTACAGAATATAAGTTGCAACAACATCAGAGTTGAGAACCAATTAAGATCCTAATTTAGTAAGAAAACAGAAAACCTAGTTATTTAGCTTTAATGTGAGATAATGACTCAAAAATTTTGGGAACCAAAGAGATTTATGGCCACAAAAAAGGAATTCACCTAAACCCTAATCATCATCATCATCATCATCATCCACAAATCATAAATCATGACCAGTCTATAAACATTAAACTCCTTCTCATACAAATACATATATACTTGAAAGCGGCGGACAAAATTGGAGTATGTGCCGTTTCTGGCAAGGATGCTGCCATAACCTAGAGGAACGACGGAAAATCAGATGAGAATAACAACCAAATATAGTTGATGAGAGAGAGAGAGAGGCACCAATTCCAGCTACGAAAAATTTTGGGAACCAAAGATATTTATGGCCACAAGTATCAATAATGAGATGAAAAATAAAAAAGGAATTTACCTAAACCCCGATCATCATCATCATCGCCATCATCATTATAATCATCCACAAAACATAAATCATGACCAGCCTATACACATTAAACTCCTTCTCTTACAAATACATATATACCTGAAAGCGGCGGACAAAAGTAGAATATGTGCCGTTTCTGACAAGGATGTTGCCGTAACCTACAGGAACGATGGAAAGTCAGATGAGAATAACAAAAAAAAATATAGTTGATGTGAGAGAGAGAGAGAGAAAGGCGCCAATTCCACCTACGATGAGGCACCCCATATAAATGGTGGCAATTGCTTTCTCAGAAACAAAGAAGAAGAATAAAGATGGAGGTGGCAGTCGGGAAGCCGAAGCAGGCAGGGACGTGGAAATCTCACGAAAAAACAAAAAAAAAGAGGAAAAAGAAGCAGGAGACGGCGGAGGAAGCAGGCCAGTCTACATGCCTCTTCAAATACCCGTGGCTTTGGTGTTCCAGCATTAAATAGGGTAGGAGATGCATGTGTGAACCAACCTTGAGACAGCAGATTATAAGTTTTGATAACTGAATCAATATAATCCCTATAGATACCAACAACAACCCTTATCAACATGTGTTGGGGCCTTTCGACAACCTCTCCTTGGACCTTCAAGAGGTACGATCTTTCAAGGGTCCTAAAGCCAAAGAAATCATACTCAAAGTCTCTGTCATATTTAATCTCACATTCAAGACGATCGGAATTCTGTCGCATAGAAACACAAAGTATTTATGGAAGTTCAGCAGAAAATAAGCCACTGGGGAATATATATAGAACTCAAAATGATAGTCCCAACAATATCCAAAATATTTGTTCAAAAGTCTCCGTAATTCTCTAGTCTTCTTATTCTTGATAAAACCTTTAGAAGCTTTATAAAAGCAAGCGTGACGGCTTGAACACAACTATCAAAAAATTGTTCATTGACTAAAAAATGACAGCCTAGACTATGACGGCTAAAAATATTTACCCTCATTATTATTTCATATACATCATCTGCAATCCGAGGAGCCTTCAGTCCTGACCTCTAGCAGACATGGTAGTACATGTATTTGATTCTATAAATATTAGAAAAAAGAATGCGATTGAACCTCAATCGGTTCAAATAGATTGTTCGGAGAAAAAAATAATTGGTATTCAGGAACCAACCATGTTCACTTATGTTTTGAAAGAAGATGTCTTTGTTGTAACACCCCCAAGACGATCGGGACATCTTACAGCGCCGTGGACCCCACACTGTGGAATCCACCAGGCTAACGTACCAACAAGACATTCGAAAACGACATACAATCATCAATAAAATGACAATTCGAATAAAAGACTACAAACCGACAAATAGAATCTGTCATCAAATCCATTTCCCAAAATGGGAACACAACATTAACAAATTCAAACAAGAAGTACTCGGGTACTTAAACCAATTTTATAATACAGAAATCCCAAAACAAGATATCAAAAATAACCGGACAGTATCATGCTCGCCCATCATCCTCATACGGCTCGAGTGCTCGCTTGTCCCCACGATCGATACCTGAAATACAAAAAGTATTCCCCCCATTTAAGGGGTTAGCGACAACTGCTAGTGCAAGTACAATCCATTTGAACTACATTCTAATCAGATGAATATATGCGCCAAAAATCATTTTAGAAAACATTTTATATTCCGGAATATTTACAACGTACAATCACAAAACACATTATCTCCAACAATCATAATTTAAAGTTAACCTTGGTACGAGACTCACGGCCACCGTACCCCGCAGAGCCCCGTCGGACATCCCTGGGTGGTTAACCACAGTTCGTGATACGCACACACATGGAAATACGTATCCCTAGAGGCCCCGTCGGACCGTCCCTAGGTGAACATACACATATCCATCCACAACAACCACGATAAAGTCATAATTCAAATACTAGAACATGTAAACAAATGTAAAGTATTTGCCTTTGTGACATCTCGAAGAATCGGAAGTGAAAAACGACTACGGGTGATCCGAGTGGAAGACGACGGTTCCTAACGAAGAATTAACATCACTCAGTCCCAACGGACATCAATAATCGAAAGGAAAACCCCCAAAACCCCGATTACATGCTACGACAATGAACGATCAATTGATACGAGCGAGGGTTTACGCAAAATCTCCCCGTATTGATAATTCACGGATTAAAATCAAGGAAATTGGATTTGGAATCACTCAATAACAACAATCGGTAAGGAATATCATAACATAATTGAACAATTCGGAACTAATCTCTAGAATCCCGAAAAAACCCCAAATTCGTCAAAGTTAGGGTTCCTGAGGAATACCTTGAATTCGGCTGATGAAGGGTGATTATGCTGATTATGATATGATAGCTCGATTCTACCGTGGAAGAATACGAAAAATTCCCGGATGGAAGTTGAAGGAATTCGCCCTTTGCGTCGCCCGAAGAAGAAACGAGAGAAAAGGAATGAAAAACTGACATTCTGAACTGCCCGCTGATATATATATATATATATATATATATATATATATATATATATATATATATATATAATGTGAAGTTAGCGCACGCTAACTATCATATATAGCGCGCGCTAACGGGGCTGTGACCGGTCCAGTAGCTACTGCTACCATTCGCTAGCGTACGCTAACAATAGCGAGTTAGCGTACGCTAACTGCACATCGGTAGCGCACGCAAGGTAACAGGAGTAGCGTGCGCTACCTACGCAGCAGCTCAAGATCTGCCGCTCACATCGCCAGACGCCATTGCCGAAGGTACAATACACGAAACGCACGACAAGGCCAGAATCCAGAAACATAAACACGAAGCATACAAGACGACGGAGCTAAGCGCTGAAAGAAAATATAATTCCGATCACCGGTGTAACACCCCGAGATATTCGGAATAATTACAGCGCCGTAAACCCTTTAAGATGGCAAGAACGAAATACTTCAATGATCTCAACACACTCGAAGGCCGCCTCCTTCGATCAACGTAGCAAGCTCGAACCTTAACAAAAGGAATGATATACAAATCACCTCAAGTCGAACGATGGCCTAACAATTCGGTCTACGGCCCAAAAAAATAAACAATCTGCCTGGACTGCTTAGCGTGCGCTACGTACTCTACGTAACGTGCGCTAAGCCTGCCTGTTAGCGTACGCTATCGTATAATCCTAGCGTACGCTAGCCACGGACTGACAGTTTGACTCGACTGACATCATAACGTACGTTACGTACGTATCGTGCGTTAACTTATCCCCGATAGCGCACGTTAACTAACGTATGTTAGCGTGCGCTAATCGTGCATGGCATATTACTACTGACAGAAAACTGGGTTGAATGGTGATGAACTCATTAATTCTATGGTGATAAAACAAGTCATCCTCAAGCATATCATGCTAATAAGGTTTGTGGAAGTTCTATGATTATGAGATACAAATATACAGATAATCATCTCAGCATCATAATTCATCTTCGATCTTCAAGAAAATATTCTAAGTTCTGTTCGTCCTACGTTCCAAAACGCATGATTCCAATGTGTAAAACGTAACAACTAGGTAAATCCGTCTACTGATCACAAATAGGTTTGAAGCTTCAGAATATGCTAGGAGTTCAAACACCAAGAGGTTCAATGGTTTATACGGTGAATAAGTATCGAAACATCGAAAATATCCTTCTACACATGATGTTCGACTACTTAAGAATCTAACTGACAATATAAGCATGATCAAACATCCTTTAGAACACTACTAGTATTGGTGAAGAATCACCTACCTCAAAATAGTGAAGAACACGGAGGAAATCGAAGCAATCCAACGCCGAAGGCTTGAACACCAATCTCCAATGATAAACGATCTTTAATCACGAGCTAGGATGTTGATATGAAGTGTTTAGGATGAAGGAAGTTATGCTCTAATTGTAAGAATTCGGGTTATGGGAGAAGAAAGAACTGAAATCACAAATAGGATGATGTCCTATTTATAAGAAATGGCTATTAGCGCGCGCTAGTCCCTGCTCGTAGCGTGCGCTAACGGCTCACTGACTTAACTGTACTCATCACTTAGCACGCGCTATGCACATGCCTGTAGCGTGCGCTAAGGCGTTGACTCGGCTTTTCCCAAAAGCCGTCCAGGTTCATCCCGACACAATCCGACAGGGGTCCCCCGGCCAGATCTCACCTACCGTACGTCTCAATCAAATTGACCACGCATAGCATTCGCTAATGATCCTTTGTAGCGTGCGCTATGAATCCATGTTAGCGTACGCTACACATAGCCGATAGCGTGCGCTACATGCGCAGAATTACAATCTTTAAATCACATACACGAAATCATACGCTCGACAACATCGGATTATGAAATACGGAGAATAATACTCAGACAAAAGTACAGTAATTATAATATCACAAGTTCCAAATACATATCAGAAATCTCGGGTATTACATCCTTCCTCCCTAAAAAGAAGTTTCGTCCCGAAACTTAAGATGAAAACAACTCTGGATATCTAGCCTTCATATTGTCCTCCGTTTCCCAAGTGGCCTCTTCGACTCCGTGTCGTGACCATTGTACTTTAACCAAGTGTATTGGTTTATTCCTCAATTGTTTGATCCGACTCTCAAGTATCTTGATTGGTCTCTCTTCGAAAGTGCCATCATTAGCTATCTCGATCTCGTCGAAATCAATGACGTGACTGGGGTCCGGTACATACTTCCGCAGTTGGGATACGTGAAACACATTGTGAACGTGACTCAGCGATGGCGGTAAGGCCAACCTGTATGCTAAATCTCCAACCCTCTCGAGGATCTCGAATGGTCCGATATATCTTGGACTAAGCTTGCCTCTCCTCCCAAAACGGAAAATTCCTCGTGTAGGAGACACCTTCAATAGTACATGGTCCCCAGCGTCGAACTCTAGAGGGCGACGACATACATCTGCATAAGACTTCTGTCGACTCTGGGCGGTCAACAGTCTTTCTCGAATCAAAGCTATCTTCTCTTGAGTCTGAATTATCAATTCCGGTTCCGTCCCGATCAAATTCGAAGAATCATCCCAACACAGGGGTGATCAGCATCTTCTCCCGTATAAAGCTTCAAATGGTGCCATCTTAATCGAAGCATGCCAACTATTATTATAGGTGAACTCGATCAAGGGCAAGTGAACTTCCCAATCAGTTGACCAATCCAACGCACAAGCTCTAAGCATGTCTTCTACTATTTGTATAGTTCTTTCGGACTGACCGTCCATTTGGGGATGATAAGCCGTACTGAAGTTGAGTTCAGTCCCCAAAGCCCTGTGAACTGCTTTCCAGAAGTGTGACACGAAACGACCATCTCGATCCGAAATAATGGTCTTCGGCGTCCCATGCAATCTGACTATCTCCGCAATAAATACTCGCGCCAATCTCTCGGGTCCCCATGTATCTTTAATCCCTAGGAAATGAGCCGACTTGGTTAGTCGATCAACTACAACCCAAATCATGTTCATTCCCGTTCTAGTCCTTGGCATACTGGTGATGAAATCCATCGAGATGTCCTCCCACTTCCATTCAGGGATCGGAAGCGGCTTTAACATTCCGGCAGGTCGCTGATGTTCAATCTTAACCTGCTGACAAGTCAAACACTTCGAAACGTACTCTGCTACGTCCTTCTTCATATTCCCCCACCAGAAGTTTTGTTTTATATCCTTATACATCTTACTACTCCCCGGGTGAATAGAATAAGGCGCGCTGTGAGCTTCCTTCAGAATAGTCCGTCTCAAATCATCATCATCGGGAACGCAAAGTCGACTCTGAAATCTCAGAACTCCATCGTCTTGTAACACGAATCCTGGGGCTTTTCCTTTCTTTACTTCGTCACATAATCGAAGGATCAGAGAATCGTCCAACTGCTTAGACTTGATCTCCTCGACTAGTGATGAAGTCAGTTCCATCACATAAAGTTGCCCTTGGATTCCTGGTGCCCATACTTCAATCCCCTCGCGGATCAATTCTCGTTGAATACTGGTTTGGGATGTAAGTGCTTCCAACACTCGAAGAGAAACAGGTCTACGGCTCAATGCATCGGCTACTACGTTTGCTTTCCCCGGATGATAGAGAATCTCTAAGTCGTAATCCTTGATCAATTCCAGCCACCTTCTCTGTCTCATGTTTAATTCTTTCTGACTGAAGATGTACTTGAGGCTCTTATGATCTGTAAAGATCCGACAATGAGTGCCGTACAAATAATGTCTCCAAATTTTCAGTGCAAAGACTACAGCTGCTAACTCCAGATCATGAGTCGGGTAATTGACCTCGTATGGTTTCAGCTGCCGAGAAGCATAGGCAATCACCTTATCTCTTTGCATCAACACACATCCCAGACCCTGATTTGAAGCGTCGCTGTACACCATGAACCCATCAGTTCCATCTGGTAATGCTAATATAGGTGCTGTCGTTAATCTCTTCTTAAGCTCATCAAAACCAGCCTGGCATTTCTCGTCCCACTTAAACTTTTGAGTTTTCTGTAACAGCTGAGTGAGCGGACGAGAAATCTTGGAAAATCCTTCTACAAAGCGGCGATAATATCCAGCAAGTCCTAGGAAACTCCGGACTTCTTTCACATTATTAGGAGATTCCCATTCCAAGATTGCTTCGACTTTCTTCGGGTCCACCTGAACTCCGTCAGCTGATATCACAAGCCCAAGGAAAGTTACTTCCCTAAGCCAGAACTTGCATTTTGAAAGCTTTACATACAGCTGTTCCTTCCTCAAGGTGCTCAAAACCACACGTAAATGTTCGGCATGCTCATCTGCATCCCTCGAATATATCAAGATGTCATCAATGAAGACGACCACAAATTTATCCAAGTATTCCAAGAATACCCGATTCATCAATTGCATGAACACCGCAGGAGCATTGGTAAGTCCAAACGGCATCACTACGAATTCATAATGCGTCTGCAGGATCCAGCGATTTGGTATATCCGATTCCTTAATCCTCAACTGATGGTACCCTGATCGCAAGTCAATCTTCGAGAATACCCTTGCCCCTTGCAGTTGATCAAACAAGTCGTCGATCTGAGGTAGAGGATACTTATTCTTGATCGTCATCTTATTGAACTCCCTGTAATCACTACACAGTCGGAGGGATCCGTCTTTCTTCCGGACAAAGAGAACGGGCGCTCCCCAAGGAGAAACGCTAGGTTGAATATAGCCCTTCTGTAACAATTCCTCCCAGTGCTTTCTTGAGTCATACATTTTCGGTTGGCGCCATGCGGTATGGTGCTCTGGAAATAGGAGCTGCTCCAGGCTCTAATTCGATAGTGAACTCCACTTCTCTGCGGAGGTAACCGAGTAGTTCGTCAGGAAATACATCTGAGAACTCATTCACAACTGAAATAGACGAGAGCTCTACTCCTTCCTCTTTCCTCATGGCATAGCACCAAAGTCCGTGACATCCCTGCTTCAGTAATTTCACGGCTTTCATTGCTTTGATCAATTTTCCCGAGCTTCCTGGTCTCCATCCTCGGAATAAGTGTTCAGATCCGTCATCAGCAATGATAGAAATGACTCTCTCTCGGTAATTCAGAATAGCTCCATAACGGTTGAGCCAATCGTCTCCGAGAATTAAATCGTCACCGTAGATGTCAACTACAATAAGATTCGATGGCCAATCTCTCCCTCCTATAGATACTGGAAAATCTCTAGCCTCTAGGGTTCCCAAAATTCTCTCTCCACTCGGCAAACCCACAACATATGGTTCACAATCAAATAAGCACGAGATTTTTAAACGATTTACACAGTTCAATGATACGAAAGAATGTGTAGCTCCGGAATCGAATAAAACACTAACTGGTTGCAAAAGGATCTGAATCGTACCTGATGCAACAGCAGTGTTCTGATCATTAGATTTCCTCATCTCGTACAGGCGCGGAGGAACGGACCCAGCACTGGATGTCTCTCTCTTCCCGACGTTCTGCTGCTGAAACCCACTCTGCTGCGTCTGGTTCACACTTGTCTCCTTCGAAACTGGCGCTGGAGTGCGAGTACCAAAAGATCTAGTAGCAACTCCACAGAAAGCCGCACGGTGTCCTTCTTGGCTACAATCGTAGCAAGTCACAGAAGATGCGGGGCAGTCACGTTGAATATGCCCTGCTCGACCACAATTGTAGCATTTCTTTGATGCGTCCGGAACTGCTGATGTAGTCCGGAACTTCTTTCCACCTCTGGAAGGATGTGGAGGTTTCCTAGCCGAATAAAAGGAAGATTGTCCCTTGCGGGGCCCACCACTCTTGTTTTCTGAAAAGTTGCCGGTCACCTTCTGCTTCTTTGCCTCCACTGATTTCTCCACCGCCGCCTCTTTCATGTCGTAGGCCAGCGCTTTGTCTTGATACTGTCGCAACGTAGTACACTCGAATCCGGACATGTACTGCTGAATCTACGGCTTCATCCGCATATCGAAATGAAAAATCTTTTCCGCCTCCGTTCTGACCAAGTGTCGCACAAGTCAGCTGATGATTAAAAGTTTTGATTACATCTGTCACAGATGCTTCCGAACTCTGTGGTGAGAAAAACTCTCGGATCTTTGCCTCTCTAACTGGACGAGGACAATATTGTGCTTCCATCATTAATTTGAATTCCGTCCAGTCCGCATTATGATTCTCGGGTCGAATAGCTTCCCACCAATCAAAGGCCTCCCCAGTCAGAAAATACTGGGCAATGGGAACCTTCCGGTCCTCGGGACAGTTAAGACCCGCGAATATCTTCTCTAACTCCTTGAGCCAGTGATCCCAAGTAATTGCCTCAGCAGATCCGTCAAATTTTGGCGGGTGCAATTTGACCACCTCAGCAAGCCATCTGTCTCCCCGGTTACCCTCGTGGTGTTGCTGTCCCATCATCGTCTGCATGCGGTCGACTACCTGGGCGAACTGGTTTATCTGCGCCACCACCTGTTGAAGCACTCCCGGCATGTTGGGATTTGCGTCGTCATTCGCTGATCCTTGCTGCCCTCCAGAATGGGAATCGGTTCGACTAGCCGATAATTCCGGGGTAGTTGCGGAATCCTCCTGTCTCATGTTACCCCGTCTGCGTCCACGACCGCGTCCACGTCCACGTCCTCCTCATACTGTAAACACAATTCCTCAATATCCAGGACAAGGTTTTCGAAATAAAACCCGTCAATACTCACAAAATAGTAATTAAGTAAAACGGTAGTATAAGAGATTAGGAGACTTACAACCACGGTCCACATGACGACTTTTGGCTGAAAAGTGATGTTACGAACGACTCGTAAATCAATAACGTAAACAGACCCAACTTAAAACCCGACTGCCAAGATATCCATAAATCTTAGCTCCGATACCATATTCTGTAACACCCCGAGATATTCGGAATAATTACAGCGTCGTAAACCCTTTAAGTAAGGATTTACAAGGCTAATTTTAAAATAAAGGTAAATATAAGACATCATCAACACGGAAATTCAAGTTTACAAAACCGTACAACTGGTTCAATGAGTAATTAATACAACCATATCGAAATGATATTATTAAGACACGCGTACTCGAGTACTGAAATCAAACCAAGAAAACAAATCACCAACAACAACAAACATCACTGAACCCCTTAAATCGTCACGTCGGTCTTGTGCATTTCCCTGCTCCTCGGCTACCTGAACATCAAACAAATGTCCACCCCCGAAGGGGTTAGCAAAACGATGCTAGTACAAGTATCATTTAAACAAATCAAATATGCATCAACAATACATAACATGATACACCACACGGACTTCCGCTACCGGAATCCGATAATGCGAATCCACAAGATTCCATTAACACAGCATGGGTATTCCAATGATCCAGCGCCCTCAGCATAGATCCCAAGATGATCCCGTCGGACCAACACGAGGTGGAAATAACCCATCCAATGATCCAGCGCCCTCAGCCTAGATCCCAAGATGATCCCGTCGGACCAACACGAGGTGGACATCCGATCCAGCGCCCTCAGCATAGATCGTACAACGTACACAAACACAACTCATGCATACACATATGCCAAATCATTATGTCCATCAACATGAACATACAAACACTAGATAACGAATATCATGACAATTCAACGAAATAAATCTCATGTTCAACAACATGAAAAATCACACGCATGCTAAAAATACCAATATTAATATATAACGATACTTGCCTCGAAGATGGCAAGAACGAAATACTTCAATGATCTCAACACACTCGAAGGCCGCCTCCTTCGATCAACGTAGCAAGCTCGAACCTTAACAAAAGGAATGATATACAAATCACCTCAAGTCGAACGATGGCCTAACAATTCGATCTACTGCCCAAAAAAATAAACAATCTGCCTGGACTGCTTAGCGTGTGCTACGTACTCTACGTAACGTGCGCTAAGCCTGCCTGTTAGCGTACGCTATCGTATAATCCTAGCGTACGCTAGCCACGGACTGACAGTTTGACTCGACTGACATCATAACGTACGTTACGTACGTATCGTGCGTTAACTTATCCCCGATAGCGCACGTTAACTAACGTATGTTAGCGTGTGTTGTTGCCCAAAATATTTATCCGAAGATTAATACTGCTGGAAGACGGACAACAAACAACAATTGCGGGAGCACTTCCGAGAGTAGATAAATAATACAAGATTTGCCGGGTTTGTTAGGCCCGGGCTTGAATGCTCTCGCGAAATGTTATTAATACAAATATTCGTGGATACAAGTATTAATGAGAGAAATCTGAATACAATGAGTGTAAAAAGACTCTGTTAATCCGGCTCTTGAGCGAAGCTTGGTGTTCTTCGTCCCCGCCGATAATCTGCTGGATGAGATAGGCCGGGAGAAGTAAGATCGAATGATAGCTGTTGCCAAGAGTTGGAGATTAGCCAAGTGCTTGATGTTTGCTTCTGTGTTGTATGCTCAAATCGTGAGGTTGCAGAAGGAGTGTCCAAGTGCAGGGTGCCTTGCTTATATAGGGGCAGCCGGGTCCTGTCCTCTAGTGGCCGATCGCCTGCCGGCCATTATAATAATGTGCCGATCGCCCGCCGGCCAATATTATAATGGGGCGATCTCCTGGGCTGTCGGGATAAAGTCCAAGAAAGATGCTGGCTGTCGGGCTAAAGTCCAAGGAAAAGGCGCCCACGGTGGCGGTCGATTAGAGCCATCACGTGTCGGAATCACCAACATGCGGCCCTACCGACAAGCTTTGGCGGCTTGTCGGTGGTGGAGAGAATCTGATCGGTGTGGTCAATGGCCCGTGATTCGCGGATCTTGTCCGGATCTTGCACGTGGTGTCGATCTTGAGGCTCGGTCTTCGCCGATTGGATGGCCATCGGTGGAGATCGACATGAGGCGGTCGTCTCTAGCGATCATCGAGGTCGCCATCGGCGGTGGATGAAGGTCGGCAATGGTCGGTCTCAAGGGTAGGTCGGCAAGATGCCGAGAGATGATCGCCTCCGGTCGGTCGCCAGAGTCGATCGCCGAGTACCGAGAGGCGATCATCTTGATGTAGATCGCTCGGCACCGGATCCATCCTGGACCTTCGGTTGCGATCTAGCATGTCCGTGGGCTAAGGCTTGGTCTCAGTGCCTTGGGCCTTCAGCGGTAAGTCGGTCGCCGGTCCTCCTAGGCGATCGCCGGTCGGAAGGTGTTAATTCTTGACACAACAATTGCCCCCCAGCTTGCTCCTATGTTGAAGACATGGGGCGAGGTGGTTCTTGCTGGTGATCGTGTCTGGATGAGGACGGGCGACCTGAGCTGACTTAGGACTTGGACTTGGGCTATCATAGTCGATTGGCTTAGCTATCTTTTGGTCTTGTACCTGCAAAAACAACATTGGCCGATCCCCCATGGAAACTTGGTGGTTTCGCTTGTTTGAGGAATCGTGCACAGTCGCGGAGATCGATGGACCGACTCCATGACCGTGTCTTGGTGCGCGAAGACATTGAGTGTCCCGTGACTCACTTTATTATGAGGGTCCTCAGTTAGGCTGCGCCTCGCCTCGTATTTAAACGAAGGGCGTGCGGTCTCGGTCTAGAGGAGTCCTTGCGCGGGGCAGCGTCGGATGAATCAACTCCACGCCCGCGGCTTGTTAGCTCTGCTTCCACCTCGGCCAGCCATGGAGATGGCCGACCTCGACGGTGTACGTTGAGACGGGGTTGTGGCATGTGTCCACTGATTAATGTTGGAGAGCCCTCAGACTACGCCGGCCTCGTATTTAAACGAAGGGCGGGCGATCTCGGCCGAAAGGGACCTTGCATGGCCGCGGCAATGGTTCCATCGATTGCCGGGGCCATGGCTTTATGATGTGCGGTGGAGGCGATCTTATGCCTTAGTCCGTCATGTTATATCTTTGGATAGATGGCGATCGTGTCTACCGGGTTGCTGATGATGTTGCGATCTGGCCGGAAGACTGGCGATCGTCGCTCGGCGGCCGATCGCTTTATTCGTGGGTCGATATTGGCGATCGGGCGGAGGCTAGTCCCTCATTTAAAATGGACTGTAGGCGGGGATCGAGTCCTCCGGCTCTGCTGGGTAGTAGCGATCGGGCTGGGAGACTGGAGGTCGTCGTACGGGCGCCGATCGCTCTACTCCTAGGCTGAGAAGAAGCCTTTGCCTGGACAGGAAATCTGCGGCTCTAGCCCGGAAAGCTGCGTAGGTCGTCGGTAGGGTCTTCGTGAGATGCCTGAACATAGGCGAGAAGCCCTGAAAACCTCCTAGGACCGCGTAGAGGGTGGTCTCATCACTTACGGGCTCGCCGTTGAGGATGATCACGTCTACTCGGTCGATGTAGTCCGAGTCGGACTCTTCTTCTCCCTGCTTGATTCGCATCATGCGAAGGGGACCTTCTGGCCGAGCGGCCCTGGTGGCGAAGTGTTCCGTGAAGACGTGCGCCAGCTCGTTAAAGGAGCCAATGGACCGAGGTGGCAGTGAGGTGTACCACCGGTGGGCGAGGTCGTCCAGTGTCAGAGGGAACATTCGGCACCTGGTCGCGTCCGATGCCCCACACCCGGTCATGTAGATGTTGAACTTGCTTAGGTGCGTCTGGGGGTCCGATCGCCCCTCGTACATGGGTGTTTGCGGGGGAGCGATCCTGCGCTGCACCGGGGCGAGCTCGATGTCGATCGCGAGCGGCTCGCTTGGCGCGGCGATCGTCTTCACGCTTTGCCGGATTGCGGGGAGCGCCTTCACGCCGTCGATCGGCGTTGCATTGCGGCGTTCGCCGCGGCTCGGCTGCTTGCGGATCGGGTTTGGGAGCGGGGCCGAGGCGATCGTGTGCGACCTCCCGGACTCCACTGCGCCAACCTCGGGAATTTGGCGGCGGGAGCCAGCGGGCTGGATCGCCTTGTGGGGCCGGGTAGGCCGAGCTCTGGTGACGGATTCGAACTCCTCGTCTCGTAGGCCGGGGCGGACCCCGGTCGCTGAGTCGGAGTCCTTGCTCAGGCGATCGAGACGAGACGTGCCCAGGTGCCGAGCGCCTCTTCTTGCGGGCGAGAGCCTCTGGCGATCGCTCGGCGATGTGCCTTGTGCTTCGCTTAGACTTCGGCGGGAGACAGGGGCGCGGCGAGAGGCGCGTCGAGAGCACTCCGTCGCTCTTGAAGGCGGCTATGGCCTCTTCGATCATTCGTTGGTTCGAATCGATCGAGCGAGAGGCTCGGGCCACCATCCGGGACAGTCGAGCATCTCCGATCGCGATGCCTTCCACCATCGGTGCGGCTCGGGCCAGGGAGCAGGGTCTGGCATTTGTTGTGGCTTTCTTGACGCGGAGGCGGAAGACATGCTTTCGAAGGATTTCTTTGAAGTGCGGTAAGTGTCACTTCAAGTATCTTAGAGAACAGTGAGTGTTCTTCGAGACGGTAGGTATAAAAATCGAGGTTGGATCCCCTTCCTCTAGCGCCAATTGTTGTTGCCCAAAATATTTATCCGAAGATTAATACTGTGGAAGACGGACAACAAACAACAATCGCGGGAGCACTTCCGAGAGTAGATAAATAATACAAGATTTGCCGGGTTTGTTAGGCCCGGGCTTGAATGCTCTCGCGAGATGTTATTAATACAAATATTCGTGGATACAAGTATTAATGAGAGAAATCTGAATACAATGAGTGTTAAAGACTCATAATCCGGCTCTTGAGCGAAGCTTGGTGTTCTTCGTCCCCGCCGATAACTGGATGAGATAAAGGGAGAAGTAAGACCGAATGATAGCTGTTGCCAAGAGTTGGAGATTAGCCAAGTGCTTGATGTTTGCTTCTGTGTTGTATGCTCAAATCGTGAGGTTGCAGAAGGAGTGTCCAAGTGCAGGGTGCCTTGCTTATATAGGCGGCGGGTCACATCCTCTAGTGGCCGATCGCTCACGGCCATTATAATAATGTGCCGATCGCCCGGCCAATATTATAATGGGGCGATCTCTGAGGTGTCGGGCTAAAGTCCAAGAAAGATCTTGTTTGTCGGGCTAAAGTCGAGAAAAGGCGCCAGTGGGCGGTCGATTAGGAGCCATCACGTGTCGAATCGATCAACATGCGGCCCTACCGACAAGCTTTCGGCTTGTCGGGTGGTGGAGAGAATCTGTCAGGCCGTGGTCAATGGCCGTGATTCGCGGATCTTGTCCGGATCTTGCACGTGGTGTCGATCTTGAGGCTCGGTCTTCGCCGACGGATGGCCATCGGTGGAGATCGACATGAGGCGGTCGTCTCTAGGCGATCATCGAGGTCGCCATCGGCCGGTGGATGAAGGTCGGCAATGGTCGGTCTCAAGGGTAGGTCGGCAAGATGCCGAGAGATGATCGCCTCATCGGTCGCCAGTCGATCGCGAGTACCGAGAGGCGATCATCTTGATGTAGATCGCTCGGCAGGATCCATCCTGGACCTTCGGTTGTGATCTAGCATGTCCGCTGGGCTAAGGCTTGGTCTCCAGGTCTGCCTTGGCCGCTCGGCAGTAAGTCGGTCGCCGGTCCTCCTAGGCGATCGCCGGTCGGAAGGTGTTAATTCTTGACACAACAGTGTGCACTAATCGTGCATGGCAGATTACTACTGACAGAAAACTGGGTTGAATGGTGATGAACTCATTAATTCTATGGTGATAAAACAAGTCATCCTCAAGCATATCATGCTAATAAGGTTTGTGGAAGTTCTATGATTATGAGATACAAATATACGGATAATCATCTCAACATCATAATTCATCTTCGATCTTCAAGAAAATATTCTAAGTTCCGTTCGTCCTACGTTCCAAAACGCATGATTCCAATGTGTAAAACGTAACAACTAGGTAAATCCGTCTACTGATCACAAATAGGTTTGAAGCTTCAGAATATGCTAGGAGTTCAAACACCAAGAGGTTCAATGGTTTATACGGTGAATAAGTATCGAAACATCGAAAATATCCTTCTACACATGATGTTCGACTACTTAAGAATCTAACTGACAAGATAAGCATGATCAAACATCCTTTAGAACACTAGTAGTATTGGTGAAGAATCACCTACCTCAAAGTAGTGAAGAACACGGAGGAAATCGAAGCAATCCAACGCCGAAGGTTTGAACACCAATCTCCAATGATAAACGATCTTCAATCACGAGCTAGGATGTTGATATGAAGTGTTTAGGATGAAGGAAGTTATGCTCTAAGTGTAAGAATTCGGGTTATGGGAGAAGAAATAACTGAAATCACAAATAGGATGTTGTCCTATTTATAAGAAATGGCTATTAGCGCGCGCTAGTCCCTGCTCGTAGCGTGCGCTAACGGCTCACTGACTTAACTGTACTCAGCACTTAGCGCGCGCTATGCACATGCCTGTAGCGTGCGCTAAGGCGTTGACTCGGCTTTTCCCGAAAGCCGTCCAGGTTCATCCCGACACAATCCGACAGGGGTCCCCCGGCCAGATCTCACCTACCGTACGTCTCAATCAAATTGACCACGCATAGCGTGCGCTAATGATCCTTTGTAGCGCGCGCTATGAATCCATGTTAGCGTACGCTACACATAGCCGATAGCGTGCGCTACATGCGCAGAATTACAATCTTTAAATCACATACACGAAATCATACGCTCGACAACATCGGATTATGAAATACGGAGAATAATACTCAGACAAAAGTACAATAATTACAATATCACAAGTTCCAAATACATATCAGAAATCTCGGGTATTACAACCGGAGGGTCCGAAATGCGACAACGAAAATGGGATTCCCTAAACTATTAGGAAATTACAAAAATAACCCAAGTGACCGAAAATCACGAAACGACGTCGGATCAACGAACCGAAAGTATCCACACGACCAACTCAATCATACGAACTTGTACAAACCAAGAAACAACGAAAACGAACGAGTTTTACGAGATTCGAACGTTCATACGGCAAAACATATCATAAAATGAAATCACGTGAAAACATCACCAAAACTCGTCCAAATGGAAAAACTCCAAGAATAAAGTAGATTCACAATGTCGAAACGGTTACAAGCGAGTCGATAAAAATAGACATACACCAAAAATGGAAACTGCTAAAAATGGAAAGTTACGGATATTACATTTGTGGTGGTGTGAAGACTTGAAACAACAATCCTAGCAGCCAACTGCGTAATTCGAACATGATATGCTCCCTAATTTCAAACGCCAAAACAAATTCAGAAGGTTAAGATAGAAACATACCCGGGGCACGCAACCAAAGAACAAGATAAAAGATAAAGTGAAATGAGAAATACAAACAGAGAAATATTCTAATAAATGCAATCCTGACCTGTGTCTTTTCCTCTATTTCCGACATCAAGTCTCTTCAACGTGCAAAGCCGTTACGAATACGCACTGTATGATTTCTATTGTCTAGTAACCAGATTATTGAATCAATATTTACTTTAGGCAAAGCATAATAACCATTTTCATACCAAGATTTTTCACGCATTGAAATGATTCTAGTAGTTAAATCAGTACTTTCATTAGGCACAACAGAATAACCAGCAAATGCATGTTCCAGAACATACCAATCTTTTCACTTTTTTTGCAAGATAGCCTTGGCAATAGTACTTTGAACTCCAGAAACCTGTGTACTGGAGTATGACAATGTTAAATAGAGATTTCTTTCCTTCCCATCATGTTTATAAATATTTTGGACTAACAGATTGGCAGGGCCTGCGATGGGCCAATGAATTTTTGGGTTGGGTAGGGGAAATGGGGTATTGAGACATTTTCAACCGGTTTGTTACCTGAGCATGAGTGGAATCATTAACAACATCCTCACCTTAGGCCTAATCGACGGAATTCGGCGATCCTTTCACCAGAAACTACAACGAACTTAATACAACACAGAATATAAAAGAATCAGAGTTCAAAATATAACACACGAGCATGAATGGAATCATTAATAGCATCTTCACTTTCAGCCTGATCCGCGGACTCCAGTGATCCATCCAGCAGCAACTACAACGAAATTCGTATAATACAGAATATAAGTTGCAACAACATCAGTGTTGAGAACCAATTAAGATCTTAATTTAGTTAGAAAACAAAAAACCTAGCTTTAATGTGAGATAATGACTCAAAAATTTTGGGAACCAAAGACATTTATGGCCACAAGTATCAATAATGAGATGAAAAATAAAAAAGGAATTTACCTAAACCCCAATCATCATCATCATCATCATCATCCCCAAATCATAAATCATGACCAGCCTATACACATTAAACTCCTTCTCATACAAATACATATATACCTGAAAGCGGCGGACAAAATTAGAGTATGTGCCGTTTCTGACAAGGATGCTGCCGTAAACTCGAGGAACGGCGGAAAATCAGATGAGAATAACAACCAAATATAGTTGATGAGAGAGAGAGTGAGAGGCACCAATTCCAGCTGTTATGCGGCGATTAATTCGCCACGATAGGCGATCGGCGACCTTCCAGAGAAGCCAACCATGAAAGACATATTCCGGACGAACGCCTAGAGTTCGGCATAATGCGGCGATCGTCTTTTGGTAACCAGCGATCGCCTTTTGGTAACCAGCGATCGCCTTTTGGTAACCAGCGATCGCCTTTTGGTAACCAGCGATCGTCTTTTGATACCTGGCGATCGACTTTGAAGAACGGACCAGAGGCGATCGTCTCATGCCACGTGGAGATCCAGCATCCGTCAAAGTCGTCGAAGATCGAATCTTGGACGATGGCCCACCCGCGGATCTTCATAGTATACCGACAGATAGGATTATTGACCCCAGCCTGTCACCTACCACACCTACCGACAAGGCCGCCGAAAGGTACGAAGTAGGCCCTCCTCAGACAGCGATTCGTAACACGTGCTGGCTTCCCATTGGTTCACCCAGCTGGCCTCCAACTGCAACCTCGGACCTCAAGGGAACAGGCCCACGTGACGGGACAATCGGCCGTTTATTTTAATATAGAAAACGGCGATCGCCCGCGATCGCCTGAGGGATCCCAACTACCTTGTCCCCTATAAATAGAGGACTCACTGTTGCGGCCAAAAAGAGGAAAATTCTACTACGAATTAAGTGCAAAATACACACCAAAGAGAGAATCAAAGGCTCTTTTGGCAAACACTAACACATTCGTAGTGACATTCATACACATTCATCATATGTCCCAAGCAAGAACTCACAGATTCATCCATCTGGTTCTTCCGGCAATCTACGCGCTCTAAAGCCTAGATAACTAGAAGTCTTTACACTCCTTGTAATAGATTCTAACATTAATATTTGTACTCGACAGTATATTTATTAATAACATCTCGCGAGAGCATTCAAGCCCGGGATTAACAACCCCGGCAAACCTTGTGTTATCTATTTTCTCACGGAAGTGTTCTCGCATTTGTTTGTTACTCATCATTCCAGCAATTCTATCTCCGGATAATATTTTGGGTAACAACAATTGGCGCTAGAAGGAGGGCATCTAAACCTTCATTTTTATTCCTACCGTCTCGAAGAACACTCACTGTTCTCCGGACATATACTTGAAGAAACACTCACTGTTCTTCAATAGAAAAACCTTCAGAAAATGACATCAGCAACAACCTCCAAGAGGGCCACCCTGAGATCTGCCGGAAATCTTATTCCGGCGAGGACCGAATCCCAGCCCACGGCGGAAGGCGACCGTGGCGACGCTAGGCTCTCACTCCTGCCCCCAAGGGACGGTTCTAGCCTCTCACTCGATCAGTTCCAGACATCGGAACAGATTGGGGAGGCTATAGCCATCCTCAGGGAACGGCAGAGGGCCCGCGATACGCCCACCATCACCCCGTCAGCTAACCGCCGGGCAAGCAAACGGAAGCTCAAGGGGATCTATGTTGAGAAATCGACAGAAAGTCCCGAGCCGCAGGGGAAGGCTCTCGTAAGGCGGGACGATTCCGTCTTCGCCAGTAGGAGCGATCCTCGTGGCGACACAGGCACTCAGCCCCAAATGGGAGACATCGATATCTGAATCCTTTACCAGGAGTTCGGCATATCCGACCCCTAAGAGACAGACCGGTCAACGAGCCCCTGCTCGCCCAAGAAAGGAACCCACTGGCAGGGAGCTCGTCATTCACCACGGAGCTAGGGGATCGGTACACGATCGCATTGGTTTACGCTCTGAGAGCCAGTCGACAAGCAGTCAGGCGACCGCGATCGCCGCGATGCAACGCCAGCTGGACGAAGTGAAGGCGCTCCTGGAAAATGGGGCAGGCGCCAGGAGACCGATCGCTGGGCTAAATGAACCACTCGCGGTCCAGATCGAGATCGCCCCAGTCCAATCAACGATCAATCCCCCACAAACACCTCTATATGAGGGGAGAACGGATCCGGGAACCCACTTAAGCAAATTCCGGATCTACATGACTGGATGCGGAGCTTCAGACGCGACGAAATGTCGTATGTTCCCTTTAACTCTGGGCGATCTCGCCCACAGGTGGTACATCTCACTACCATCTCGCTCAATCAATTGTTTTGAGAAGCTGGCGAACGACTTCACGTCGTACTTCGCCGCCAAAGTCGCTCGCCCGGAAGGTCCCCACCGCATGATGAAGATCAGGCAGGGGAAGGACGAATCGGATGAGGATTATATCGACCGGGTGGACGAGATAGTCCTCACCGGTGAGCCCGTCAGCGACGAGATCGCTCACCACGCAGTCCTGAACGGGTTCCACGGACGCTCTCCCATGTTCAGGCACCTCACAAAGGATTTTCCACCAACCTATACAGCCCGCCGAGCCGCCGATTTCCCGGCCAGCAAGATGCTCTCACTCCGCTGACGAGGGACACCAAGAAGGAAAAGCACCTTCCCATGTCCAGAAGAAGGCGGTCGCCAAGCCCAGAAAGGCGGTCGCCAAGCCGCCTGGCGAGTTCAAAGCCTTCGAGGATGTAGAGGTCCACCTTCTTCACAACCTCAACTTATCTCCGGCACACATCTTCAACGCGATCAAGGGTCGCGAGTGGCTTTCCAAGCCGAAGCCAATAAGAGACCACGGTCACCTAGACCGTAGCAAATTCTGTGCCTATCATAAGAGTCCCGGCCACAACACTAGCCAAAGCCTCGACCTCCTCGCTGACTCCGCGATTGTTTGAAGAAGGCAAACTGGACAATCTAATCACCAAGCCAGAACCCAGGACGGAAAGAGCCGGAGGGCGCGAGCGCCGACCAAGCGAAAGAATTCCTCCCAATCCGATCGCCAGGATCGAGCATGAGCCGGAGTACTCCGATGAGTCGATCCCTCCGATCAACCCTGGCGGTCGGATCAACATGCTCCAAGCAGGAGGTGGGAGCCTCGGGGGCCTTTCCCCGGTTTCCACCCTGTCAAACAGAAAGCGAAAAGCCGAGCTGAGGGCTTTCGCCGAAGTCCATGTTGTAGTACCTCCGGAGCCGACCATCTCTAGAGACGCGCTCATCACCTTTTCCAACAAGGACAGGGAAGGAGTGCAATGTCCCAAAGAGGATGCACTGGTGATCTCCGCTTGCATCCTTGGGAAGATAATGATCGCGTCTTTGGTCGACAATGGAAGTTTCTGCAACATCATATTCAAATCCGCCCTAGACCAACTCGGCAACCTAATCAAATTCATCAAGCCTTTCGACACCGTGCTTCAAGGGTTCGGCGAGAACACAGTCCAAGCCTACGGGAGGATCAAGCTCTCCGTTGAGCTAGTATGCTTTTATGATCCCAAGGTTAGGATTACTATGAACCTAAGCTTTGTAATCATAGATAGGCCCAGCATCTATAATGGGTTCCTAGGTCGCCCCTTTTTAGAAACCTTTGAGGCGGTCGCCTCATCTTTCTTTATCGTATCAAATTCCCCACTGTCGATGGGACGGTCAGTACTGTAAAAGGAGATCAGCTAATGGCAAAGAGATGTTTGAATTACTCCTATGTTGTTACTTCTTTCAATACTTCCCATACTATATGTAACGTTGAAACGACCGACGATCAACCCATGGAGATCGACGAGCCTAACACTTCATACCAACCCGACTCAGGGGACACCATCTCTCATCAATGTGGACGACGACATCGAGCCAAGGATCGGTTTCGAGCCAAGCCTCGACATCGATCCTAGGACCGAGTCCGAGATCGTCAAACGAGAGGCGACTGCCTCGTCGAAGAGTTGGAAAGTATTACGATGGATCCAGATCATCCAGAACGGGAAGTACAGATCGGCGCAAGCATCGACCACGAATTAAAAGGGGATCTGATCAACTTGCTACGTAGGAACATCGAAGTCTTTGCCTGGTCGCATCAAGATATGGTTGGCATAAGTCCCGAACACGCTTGCCATTATCTGAAGATCGATCGGGCGATGAAGCCTGTTCACCGAAGCGTAGGAAGTTCGGTCAGAAATACGCGGCGCTCGACATAGAAGTCTGGTTACTCAACAACAAATTGATCGGAGTGGCCACGCATTTAACCCTGGGGTCGCCAACGCGGTGCTCGCCAAAAGCCAATCGGCTCGGAGATTATGCATTGACTTCACCGACCTCAACGGCATGTCCAAAAGATCACTTCCCGATGCCTCATATCGATCACACGGTCGATAGCACGGCAGGTTGCGAAATGATGTCGTTTATGGATGCCTTCGCCGGATATCATCAAATCCCAATGGCGGAGGAAGACATAAAACACACATCTTTCCACACAGAAAAAGACATATACTTTTGGGTCAGAATGTCGTTCGGCTTGAAAAACGCGGGGGCGACCTACCAGCGATTAGTCAACAGAATGTTCGCCGATCAGATCGGCAAGACCATGGAGGTCTACATTGACGATATCGTAGTCAAAAGCCTCAAAAAAGAAGATCACCTCAGCGATCTCGCCGAGACGTTCGCCATCCTTGAGAAGTTTAACATGAAGCTAAACCCCAAAAAATGCAACTTCGGGGTGGGCTCCGGGAAGTTCCTAGGGCACATAGTGAGCCAAAGGGGGATCGAGGCGAACCCCACCAAGATACAGGCGATCCTTGACATGCAGGAACCGCGAAACATCAAGCAGGTGCAACGCCTCACGGGTTGTCTAGCCGCCCTCAACCGTTTCATATCAAGGCTCGGCGATAAAAGCAAGCCTTTCTTCACGACCATCAAGAACAAGAAGTTCGCATGGACGAAAGAAAGCCAGATAGCATTCGCCAAGATAAAGGAATATCTATCTAACCCCCAGATCCTGGCAGAGCCGATCCCCGGTGAAAAATTATTCCTTTACTTGGCGGCCTCAAAGGTCGCGCTGAGTGCCGTTCTGGTGCGAGCAGATGGACAAGCCCACTTGCCGATCTACTATGTTAGCCAAAGCGCCCACGACGCTGAGACACGTTATACACCATTGGAGAAGATCGCCTATGCCCTTGTCATGAGCGTACGTAAGCTGAGGGCTTACTTCTTCGATCACCAAGTGGAGGTCCTAACAACTCTACCTCTAAGACAAGTCCTGCACCGACCAGACACCAACGGGCGACTCCTCAAGTGGTCGCTGGAGATCGCCCAATACGGTATCACTTACGCTCCTCGCACGGCGATCAAAGGCCAAGCTCTGGCGGACTTCGTGGTGGAATTAACGCCTCACGGTCACCCAGTCGGCCGACTCCGCCTGAAATTATACGTGGATGGCTCAACGACCAATGAGAGAGCGGGCGGGGATTGTCCTCATTAGCCCCGACGGTCGAGTTTCACAAATCTTTGTGCGTTTCGGTTTCGTGCGACCAACAATGAAGCCGAATACGAAGCTTTGGTAGGCGGGCTTGATCTAGCCCTCGCCCGGATGTTCGTCGCCTTCATATCTTCATGGACTCCCTTTTGGTCGTAAACCAAGTCAAGGGAGAATATGAGGCACGCGCGAATGATGGTCAAATACCAAGAGCCGGTCGCGAAATGTGCACAAAATTTGAAGAAGTGCTAATCGAACAAGTCCCGAGAGAGCACAATTCCCTGTGCCGATGCTCTTTCCAAGCTAGCATCATCAGATGGGGCAGCCGACTTCTCCAATATCCAAATCACAAAGTCAACAAGGCCGGCGATCGACAGAAATCTGGTTACCACGGTCGCCACTGCCGAGGAGAATTGGATGACTCCGTTCGTCAGATACTTAAAGGATGGAACGGTCCCGGACGACCATGTTAAAGCTCGCCAACTCCGGCATGCGACTGTATACCCTATCGACGATCGGCTTTACAAGCGAGCCTTCAGCCTTCCCCTCCTCAAGTGTATTACACCGGAGAAAGGTCGGCTCATTTTAGCTGAGATCCATGACGGGATTTGTGGGAACCACGCGGGCGGGCGAGCCCTCATCCATAAGACAACCAGACAAGGATTTTTCTGGCCATCACTTCGGAAAGATGCGATCGCTTACGCCAGATCGTGTCATAGATGTCAGATAATGGGCCCCAACATTAAACTATCACCCGAACAGCTCACCTCCATGTATAGCCCTTGGCCATTTGCGCAATGGGGCATCGACCTTATAGGTCCCTTGCCGACGGCTCCTCAGGTGTAAGTTCGCCATCGTTAAGTCGATTATTTCACTAAATGGGCCGAGGCCGAACCGCTCAACAAAATCGCCAAGAGCAAGTGATCAAGTTTATATGGAAAAACATCGTATGCCGATCTTGGTCGCCCTGTGCCATCATCTCCGACAACGGGAAAAAGTTCGACGGCTTAGAAGTCATGCAATTCTGTGAAAAGTGGGGAATCAAAAGGTTATTCTCAGCGCCCTATCACCCTCAGACGAACGGCCAGGTAGAGGCAGTGAATAAGATCCTCAAACACACGATCAAAGCACGACTCGAATCCAGGCAAGGACGATGGGCGAGCGAGCTCCCAGACGTTTTGTGGTCCTACCGAACGACGACCCGCAATTCAACCGGCGAAACCCCGTTCGCCCTTACCTTCGGAACAGAAGCGGTGATTCCTTCGGAGATCGCCGTCCTCAGCCATCGAACCGAACAGGTGATGACGACCGACAACGATATAGCCCGACGAATCGACCTAGACATGCTTGAAGAAAGACGGCTGACCTCAGAAATGAAGAACACAATCCACAAAAGGAGAGCCGAGAAGTTCTTCAATTCAAAGGTCAGAGAAAGAAGATTTCAAGTGGGCGATCTCGTCCTTAAGAAGATCCAAACCCACACAGGCATTTTTGGTCCGAACTGGGAGGGACCTTTCAGAGTATCCAGATGGCTAACTAAAGGAGCCTACGGACTGGAACATCCTGACGGTACTCCGGACCAATATCCCTGGAACGCCGTACATCTGAAAAAATACTATCAGTGATAAATTTGTATTCGATTTCAATGATGTACAAGGAATATAATGAGATTTTTTCCTATCCCATCTATTATGGCGATCGCCCCACCAGGCATATCGCATATCGCCGACGATCGCTGATCACGACGATCCTAGGTAAAATTAATGCAACCATGGTCCTGGAGGTCGATGGAACCGACAGCTTCGCCCATGCAAGGTTCCTTTGGGCTGAGATCGCCCGCCCTTCGTTTAAATACGAGTTCGGCGTAGCCGAAGGACCCTCCAAAATAATCAGTAGGCACGATCGCACGTCCTCAAGGTACATCATCTAACATGGTGAACCCGAACAATGCGACGTGCCGTTACCCCCGTCTCAACGTACACCGTCGAGGATCGCCATCCTCATGGCGGGCCGAGGTGGAAGCAGAGCTGACAAGCCGCGGACGTGGTGTCGAATAAGCCGACAACACTCCGCGCAAGGACTCCTCCAGACCGAGATCGCCCGCCTTTCGTTTTAACACAAGGCAGGCGTAGCCTAACGGAGGACCCTCACAAAAAGTGAGTCGCGGGATACGCAATATCCCTCGCACACGAAGACACGATTGGGGAGATCGGTCCATCGAACACCCCAACCACACATAACTCTTCAGAATCGGCAAAATGAAGATAGCTCGCCACACAGACTAGTCTTTGTTTCCTTACTTACAATAAGTGAACAAAAACTAGGGGGCAGGGATAGGTCGAGCTAATCTCAAATACGATCGAACGAAGAGGAAACATGCAGGGCGATCGGAGTCGTCCGACAAAAATTACAAGTAAGAGTTCCGATTCAAAACATGTCAACACTTTCAAACACTCAGACGATCGGCCAGACAAACAAAAGTCGAAAGCAAATATACACGTACTCGCAAAAATTGCACGCAAACAGTCAAAGACGATCGCATGTAATACATTACGCAGTATGAAAAAAGGAGTATTTTATTCATAATACAAGCCTCATACATTACGGAGCCCGAAGGCATTACAAAAGGAAAACAAAAAAGTACAAGTTACGGAGGAAAAACAAAAATGCCTCTCAAGGCCCCGTCTGCTGGTCTTCGCCCTCGGGTTGCGGATCGGCTTGGGCACCCCCATCGGCCTCGGGATGAATGAGTTTGCCGGTATACCAACTCAAGTCGATCCCGAAGTCGACAAAGTCAAGGATCGGCAGAGAGAATTCCGGATGCAGAGGATGCTTGAGGACATAGGATTTGAAGCTTTCCATCAGGGGACCGATCTCGACCCCTGCCTTCTTAGCGGCTCGAACAGCGTCAGCATAGGCCAAGTAGTAAGCGAACTCGCCGACGTGATCGACGTTAAGGTAGGGATCGACCTCGATCGCCTTCAGCTGCCCCTTCAGATCCGCCGCCGTCTTCTCGACCTCCGCCAGTTCGGCCGCCTTGGCAACATTCTCGCCCTTGGCCTTCTCCAGCTCTCTCTTCGCCGCCTCCAGCTCACCGCTGAGCCGATCCACCGCAGCCTTCAGCCCGGTCGCCTCCTCCTGCGAAGCCTCGAGCTTCTGGCGAGTTTCTTTCTCCTTATTACAGGACCGATCGGCAGCCTCCTTGGAACGGCTCAGCTCCTGCTTCAATCGATCCACGTCCTGCTTAGCCCGTTTGGCCGTCTCCTCATACTCCTTCTCCATAGACCGGATCCGATTGGCATCCTCGATATTTCTGTTCCGGGCGGTCTCGAGTTCGCGATGGAGATGAGCAGTGGAGGGTCGCCCCTCAAAATCCCGAGCAGCTTGGACGGCCATCGTCGCCGTCTGAAGAGCCAGGGCAACGGTCGCCTGCATGGCGTCTCAGATCGCTGACGAGCGATCGCATCAAGGTCTGGCCGTCCCAAGCCTTGGGCAGAAGTGATTGCCTCGCGAACGTAAAGGTGGACTTCGAGAGAATTTTATGAGCCTTGCTCGGCGTAAAGTCCAAAGACCATGGGGCAACGTCCGGCCTGGGTGAGACGAACCCCGCAAAGATAAACCAAGGAAATCGTGGAGTTAGCCCATATCATGCTCGAATGCCTAACTCGTAAAATTTTTGACCCACTCTTACCTATTGACCATTTCGGGTCGCGTCCAAAAAGGCTTGCCCCGGATGTTTCCGCATCGCCGATCGCCACCTTCTTCGCCAAGCCGGATGACCGGGGCCGAGACCGTAGGCTTGGGGCCGATCGCTCCATCATCGGGATGGCAGAGATAGGAGCCGCAGCGGCCGGGAGGCTCAAGAATCGACACGTCCGCCTCGAGATCGACGGGATTCCTCCGACCTCCGCCTCTTGCGGCGCTTGAGCCGATCCTCTCCTCGACCACCGGCTTGGCGGCCGCGCCTCGGCGGGCTTCACACGGGCAGGTGAGACGTCGTCGCAGGAACGCGACCAGTCTGCTTGCCCAACTTAAGGCGACCAAGAACTCCCTGGTTCGACATGGCTATCTCTGGTGGAGGTTCGGCAATTCGGGGAAAATAAGCCTCTGTCAAAGAAAAGATACAAACAAGTTAGACAAAACAGAACGACCTCTTGGAGACGATCGTCAAAGAAAGGAAGCACCACTTAAACTCATACCTTGAACTTTCAAGTGACGGGGGTAGCAAAACAAACGAGCCCCCAATCGATGAGCTTCGGTACCAAGCGATCGAACGTCAATAAAGGAGTTCGGCAAAGCACGGATCCGCTCCCAAACGATCAAGAAATAGAATGGAAGATCGCCGATTGCTGGAACGAGAGGCGCCAAATTCCAGGCGATCAGCAAGTAGGAGACGGCGAATGGCAACGGGAATCGCAGACCCGCCTCCATAATCATCTCGTTGACGGCGACCATATCCTTGGGCGGTTGGTCGGCGCGCTCATTCTCCAAAGGCACGTGAAGGGAAACGTCAGAGGGGATGTGGTATTTGGCCCTCCATCGGCTCAGGTCTTTCTTGGTCGCCGTACTCCGGATCTGTCCGAGAGTCCACGGAGATGGGACGGCGGCCTGAAAGACCGTCCGATTAACATGTTCGTAAGGGTGAGCGGCGGTGTAGTCATCGAAATCGAATTCCGGGCAGGGTCCGGCGATCGCTACCATCATCTGAGCGAAAGCCACGTAGGCGGGGCCGAACCTACTCTCTCGTTCCCAGGCCTCCCGCACTAAATCGTCCTCATCCACCGGCGAGCCCCCGCCCGCTCGCCGCCGCCGCCCCGCCACCTCGGCCTCGTTGAAAAGTTTTTCGAGTTCTTCGGTGCAATCCCCCGAATAGCTTCAGCGGCCGTCTCCATATCCACTCTAACGGGAACCTCCTCCCGTTCAGGCAACGCGGCGGCAGCGGAAGAGCTTCCGGTCTCGAAGGTTTTCGATCCTCCCAACATATTAGAAAGTAAAGAGAGGGAGAAGGTTAATTTTTTCTTACCTAGAAAAAAGAAGAAGATCGGCATAAAAGCTCCAGAAATTTCTGCAGAGATTCGGCTATGGATATGAAGGACGCGTAAAAAAAAAAGTGAAGGAGAAGAAGCCCTACCCTTTTTATAGATGGAGACGAGGGCCTAAGTGCAAATAGGAGAAACCTCGGGGGCTGGATCGCAACCATCACGTGGGGACGCATTAAATGCGGCCCTCGAATCCCGCATACGCGTCTTTTCGAGGGCATGCCAGCCGACAGGTCTGACAAACCGTCGGATTCCCCCAACAGCGGCACGACGCGTGTCCCTGCCATTTCTGGAAAGCCCGTTTTCTTTCCCCGCTGCTCCCGACGCGAAAGAAGGTCGTCCATATTTGAATTCGATCGGCCGGTCATTTAAAACATTGGATCGCTAATCGAGCCACCTCACCCCGTGTTTTCAACATCGAGGCGAGCTGGGGCAATTGTTATGCGGCGATTAATTCGCCACGATAGGCGATCGCGACCTTCCAGAGAAGCCAACCATGAAAGACATATTCGGACGAACGCCTAGAGTTCGGCATAATGCGGCGATCGTCTTTTGGTAACGGCGATCGCTTTGGTAACCAAATGATCGCTTTTGTAACCAAATGATCGCCTTTTGGTAACCAAATGATCGTCTTTTGATACAGGCGATCGACTTTGAAGAACGGACAGAGGCGATCGTCTCATGCCACGTGGGGATCCAAAGATCCGTCAAAGTCGTCAAGACCGAATTCGACGATGGCCCACCCGCGGATCTTCATAGGATACCGACAGATAGGATCATTGACCCACTGTCACCTACCATACCTACCGACAAGGCCGAAAGGTACGAAGTGGGCCCTCCTCGACAAATGATTCGTAACACGTGGCCGGCTTCCCATCGTTCACCCACCGGCCTCCAATCGCAACCTCGGACCTCAAGGGAACAGCCCACGTGACGGACGATCGGCCGCTTATTTTAATATAAAAACGGCGATCGCCCGCGATCGCTCGAGGATCCTAACTACCTTGTCCCCTATAAATAGAGGACTCACTGTTGCGGCCAAAAAGAGGAAAATTCTACTACGAATTAAGTGCAAAATACACACCAAAGAGAGAATCAAAGGCTCTTTTGGCAAACACTAACACATTCGTAGTGACATTCATACACATTCATCATATATCCCAAGCAAGAACTCACAGATTCATCCATCTGGTTCTTCCGGCAATCTACGCGCTCTAAAGCCTAGATAACTAGAAGTCTTTACACTCCTTGTAATAGATTCTAACATTAATATTTGTACTGACAAAGATATTTATTAATAACATCTCGCGAGAGCATTCAAGCCCGGGATTAACAACCCCGGCAAACCTTGTGTTATCTATTTTCTCACGGAAGTGTTCTCGCATTTGTTTGTTACTCATCATTCCAGCAATTCTATCTCCGGATAATATTTTGGGTAACAACACCAGCTACGAAAAATTATGGGAACCAAAGACATTTATGGCCACAAGTACCAATTATGAGATGAAAAATAAAAGAGGAACAACTAAATTTGCAGGAAGTAAGGAAAGAATTAGAAGTTAGATACCTTAATTTGCAGCTGCCAGGAATTGAAGAAAGAGATCAAGAAGCAGCGAGAGATTGATAGAAAACTGGAAACGGGAAAACCGAAACCCTAGTTTGAAAGGCGAGGCACGACGAAAAGTGAGATAAAAAGTACCATGAAACAAAGAATAAAGAATGAAAAGGAGGAAGATGTCACCCGAGTGGCCAGAGCAGAGAGCTCGGTGGAAGAAGAGGAAGAGACAGAAAACGGGAAGCAGGTGAAAGAGGCACGAGGCGGACGACGAACATACACTCTTATTACTATTGGTAAATATATATATATATATATATATATATGTGTGTGTGTGTGTGTGTGTGTGTGTTGTTTATGCTATCTAAAATATACATACAGTATATCTATTTTCATTAATTACTCATCACTAATGTTTACATGTACAATAGTATTTTTTTATTTTACATAAAAATATTTTTAAAGTAAAAGTATAAAGAAAAGATCACATAATGGGGGTGGAGAACCAGGTAAAAGCGAGGATCCTAAGCCGGATTGGGGGACAATTGTTCACCTTTGGAAGTGGAATGGAAATACTTGCATAAATTAAAATGAGGGAGGGGCGAGTATGTGGTTACTATTTTGAAACGAAACGGAAATGGAGGTCGAGGTCCCGTCCACCCACCCACTACCATCCCTAATTGGATAATATGAGCAAAAAAAAGTAAATCTTTGGGACATAGGTAAGAGGTATCTGATTAAGAGTATATTAAAGCATCCTCACCCATTCTTGGCGAGCGCCTTTCACTTCACTATGCGATTGTGAAATAGTAGAATACCATATAGGATAGAATACAATAACATATGGCACAGAGGTTAATTTAGTCCCTTCTAAATTAGTGGGGGTAAGTTTGAGAAATTATTTATTATCGGTCGCCAGCCGATTGTCATTCAGTTGATGGTTGTCGATTGCTAGACTTGGATCGGTTATAAATGCATGTATGAAGTAAGTCATTTTTAAATTCCATGTTATAGATCTGATACTTTTTGTAACGTAATATACTTTTCATACTACAAAATCCTACTAACTAGTTAATTATAGATTTTATACTAAACATTATCGTCACTATTATAATTTAACTATATTACAATATATGTGATATTTATAATTTATAAATATTATATGTATATATATACATATATATTGTTATATAGTTAATCATATGATTTTTCATGCTGAAAACTCCGTTAAATAATTATTTATATGTTGAATATTGTAGTTACTGTTACAAAATTTATACTTGTCATTACAGAGTTAATTATGTTATTTTTCATACCAAAAACCCTACTAAGTAGTTACTTATAGCTTTGTACTTGACTACAGAATTCATACCTAATGCCATATGACATTATAATTACTTGTATAAGTTTCATACTCTCCTTCCGTACCAAGTGTAACATTACATCAAAATATTTATTCCTCTAGAAAAATAATATTTCTAATTCTTACAAATTAAATCAACTAACTAAAATAATATCATTTAATATCTAGTACTTATTTATCTATTTATATTTTTCAATCATTCTCGTAAAATCATATTATAATGAAAGATTGAGTCCTAAAAATAATTGGGGAGTATTAATGACACCAATTTTGAAACATTTATTAGGGTTTTGCAATTTAGCCCTCACATTTTCCTGCAACTTTCAATTTAGCCCCATAAATTTTGTATACTTCAATTTAAACCCATTTTGATTTATGATTCTTCGATTTTAACCCAGTCAGCTTCTCAACTCTTACAATTTGACCCCACTCAACTTTAAAACCTCCAATTCAGTCTTATTTTGGCCAAGACATTAAAATGTTGACCTTTCAATTAATATTAATAATTAGTCCGATTTTATGGATATATATTTTAATTTCTGTTATTATATCGTAATATTTTATAATGATTAAAATATTATTACATGTAGACTTTATCGAGGATTTACGCTTAGATCGTGAGTCGAGCATCTCCATATTCAAGTCAGACAGCATCAATTATTCGTGGGAATTTTCACTATCACTTTAATTGGATTGTATACGTGATATTCAATTCAATATGTGATATTCAATTCATGTTTAAAAATTGACGATACATGTTGTGAATCAGGCTCACATGTATACGTGTAAAGAGGCTATCTTAAGATATATGTTGCGGGAATACCTGCGCAACCTCAATATTCACATGCGTGCTCGATTCATGTTATATGTGGTATTTTGTGTATGTTACATGTTGTTGCGGAGACACCTGCCCAACCTCAATATTCGTGTTATGCGTGCTAGATTCATGCTATACGTAATATTGCGTGTATGTATTCATGTTGAGGAAAAGATATGATAGATTATTCATTTTATACTTTCCATGAGATTATATATTACTGTGATAAGTGAGATTTCCACGAGCTGAAGGAAGCTCACCCCCACCTTTATTGATCCCGCAGGTTAAACCGAGCCGAATGAAGGAGCGAGCCGAGAGGGCATATGAATGAAATTTATTAAATGATGTTTTTCTTATGTCAAATGTTTCGAAATTCTTTTGGGGAAACTTTTGTTAGAAATTAACAATTTATAATTTATTCTTCCGATGCAAATTTTATTTCGTATCTATGGCGTGTTATTGCCTTAATTAAAGGTATTTAATTTATGTCAGTATAGCGACTCGACTTTGTAGGCATTATTCTTCGTCAAATTTACCTTTTATTTATTTTCCCCAATAATTACCCCTAGAAAGTCGGGGCGTTACATAATGATATAACTAGGGGTGTTCATAAGCGGGTACCCGGCTTTTCGGGTACCCGCTTTTTCAGGTACCCGGAACTCCGGGTACCTATTTAGGCGGCCCATGGCCCGGCCCATAAAAACCGGGTACCCGCTTTTTCGGATACCCGGATTTCCGGGTCGGGTCACCCGGGTACCCGGGTACCCGAGTTTTTTTAATCATATATATATATATATTATTATATATATGATTTTTTTGCTGTATTTTTTTCAACTTTTAGTTCAACAAAAATGTTTAACTTTAAATTAGCAAGAATTGATTCTAGTTTTGAAGTCATGCGTTATGATTAAATCAAATATTAAGAAAATTTAACTTTAATTTAATTTATTTGCTCGATTGATTTCTAACAAAAAATTAAATTAAAAGTAAGAAAATTATTTACAATAATTATAACATTCATTTTATTATCATTGGTTCTAACATATTAAGATATTATATGAAACATTAAATCTATTCACTTTGAAATTAGACTACTATATTATATTAATACATACTCATTTTTGTAATTTTGATGTCATAATTTAAAATAGTTAATGAGATTTAAATTATAAAAAAAAATTGATTCATGAAAAAGAAAAAAAAATAGAGCATAAGATTAATATGGACCAAATTTTACATAGGTATTGTAATGTTAATATTATTAAATGTAAGTAAATACATACTAATTCTATACATAAATTTTAAAATGGTTAAAATAAAGTATGTAGTGAGAAAATAAAAAAAATAAAAAAAAAATAAAAAAAGTTACCGGGTCGGCGGGCACCCGCTAATTTTATTTGGCCGGCCCATTACCCGGCCCGGAAACTCACATAATTAGCGGGTCGGGTGCCCGGCCCGCTAAATCCGGGTAATTAGAAAAATTACCCGGTAAAAAGTTCCCGGGTAGTCGGGTAATTGGGCCGGGTCAACCGGGTCGGGTAGTTTTGAACACCCCTAGATATAACTTATATTACACACATTAACGCAACATTAATACAAAGTATATAAATATCTGCACAAACATTACGTACAAAATACGTAGATATTCAAATAAAAACACAGCCGGTGTGCATCGCACGGGTTCGTAACGCCTTTTCGGTCGGATGTTGGGACCGAAAGTACTCAAGGCGGTTGCGACTTGTGAGTAGGGCGCGCGGTCGGCCATCTATCGGGGCAGTCGACCGATATGAAATTGAGATCTGGATAGAAGGGCACTAGCGTCATTTACAAGACCTAGTGCATCCTCTTTCCTACGTATACCGCTTTGGGAGAAAGCAAAGCCCAAGGATGTCGTATTTACTGCCGCATCTTCACACTGGATGGGCCGTTGATCAGGCTATACTCGCCGAGGAGGAACGTCTCGTCCTCATCCGATTCGGCCACGACTGGGACGAAACTTGCATGCAGGTCAATCTCCTCTGCTAGTTTTGCTGTTACTAGACCAAATCTTTAGTTTCTTATGAATCATGTTTTCCTGATTTTTTTTAGGTTTTCTTTCTTCAAATTTTTAACTGTGTGAATACGTCAATTAGGGTTCTGTTAGTGCAATAGTATCCTCGGAATTGGAAGTTATGGCCTCGAGTTGAAGTTCTTATGATGATTTTTATATGTTACTTGGCAGAAGCTGGGTCAAATCGACAAGGTTTACATACTTGCTCCCTCTTCCGTTCCACCGATCTTGGTTCATATTCCTTTTTTTTGCCATCCCAAGATACTTGGTCATTTCCTTTTTAAGACATTTATCTCTCACAACTTTAAAGAATATATATTCATACTATCACTTTATATACTATTTTTCAACTTTTCTTAAATCTCGTACCGAAAAGCAAATGTTCAAAATGGGTGGGACGGAGTGAGTAATAAAGAGTACTATAATTCAGTTGTTCTTATAAATGGAGTAGTGATCTAAATCTTGAGGAATGGCCAGTCATCTGGTAACTGTCACTTTAGTAGCTATGGTTTTTTAACCGAATTAATTTTGGAATTTATTGATAGGTTTTTGCTCTTAGAGCAGTGGTCCGAACTAACTCATGATCTTATGATGCATCTAGTTCCAGTTTTTATACCCTCCCCAAAATTTGAACCCCCTGCCTCTTGATTAAGTAGGGTACCATGGATTCCTACTTAACCTAGAGGTACGGGTCCGGCTTTTGGGACGTTATAAAAACATGACCAGTGCTCTAATTACAAAGACTCGTCAGCGTAATTGATGTTCACTTTCATGAATTGATAGTTCAGGTATGACATTTGTTGTTGCCCAAAATATTTATCCGAAGATTAATACTGCTGGAAAACGGACAACAAACAACAATTTGCGGGAGCACTTCCGAGAGAATATAAATAAACAATAGATTTGCCGGGTTTGTTAGGCCCGGGCTTGAATGCTCTCGCGAGATGTTATTAATACAAATATTCGTGGATACAAGTATTAATGTGAGAAATCTAAGTACAATGAGTGTAAAAAGACTCTGTTAATCCGGCTCTTGAGCGAAGCTCGGTGTTCTTCGTCCCTGCCGATCGTCTGCTTGATGAGAGAGGCCGAGAGAAGTAAGTACCGAAAGATAGCTGTTGCCAAGAGTTGGAGATAGCCAAGTGCTGTGTGAAATCTCGTGGGAATTGAAGTACTTCCGTGTGTTCTCAAGAATTTCGGATCCTTTGGACAAGTGCAGGCTGCCTGCTATATATAGGGGCTGAGGTGCCCTGAGTGCTGGCGGGCGATCGTCTTCCGGCCATTATAATAATGGGGCGATCGTCTGCCGGCCAGTATTATAATGGGGCGATCACACGGGCTGTCGGTCTAAAGTCCAAGGCAGTGGCTGGAAGCCAGCTGGGCGGTCCAATGAGGAGCCAGCACGCGTCCGGAGTCACTGTCACATGCGGTCCTACTGACATCTTTCGGCGGGCCTGTCGGCTGGTGGACGGATGCTGACAGGCTGTGGTCAACGATCCGTGAATTGCGGATCCTGTCTCGGCTCTTGCACGTGGTGTCTGTCCTGAGGCTCGGCCTTTGCCGACTGGATGACTATCGGCATGATGCGGTCGTGCTTAGCTGGTCACTGAGGGTCGGCATCGTCCAGTCGCTGAGGGTCGGCATCGGTCGGTCACCAAGGGTCGGTCGGCAGGTGCCGAGTGATGATCGTCCGCTAGTCGGTCGCCAGGAATCGGTCGCCAAGTACCGAGAGACGATCGTATATGATGTCGATCGCTCGGCACCGGGACTTGTCCTGGGACCTTCGGTTGGCCGATTTATCTTGCCTATTGGCTAAGGCTAGCCGCCTGTCATTGGTGGTACATTACGCCTCATTTGCTCGGCGATGCTAGGTCGCTCGATCTCCGAGGCGATCGCCGGTCAGAGAGTATAATTCTCGACACAACAATTGCCCCCCAGCTTGCTCCTATGTTGAAGACATGGGGCGAGGTGGTTCTTGCTGGCGATCGTGTAAGATGAGGACGGGCGAACTGACTTTGGATTCGGACTTGGGCTATCATGGTCGATTGGCTAGCTATCTTTTGGTCTTGTACCTGCAAAAACAACATTGGCCGATCCCCCTCGGAAACTTGAAGGTTTCGCTTGTTTGAGGAATCGTGCACAGTCGTGGAGTTCGATGGATCGACCCCATGACCGTGTCTTGGTGCGCGAAGACATTGAGTGTCTCGTGACTCACTTTATTATGAGGGTCCTCTGTTAGGCTGCGCCTCGCCTCATATTTAAACGAAGGGCGTGCGGTCTCGGTCTAGAGGAGTCCTTGCGCGGGGCAGCGTCGGATGAATCAACTCCACCTCCGCGGCTAGTTAGCTCTGCTTCCACCTCGGCCCGCCATGGAGATGGCGAACCTCGACGGTGTACGTTGAGACGGGGGTTGTGGCACGTGTCGCATTGTCCGGGTTCACCATGTTAGATGATGATGCTTTGAGGGCGCGCGATCGTGTCCACTGATTAATTTTGGAGGGCCCTCAGACTACGCCGGCCTCGTATTTAAACGAAGGGCGGGCGATCTCGGCCGAAAGGGACCTTGCATTGCCGAAACAGCCGGTTCCATCGACTACCAGGACCATGACTTTATGATGTGCGGTGGAGGCGATCTTATGCCCTAGTCCGTCATGTTAGATGCTGGACTGTAGATGGCGATCGTGTCCTCCGGGTTTTGGTGATGTAGCGTGATGATCGGCGATCGGGCTGGAAGACTGGCGATCGTCGCTCGGCTGCCGATCGCTTTATTCGTAGGTCGACATCGGCGATCGGGCGGGAGATCGTCGTTCGGGCGCCGATCGCGCTGCTCACAGGCTAAGAAGAAACCTTTGCCTGGCCAGAAAGTCTGCGGCTCTAGCCCGGAAGGCTGCGTAGGTCGTGGGTTGGCTCTTCGTAAGATGCCTGAACATAGGCGAAAAGCCATTGAATCCTGCTAGGACCGTGTGGAGGGCGATCTCATCACTTACGGGCTCGCCGTTGAGGATGATCTCGTCCACTCGGTCGATGTAGTCCGAGTCGGACTCTTCTTCTCCCTGCTTGATTTGCATCATGCGAAGGGGACCTTCTGGCTGGGCGACCCTGGTGGCGAAATACTCCGTGAAGACGTGCGCCAGCTGGTTAAAGGAGCCAATGGACCGAGGGGGCAATAAGGTGTACCACCAGTAGGCGAGGTCGTCCAGCGTCATAGGGAACATTCGGCACCTGGTCGTGTCAGATGCCCCACACCCTGTCATGTAGATGTTGAACTTGTTCAGGTGTGTTTCGGGGTCCGATCTCCCCTCGTACAAAGGTGTTTGCGGAGGAGCGATCTTGTGCTGCACGGGGGCGAGCTCGATGTCGATCGCGAGCGGCTCGCTTGGCTCGGCGATCGTCTTCAAGGCGCCTGCCCTGGATTTCAGGAGCGCCTTCATGTCGTCGAGCTGACGTTGCATCGCAGCCATCGCCGTGGCTCGGTCGCTTGCTGATCGGCTTTGAGAGCGGGAGCCGAGGCGATCGTGTACCGATCTCCGGACTCCGCTGCTGCCGACCTCGGCTATTAGGCGAGGGGAGCCGAGGCTGGCGCCTTCCGGGAGTCTGCAGGCCGAGCTCACGGTGATGGACTCAAACTCCGTCGTCTCGTAGCGGGCCGGGGCCGCCGTCGCCAAGACGGAGTCACCGCCTGTGCGATCGAAGACAGAGGTGCCCCTGGCGGCGCCTCTTCTTGCGGACGAGAGCCTCTGGCGATCGCTCGGCCGGCCAACGCCTTGAGCTTCGCTTGGACTTCGGCGGACGGCGAGGTGATAGCAGGAGGCGCGTCGAGAGCACTCCGTCGCTCTGTAGGGCCGGCCATGACCTCGTCGATCATTCCTTGGTTCGAGCCGATCGAGCGAGAGGCAGCCGCCGTCCGAGGCGAGATCGAGCGTCTCGCCGCGGCGGCTACCTTCCACCATCGGCCGTGGCTCGGACCCAGGGAAGGCAGGCGTCGCCCGGCCCAGCCGGCTTTCTTCGACGCGGAGGCGGAAGACATGATTTCTGAAGGATTTCTTTGAAGCGCAGGTGAGTGTCACTTCAAGTATATGCCAGAACAGTGAGTGTTCTTGGGACGGTAAATATAAAAATTTGAGGTCGGATGCCCTCCTTCTAGCGCCAATTGTTGTTGCCCAAAATATTTATCCGAAGATTAATACTGGAAAACGGACAACAAACAACAATTTGCGGGAGCACTTCAGAGAATATAAATAAACACTAGATTTGCCGGGTTTGTTAGGCCGGGCTTGAATGCTCTCGCGAGATGTTATTAATACAAATATTCGTGGATACAAGTATTAATGTGAGAAATCTAAGTACAATGAGTGTAAAAAGACTGTTAATCCGGCTCTTGAGCGAAGCTCGGTGTTCTTCGTCCCTGCCGATCGTGCCGCTTGATGAGAGAGGCCGAGAGAAGTAAGTACCGAAAGATAGGCATTTGCGAGAGTTGGAGATAGCCAAGTGCTGTGTGAAATCTCGTGGGAATTGAAGTACTTCCGTGTGTTCTCAAGAATTTTGGATCCTTTGGACAAGTGCAGGCTGCCTGCTATATATAGGGGCTGAGGTGCCCTGAGTGCTGGCGGGCGATCGTCTTCCGGCCATTATAATAGTGGGGCGATCGTCTGCCGGCCAGTATTATAATGGGGCGATCACACGGGCTGTCGGCCTAAAGTCCAAGGCAGTGGCTGGCAGCCAGCTGGGCGGTCCAATGAGGAGCCAGCACGCGTCCGGAGTCACTGTCACATGCGGTCCTACTGACACCTTTCGGCGGGCCTGTCGGCTGGTGGACGGATGCTGACAGGCTGTGGTCAACGACCCGTGAATTGCGGATCCTTTCTCGGCTCTTGCACGTGGTGTCTGTCCTGAGGCTCGGCCTTTGCCGACTGGATGACTATCGGCATGATGCGGTCGTGCTTAGCTGGTCACTAAGGGTCGGCATCGGCCAGTCGCTGAGGGTCGGCATCGGTCGGTCACCAAGGGTCGGTCGGCAGGTGCCGAGTGATGATCGTCCGCTAGTCGGTCGCCAGGAATCGGTCGCCAAGTACCGAGAGACGATCGTATATGATGTCGATCGCTCGGCACCGGGACTTGTCCTGGGACCTTCGGTTGGCCGATTTAACTTGCCCGCTGGGTTAAGACTAGGCCGCCTGGTCGCTGGTCGGCTGTTCTGCCTCGGCTGCTCGGCAGTGGCTAGGTCGCCCGATCTCCGAGGCGATCGCCCGGTCGGAGAGTATAATTCTCGACACAACAACATTACTTGACAAATAAGCAAATCAACCGAGAAAGCACACAGACTGTGCTTGATGTTACTTTTGTGGATGAATCACTTTATCGTGCATATGCTTCCACAAAATATGGGTTCAAGTATTTTTTGACTTGCAAATTGAAGTACCCTATGTCATGTGTCATTAATTTTGGGATTCATGTATCCTGGACTGATCTTTTTGGAGTTCTAATGAGTCGGAGTGTGTTGCATTGCTGATGCAACAAACTTGTTTTACATTTCTCTTTGCAGCCTGAATTGTTATTTATCTTCTCTTTTTCTTAATGCCCGCATTAAAAATAAAATACTAAAATAAAAATTACCTTGTCGTACGTCTTTTTGGATTCAGCAAACAAAAGCCAATTTGGGTGTGGGGGGTGTGTGTCATTTTAAATTTCAAGTCTGCCAATGTTGAGATTTTTATTTGGCTGAAAATATTCGTGCTACTGGCTAGTGGTCTTTATTCTGGTTTCCGTTGGGTTATTGGTTTGTGTTTCAGGTACTTGCAACTTCTTCCTGGAGAGTGATTTAAGATTAGTAAGGATCAAATAATAAAAAAGTGGCGATACGTGTCTAAATCGAGGTGTAAGTGTCTTTGTGCTTTCGAAAAAGGAGTTTTGAGTCTACGTGTTCTCCTTTAATTATCAGAAATCATGCATCTTTTTGGTCAAATAGCAATTTTTTTTTTCCTTGTTATTGTTGATACTTGAAACCAGTGTTTCAGTTTGTAAGTTTCTCATTTGTTGCGTGATTTTAAATGTCAGATGGATGAGGTGTTGGCTTCAGTTGCCGATACCCTAAAGAACTTTGCTGTGATATACCTGGTGAATATCACCGAGGTGCCTGATTTCAACACAATGTATGAATTGTACGACCCTTCAACCGTTATGTTCTTCTTTAGGAACAAGCACATAATGATTGATCTCGGCACTGGAAACAACAACAAGATCAACTGGGCCTTGAAGGACAAGCAGGAATTTACTGACATCGTTGAGACTGTGTTTCGTGGAGCCAGGAAGGGTCGCGGTCTTGTTATTGCTCCGAAAGATTACTCCACCAAATATCGTTACTGAGTGTTACTGATTTACCACGCCTGATTCATGGCTTATGGTGCGGTTGGATATTATGTTTGTATAACTGTTGTGGACCCGCGCAACAATATCTTATAACAATTGTTGTGGCCCAACAATATCTTTATAAGGGATTCTGTGATTGTGTACTACCGAAACTCGAGAATGCAGCGTCATAATTGGATAAAAGTAGTTAAATTATCATATTATCTTGCTAAAAAAATGTTTGTCCTCCAAAATTTATCGGCGGCCGATCGGTCTCCTTTTAAAAGACAAAAAAAAAATGCCATATCGTCAGAAAGCATGTCGGCAGGTGCAAAAAGAATAACATGCCGCTAGAAAGTAGGTCGGTATTGGGCGTAACAAAAAGGGAAGATCTGGCGGCCCACTGGCCTGACACCCAAAAAGAAAAATGGCTGGTCGCCGGAGTCTGTCGGCATACCCGATAGAAATACTGGTCGACGGGCCTAGAATATTAAAAAAAATGATCGGATGTCACGGGCCTAGAATATTAAAAAAAATGATCGGATGTCGGATGTCTGTCGGCAACCCGCCAAATGAAAAAAATTGTCCGACCGCGGTAGTTATGTCGGAAAAATTGGTCGGCCGGAAGTCCATCAGAGATCTCTGTCAAGAAAGAATTTCTTTTTTTAGAGATCAGACACCATTTTAATTTAATAGTGGCAAGAATACACTGCAGGTCCTTTAAGTTATTTATTTGTAACAACTATGTCATTTAAGTTTTTTTCTGTAACAACTAGGTCTTTTAAATTTATCTAACGTGTTCACCATTGACTTTTTTTAGAATTTCCGTTCCGTTAACGTTGATTTGGCATTAACGTTGTTGATGTTGCAGTTACGTTGCTAATGTGGAATAATATTTTATTTAACATTTGAATAAATAACCAAAAAAGTCATCTTGTTAGTTGTTACGAGTAAATAACTTAAAGGACCTGCAGTGTATTTTTGCCTATTTAATATCATTGATAATTTTAATTAATATCAGTGGTAATATTAGTTAATATCAATAATAATTTTTGTGTATTATTGATAATATAAATAATAATAAAATAGTAATTAATAATATGAGAATATTTTCAGATGAGTATATTTGGAGCATTTATGGCATGTTTGGTAGGCATGTTTCGGCAGGTTAGATATATTAACCGGCCGAAACAAGCGTTTGGTAGCTAAGATATCTTATCTCAGGGGCCCGGTACAAAGGTGATGCCCGGGCTAAAAACACTATTCCTCCTCTATATTGGAACTACCCCTCACCCTAGGATACTCTAACTTGATTGAACAGTGCTCATTTTAACCCAATAATCCCAAAATTACCCCTTTATTTTTCTTTAAATCTGAAATATAAATATTAAAAATCGAAATTTTTATTTAAAGTTCGAAAATAAAAAATAAAATTAGTTCGAAAATAAAAAATAAAAATCGAAAATTTTTATTTAAATTTTGAAATAAAAAATAAAAATCAAAAATTTTTATTTAAAGTTCGAAAATAAAAAATAAAATTAGTTCGAAAATAAAAAATAAAAATCAAAAATTTTTATTTAAATTTCAAAAATAAAAAATAAAATTAGTTTGAAAATAAAAAAAATAAAAATCTAAATTTTTTATTTAAATTTCGAAATAAAAAATAAAAATAAATTTTTTTTATTTAAAGTTCGAAAATAAAAAATAAAATTAGCTCGAAAATAAAAAATAAAAATCAAAAAATTTTATTTAAAAATTTCGAAAATAAAAAATAAAAATCAAAAATTTTTATTTAAAGTTCGAAAATAAAAATAAAATTAGGTCGAAAATATAAAATAAAATTCGAATTTTTTTATTTAAATTATTATTCCAGATTTTAAAAAAATAAATTTTCAATAAAAATTTTTATTCCATATTTATATATATATATATATTAAATTATCATATATTTATATAAACTTATAAATGTATATAGTATATAATATAGCAAGGAAAGAAATGTAATTTTACTATTTAATCTAAATAGTACATTTTTCCTACCAAACATCAAACTATCATCCCCACTTTATTTCACTTGTTATATCCTAACATGTCATATCCTAACATGCCATATCCTGACATGACTACCAAACGAGCCCTTAATATCACTTCAACTAACTTAGATATTTAATACTTAAAAAATATCATATTATTATCATTATTTATTTTTGAGCGATGATGAATAAATGAGCATCAATAAATGAGATAAACTATGGTCTATTACTAATAAGATTAAGTAAAATATTGGAAAAAAATGATGACTCATTGGGGCAAAAATAATTCATATTTAGATTTATTAATATTTTATCCCAAGACTATATATATATATATATATATATATATATATATTGTGTGTGTGTGTGAGGGAGAAAGAGAGATTTATAATTTTACATTATGTCATATATATACTTATTATAAATAATTAAGAGAAAATTTAATATTAATATATATTTTGATAAGACTAACAAACAGAACTTATTAATTAATATTAAATAAATTGAAGAATTTATAAAATCTATGAATATATTATTTAATATAATAAAAATCTAGATTTCATAGAAAAGTAAGTGAAAAAAGTTTAAAGAAACCCAAAATTAAAATCAATGTTCTAATCTTGATGTCTTTATTATCGATCGTTGTTTTATTTTGGGCTCAAATCCACTTGTAGATGTCACTGCCTCGCCGCCGATATTTTCACCACGACTTCGCCAGTGCCCTTCATCGACCGACAATCAATAGCTAGTAATTTTTGTACATGCACGTGTGAGCTATTTCCTATATATATATATATATATATATATATCAAATATTTGTATTATAAAAATTAATATATACTATTTAGTTATTGCAATTTCTGAGTATTTATAGGTCTGAAGTGTAATGAGGAAAACTAGATCCGAATGGTCAAAACTCAAAATCGAACCAGAAAGCCAGATCCTAAGTTCCTAACCAATACACAGGCCTAGCCGAAGCCGGTTTCTTGTTGTTAGAAGCCCAGATTTATTGGGCCTGTTGAACCCCTATAAACATTGAAGAAGAGACTTCCACCCACAGAATACTCTCCGCTGTGGCACTCCCTCTTTCCACCGCTAAAACCCTAACCCTGCGCCGGATCTCTCCCCCTCCCCTCTCTCTCTGTCTCTCCGAAATCCTTACCGTACAAGTATGGCAAGCAGTAGCACAACAGAACCCACGAATCTGAAAAAAGAGGAAGAAGAGGAAGACTCGAAGCCGGCAGCCGATGATGAGGATACTGGGGCTCAGATAGCCCCGATCATCAAGCTTCAAGAAGTTGCCGTTAGTACGGGCGAAGAAAATGAAGATGTTCTCCTTGACCTGTAAGTAATCCGATTCTAGATTTGGTTCGAATTACATTGTTTTGTTAGAAGTCTCTTTAGCGGGAAATATGTATTGGTTCGAGATGAATTGATGCGTGGATGCTTACGCGATTGATGTTTAGATGATTAATTGAATTTATGTGGTTGATGCAATGAAGTTAAATTCTGAAGTAAATTAATGCGGTTGGCAAATTTCTGGGTTTTAAATGATTTGATGCGGTAGATGAAGTGCGTTCCTAGTGTTATTCTGGACCCTTACCGGGTTTTTTTCTGTTTTTTTTTCCTTCCTTTTTTGCCCCCTCAATGTGTTTTTTTGTGGATGGAATTTTGAATGAATTGATTGCATATGATTTTTACTTCGTAAATTCTTCGGTGATGCTAGTGTCTGGATTGGTAAATCATCATCTTTTGATTTATATTGTTCGTGATTGGTAGGAAAGCTAAGTTGTATAGATTTGACAAGGAAGGTATCCAATGGAAAGAGAGGGGAGTTGGGACTGTGAAGCTACTCAAGCACAAGGAGACTGGCAAAGTTCGACTTGTTATGAGGCAGAGCAAGACCCTTAAGATCTGCGCCAACCATTTTGGTTAGAGAATTGTATACTTATTTTGATGTAGATGTGTTTTGTATTTACTTGAATGATCCAGTGATTGAGATGTGAAGTTTCTTCATCTGTGTTTTTGTTGCCAAATTTTGGATTGTGATGTTAGTTCACAACTATCTATGTTGTACTTTTTATCAAAGATACTGGACGTCTGATGAGGCAGTGGTGTGTTTGGCTGAAAACTGAGTTTTCTCTCTCTAATTGTAGTTCTACCAACAATGGCGGTTCAGGAGCATCATGGGAATGAAAAGTCTTGTGTGTGGCATGCAACTGATTTTGCAGGTGGAGAGCTGAAGGAGGAGATGTTTTGTATTCGTTTTGCCTCTGTGGAGAGTGAGTTGACTCTACTTTTTTATCCAATCATGATTTCTTCTCCTTTTTACTAAATTTTGATTCTGATTCTTTATGTTGGTCCGATTTATGGTATTCTATGTTAAGAAATTAAAGCAGATGCATCTATTAAAATGGTTTTTAGGTTGTATTATAATGACCTTTTTGGTTTAATACTGTTATTCATTTATCTATTATACTAGTTAAAAATTGCTTCATTTGGAATGCACAATTTGCTCTTTTAATTTCATCGTAATTGTATGGCTAATTGTTTCGTTTAATAGTTTATTCATGTGTTATGAAGAAAAACAAGATGGTGATATGTCCGGTTGAATTTAGTTAAAAGACAAAGTGAGCCTCGTTGAATAATTTGCTTTAGTATTGATTTCCTCTTAGATTCTACATTCTATCCTTGGCAACCTGTATTGAACATGCTGTTTTATTTCTGCTCCTTTCAGATTGCAAATTATTCAAGGATAAAATTGAAGAAATCACTGAATCTCTAACAAAGGGCAGTGGAGAAAGTGAAGAAGGTGCTGCTGCTGCCAATCTTATCAATAAGTTAAGTGTTGGAGAAGATAAAGAAGAGGAGAAAACAGAGGCCAAAGAAGCACCTTCATCCTCTGAAGAAAAAAAGGATGAGAACGAGAATCAGGAAAAAGCAGGCGAGGAGAAGTAATCAATCAGGCGTTCTTATCTTGCTTCTTGTTCGTAAGTATTGAGACATAGGGGTGTTTTTGGTAAAGTATCCCATTGCCAGTTGCTATTACCATGGAACATAAAGAGTATTTTCTTGTTAATTTTGGTTATGTTTGTTCCTGTCCTCGGTTGGTGTGGTAATTATAGTTTAAGATTGTGGTTTAGCATTATATTCCTGATTTCTCGTGGGTTCGTTCTTATACTGGTGTTTCTGTATGGCAAAGAATTCTAATACTGGTTTCTTCTATTTCTGTCTTGACAATTATAAGTTATGTTGCATGGTTTTTGTTTATGCTTGTTCGGGAGCTTTGGTGTCCTTACAAAATTTTATTTTATCTGGAAGCTTTTCCAGAAACAACCCCGAGTTTTTTAAGGCAAACGAATATAGATGAGGTAGGCACAGATATGATGAGTGCCCATAAAAAAAGCACTTTGGTTCTTCTGGACACCTTGAGCCCGAGTGTAAATTTGCACTGTTTTCTCAGGACATGTCTTGTTGACCTCTTTGGATGTCCATTTTTTTTTTCTCGAGTTTTTTGAGTTTGGACCACCTTGACGTGTGACATTGGCGCCCTCCCTTGTTGCCCATCTAGGGATGGCAATGCCCCCCGCTAAAATGGGGGTTCGGACCTGCCCAATTGTGTTGGGGCTAACCTTGGTTTGACCGTGAAAGTGGGCGGATCTATGGGATGTGGTTAATATCCTTCCCATCCCCACTAGTCGATTCCCACCCAGCCATTTTTAAGCCCCCCTTAAGAAATATTTTTTTCTCAGGTATAATTCAAACTAATCATGTCAATTTTCTTAAAGAGTGGAAATATAAATGTATTGATGAGTGGACTAGTTGTGTCAGTGTGGGGAACTCCCTCGACGATCTTAGATCCACGATCTGGGCTAGATATTAGTTGGGAGAATTTGGGCTGAAGATATAAATTAGTCGGGAGTAATTGGGTTACCCACCCTCGTTTCCAAGCCCAACCATTTTTCACCTTTATAAGGGCTCACCACGGGAGATCACCCATCTAATATTGTAATATTTTATATTTCCTGGCAAATGAAAGAGGGTTATGGTGTTTGAAGAAGAAAGACATCCTCACTAACTTGATAAATAATTGCTAATGCATAATCGCCTTGTGTTGATTTTGAAAGCAATCGAGGGTGGTTAATTTTAAGATGAAAAAATAATGATAAAAAAAACATATAAATTTTTAAAATTATTATCTAGTACAATTGGCAATTAGAGATATACTTAAGTGGTAAATTGTAAAATTGTGAGAAAATTTACAATTATATTAACTGATTTTATTTTTCTCGAAACAATGAGGATGACATTTCTGTGATATTACCTAAATAAAGTAAAAAAGCAAAAAAATAAAAAATAAACAAAGGTGTATTTTAAAAGAAATAATAATAATAATAATAATAATAATAATAATAACTTGACCGAATTATTTTGAACGTTATCATATTACCAATTGTGGATCATTCGTTCTCATTCGTTCTTGAATAATAATATCTCCCCGGACATACCGTTGTGTGTTGTGCTATCGGCTGGGTGTTCCTCTCTTCACTGTTCAGGTACCGTGTTCAGTCTGTTCTAGGGTTTTTACTGGAGATATTTATGGGGATCACGCGGTTTCTTGTGCGGGTATTGTTGGCATTAAACATCGGCATAACATTGTGCGTGATATTCTTGTTGATATATGCTCTCGGTCCGGGATTTCAGCTCGTAAGGAGGTGGATATTGGGCTTTATGGTGACAGGGACAGATCCTTACGTCCTGCTGATATATTACTTTATTCTTGGGATGGTGGGCTTGATGTTTGTGTTGATCTTACGGGATCCTCGCCCTTGACGCAATCTGGTATGATTGATTTTATGCCAGGTCGTGCGGTTATTGAAGCCGCACAACGTAAACGTGTCAAGTACGAGGCTAAATGCGTGGATATCGGATATGAGTTCCTCCCCTTTTCTTTCTCCTCTTTTGGAGAACTTGAGAAAGACGCAGTAACCCTTCTAAAGCGTATCCGACGTTTCTCTATGACTCAAGACATTGGAGCTGAAAGTTCATATTTTTAATAGGATTAGTTTCTTATTCTTTAGAGGTGTGGGGGCCCAGTTGGTTTCTCGGCTCCCCACTAATTTCTTGTAAAATCATATTATTATTATTTTTATAATAATAAAAAATAATAAGTAATAAAAAAAAAATAATAATAATAATAATAATAATAAGATTTGTTTCTTATCAAAGCACAAAAATGTGTACAGAACTAGTACGGTAATATTTTTCCACAAGGATAACAGAAGCTTCTTTATCAACTAATTAAAAGAAAAAAAGTGTGTTGCATAAATAGCCATCCATCCATCCATCCATCCATAAAATATCTGAGCCACAAGAGAAAGCAAGTTCCCTTGCCAACCTGGGCAGCCAGGCGCACACAACAATCCTGCAAAACCTACTCTAATTGCCATATTACAAACAACACACTCTCCCATTCATATGGCTAATAAAAGTCGACATATGTCGGGCCCTCTTATCATAAGATACTGTACAATCGAGAGCAAGGCTCATGCAGAATTGAGAGGCAGACGATCTTTCATCTCTTTACTGCTCTCTCTTTATCTATGGAGACATGACATCATCCATTGATGTCATCATTTGTACATCTGTTTCCTCGGCTGTTCCTTTCCTCGTATGACCTCCCATCGACTCACCTATCAGTTACACTCGGATCATATTAGTATACATAACGTCGAAAGTCACTTAATTACCAAATCTAACATCTTGAAATTGTGTGTACTTTACCAAATATGGAATTAATCGACGGCCGGCTTGGTGATGTGCTCCTCGTGTGATCTGCAGTCAACACTCCATATGAGCATTAATAAAAAAGGGGCAGTTTTTTTAATCAAAATGAAATATGACTCTATTCAAGCCGTACACTGAGAAAAAGGAACATGGCCATAACACTTCTTTTTTTTTAACATGACAAATGGAGAGGGAGAGGGAGGAGGGGGAGAGGGAGGGGGGGGGGGAGAGAGAGAGAGAGAGAGAGAGAGAGAGAGAGAGAGAGAGAGAGAGAGAGAGAGAGAGAGAGAGAGAGAGAGAGAGAGAGAGAGAGAGAGGCTATTATTGTCAACTTAAGATAAGGCAAGTCCTTGCCTGACGAGTAGCGTAGTGCCTTGAGAGCATCGAAATTCTTGTATGTGTAGCCCACAAAGTTCAAGTCTTTTGGATTAAGATGCATCTGCTTCATTAAACATGGGGACCAAGTTAATTACCATATTCATCATCAAGCTTAAGCATAAGAAGTAAACCATTAAAACCAAGAAGATCGTAAATTGAGCATCTTGCAGCCTGCAGGAGAGCACATATATATGAAGTGAAGAACGAGCAAGAAAAACCTTTCGTGAAGATCCTGATCCAGATGTTGCAGGTATTGGAGAATCCAGCTGTTCAAACCAATGTGGAATTTCCATCAGACTATCAACAGAAAAATAGACTATAGAAATCCCTTGGTATAATATCTTTTTATAGATATATATAATAAAAGATACTGAAAAATGATGACTATAGCAAGAAAGCAGTGATGTCTGTGATACTTTGTACTAGAGTCGACATTCATAGATATACATCACCAAAATAATATAGGTGGCCTGTAAAGCAATAAGCAAAGAGATAAAGAGTGTACTTCGTCAAACTTCATAAAGTTCTGGGTATCAAGTTCTCCGTTTACTTCTGGTGTAAAGGCCGCTTCCATTTCATATAGTTTATCCCATTCAATACCCTTAAACCAAGGGTGAGCCTGTAGTCGATTTACAACTGAGATTGAGAGAGAGAGAGAGAGAGAGAGAGAGAGAGAAACAAAACTAAATTTTTATACTCTTACCTTTATCTGGGCAGCTCCTCCAGTTCCAAGCCTATGTTCGACATCACAGAGCAACCTACAGATGAGATCTTTTGACTCCGGACTCAGTTGGGTATCTTCAGGAAACTTCAGGTGATTTCTCCAATGGACAATCTGACAATCATATTGTTAACCTTAGATGAAAATTGCATAAACAGTAATCACTATGTAAAATGTTGCATGTTGGAACTTGCAATTTTCTTCTCTAAATAATGCACGCTTATCCATCAGCTGTTCCTAGGCTAGGTATCTCTGTCCCGGATACTACAACTGGATATGAAGTTGAATGAAAGAGAAAATACCGTTATAAGTTGCATGCGAAGAATATACCTTCCTGCAAGTGGTCATAGGCTCATCAGAATAGAAAGGGGGATAGCCTACAAGCATTTCATACATAATCGCTCCCAAAGACCACCTGCATTAAGGTGACAAGATATAAGTAAATGGGCCTAAATCTTATTTTTATTAGAATATATAGTTCCAAACAATGCAGCAGAAAGTGCATGTAGTCTGGATCCTCGAGTGGCTGCACAAGATGATAGGTGTAAGAGGCTAGTGTTACGCCACTTGAATTTTTAAAGCTACCAACAATGAAATTGAACAGCATGTGTACATACACATGGTGCAGATTGATAGTATATCGCCAGAACGCATGAATGATAAAAGTAACTGATGTAATAGTAATAAGAAGAAAGGGATGAGTTGTACACTTGTACTGACCAGTCACACTCCATGCCATATCCCTTCTTCATCAAAACTTCTGGAGCAATATAGTCTGGTGTACCCACAGTCGAAAATGCCTGAGAAAAGAATGTATGGATGGTTAGATAATGTGAACTTCGAAAGAAAAAGAAAAAAGGAAAGAAAACCTAGGATCCAATTCAACGAGTAATACATGAGCCTTTCTATGAGAAATAAAGTATTGTTACCCGGCATGGTATGAATACAAAACCAGATACTACAAAAGAACCTCATATTTTGGGTCACTGTTTACTCTTTCTGATAGTTCAAAAAGACACACAGGAAAGCTGAAGTTGCCAGTGCTGAAGTTGCCAGTACTCTTTCTCACAATTTTGGTCACTGTTTACTCTTACTGTTTACTCCTTTTTTCCTAGTACTTATGATTTCTTACCAACTTTCTCCTATTCATTTGCCAGTGCTGAAGTTGTTCGCGAGGGCTTTTCCAATTACAACCGTTTGCAGCATCAGGAAAGCGACCATCAACATCCATTGGTTCTCTTATATTTTCATCATCCATGGCCTCATTTTCATTCACTGTAGACAAAGTTCTACAATCAAGTGGCTTGCAAAGACCAAAGTCAGAGAGCTTCATGTGTCCATTCTTGTCAAGAAGAAGGTTATCCGGCTTGATATCCCTAAAAGAACGAGCGATATAAAGTCAATGACATACTTACAAACAACTAAAAAGGTTTAATTCTCAAAAAATTGGCAGATGCCCCCAATTCGTTCGTATACTCACCTATGAATATAATTATGCTTGTGAATGGACTCAATGGCCAACACACTTTGAGCTATGTAAAATTTAGCCATACTTTCTGAAAGTGTGTCTTCTCTCATCAGCAAAGTCATCATGTCACCGCCAGGGAGATATTCCATGATAAGATATAAATACTCGGCATCTTGAAATGAGTAATATAATTTGACTATGAAATGGCTGGCAACTTCTGCTAATAGGTTCCTCTCTGCTCTAACATGTTCCACCTATAAAGCAGCAAATTTTCAGATGCATGGGATAATGTGAAAGCACTAGCAAAATGGGAACAGAATTTTGAATTACACCAAATGTTGAAACTTTGAGAGAGTTAGAATTTCTCATTAGTCACAGAGAAGCGGATACTAGTCAACAAAAAGTCAATAGATGAGAAGTGGTCTGCATGTTTGCTTAATGTACTACCTGTCCTCTGGAAAGCATTTCAGATTTCTTCAACTTCTTCATGGCATAAATATTGCCTGATTTTTTTTCACGGCATAACCGAACCTATATCAAATCAAATAAGAAGCTTAAAAAGCAACCAGAAGACTAGACAATCACATATTTATAATGATTATCAAGTGCTGTGATAAGGCTTATTCGGGGACAATAAAATATATTATCAGATCCCGGAAGGGGGAAGGGTGGTGAACTTTTTTTTATACGTGCACTTTGATATTATGACAAAGCATGAGCAATTCAGCGATAAGAGTGTATACATTAAACCCATAAAAAATGAGACAGGAAAAGAAAGATATGCAAGCAATGCACCAACCTCACCAAAGGCTCCACGACCTATGATGGTTAGAAGTTCAAAATCATCTACACATATCTTGTTCCTTCTCAATCGCATAAACTCTGTTTCCTTTCGTTCTAAATCTTTAATGAGATTCATCTGTTCCTCTTTTGGCACATCTGAAGATGCCAACTTTCGTTCTAATACCCATCGCCTGGAGTGAAAAGGATAACTATCAAGGCCTCAAAGTTCAGCCAAAAAATCTGTGACGGTAAATACAAACAAGTAGGGCTAAAATTTGAATGCCTCGACATGAGGCAGATTGAATGTAAGTACAAAACATTTTTGGACGTACAAAACCACTTTAGATGCCATCTGTCACTTTCAGCAAGATGGTAATGCAATTGAAAAAGCGACCCAAGTCTGATAGAGTCCATATATGAAACTTCTTCAAAAGTCATATCATGTCAACCAAAATTAGTTATTTGTTCCTATAATTATGTAAGTTCTTTTACATGTCCAACTAATTTTAAAGTCTTCATTCCAAAATATCCAAATACCTATCATGTCCTGTATCAAAACCACTCTTGGGTCGAGTGGGTAAAGCATCCTCATATCCGTAGTTCATCTGTATATAGTACAAAAAGTAACCACCACTAGTCATGCCACGATAGAAATCTCGACCGACAACCAACTTTAGAATCTTGAATTACCTGCGGCCTTAATAACTCGAAGTTTATTACCTTTAATGCATCAAGTTCAGACCTATTCTATGCATCCAGAACAATGAAACAGCTCATGAAGATGCCACTCTTGCAGCTTCCAGAGAGGCAAATAGGCTCATTCACGCATAAAGAAGTCCATGCTTAATTAGAGAAATTTTACTCTCAAGTTAACCCACTTCAATTAATAGTTTCCGATTTCGTTGCATCAATTAATCACTAGGACATCAAATCCTTATACTCTAAACAAAATCAACCGCAATTACCCCCGACAACATCATCTTAATTGAATTTAAGAACATAATATCCACAGAAAAAATTTACCAAAAAAAAAAAAAGAAAAAATCAAAGAAACCACTAGATCTAGCACAAATACCTTTTTGCAACTCAAAGAAACTAATTCAAGGCTACTTGAAGACATTCCTAAGAGAAAAAGTTGCCACAAATACGAGACATAGCTGATTATGCGTATGTGTGTGTGTGTGTGCAGGTCCGAGCTAAACCTTTCTTTTCTTTCCTGTATGCTTCTCATCTGGTTTTTGTAGTGATTCTCGATGAACTGTTTGGCAGCGGCAACTTTTTCCATTGTCAAACTTGAACCTAGAATTTCTTCTTCCCCATTATTGTTGTTTTCTGCTCCCTCCATTTTGCCTGCCTCTCTCCTTTTTGCTCTCTCTCACTGGATTTCAGCAAAATTTTCGCTCTCAAGTAGACTCGGTACACTGAACACACACACACACACACACACACATATATATATATATATATATATATATAGAGAGAGAGAGAGATATAGAGAGAGAGAGAGAGAGAGAGAGAGAGAGAGAGAGGTGTGTGAGTGAGAGTGATTTTTGTGTACAAATATTTGTGAGTAGTATATACTGTGTGCACTGTGTAGTGTTGATTGCATAAATGAGAAAAAAAAAGGAAAAAGGCAAAACCTCTGAATCGGTGTCGTTTTATCCCGTCAAATTAATTAGGCTGACACCATTTACCTGGTACTGAATTATTCGTTTAACCTACCTACCCACCTACACTTTATAATAACAAGTATGAAGTCGCCCGCTGCGTTGCAGCGGGATTTTTCGAGAAATTTTTGCAATAATTATTTACGAATAATGTTTGGAAAGAGCTCTTCGTTGTGAGATCATGGCATGCTTTTTAACGACACGTGTTGTATTTGTTTGCAATAAATATTGTGTCAAGCTATATTTGTAGTTATCATATTTGGTCGGGCATCATTGTATAGCGACGGGGTTAATTTCAACACTTTTTATGAAATTATACGTACGTCAAAACCATATCAAGATTGAGCTTGTTTTGTTCGTTATCGAAAGACCTTTTTCTCAGTATTTTTTTTATATATTGGCTCTTCGCTAGGTATTTATTATATATTTGGGAAATAAAGTTTGTTATATAAAAAAATCTTAAATATTAAAAGGTTCAATGATTGTTTTGTAATTTCTTATTTATTTATTTGTTTTATTTTATTTATTTAATTTTTTTTTAATTTTTCTTTTAATATTGGCTCTTCGCTAGGTGGGGCTAGGTATTTATGTAACCGCCCTTTTTTCGTTTTTTAATTCATAAGCTTTTCTTTTATTAGGGGTACATCAAACTACTACGCAGGTCCTCCTTTTCTTTAAATGATAAACTATATTTAATGGCGAATTGAAATTTTTATCTATGCACGGAAACCTATTTCCCCTCCTATAGTATTTAGAGAGATTAAGCTGACAAAATAGATATTTTTTGATTTTCTACTTAATATACACGTACATATAATAGTTGCTGTTGATTCTGACATGTTAAATTTTGGAAGTGTTTCAGAGTGTTACTTTTCTAATAGAGAGAAATATTTTACTACTCAAAATAGAACAATGTCTTGCAAAGTAATTTAAATTTTAATGTTTCCTATTAAAGTAGTTTTTTCTTATTTATATATCTGGTTGCTTGTTTGTAAGTAAAATATTATTCAGGTCAAAATAGTAACACACAACACATGTAAAAAGTTGTTATTTTTTAATGTAACAAAAAGTTACTCTATTTACTCCTTTATATATTATTCACTACCTACACTACATTTATTTAGTCAAGCCCGAAATTTTATGGCTTCTCCTAGTACACAACACATCACAATATTTAATCATATGCTCAATTTTCTATATAGAGAGAATATATAAAAAGAAAGAAAAAAAGAAAAAAAAAGTAAAAAAAACCGACCGGAGGTGCATAGAATATAAAGAAAGAAAAAAACCAAAGAAAAAGGAAAAAAAGAAAAAAAAAATAAAAAAAAACCGAGCTAAAAAAAAGAAAAAAACCAAAGGAAAAAAAAAAAATAAGCTGACAAAATAGATATTTTTTGATTTTCTACTTAATATACACGTACATATAATAGTTGCTGTTGATTCTGACATGTTAAATTTTGGAAGTGTTTCAGAGTGTTACTTTTCTAATAGAGAGAAATATTTTACTACTCAAAATAGAACAATGTCTTGCAAAGTAATTTAAATTTTAATGTTTCCTATTAAAGTAGTTTTTTCTTATTTATATATCTGGTTGCTTGTTTGTAAGTAAAATATTATTCAGGTCAAAATAGTAACACACAACACATGTAAAAAGTTGTTATTTTTTAATGTAACAAAAAGTTACTCTATTTACTCCTTTATATATTATTCACTACCTACACTACATTTATTTAGTCAAGCCCGAAATTTTATGGCTTCTCCTAGTACACAACACATCACAATATTTAATCATATGCTCAATTTTCTATATAGAGAGAATATATAAAAAGAAAGAAAAAAAGAAAAAAAAAAGTAAAAAAAACCGACCGGAGTTGCATAGAATATAAAGAAAGAAAAAAACCAAAGAAAAAAAAAAGGGGGGGGGAATTTTGAGAGAATATATAAAAAGAAAAAAAAGAAAAAAAAAGTAAAAAAAACCGAGCTAAAAAAAAGAAAAAAACCAAAGGGAAAAAAAAAAAAAAGGGGGGGGGGGAGAGAATTTTTTAATCGGGCACGCAACCCTATTCCCACCCCTTTAGTATATAGTAGGAATACTATTAAAAGAATGTGTGTATAGCTCATCGAAACTTAACGGATAATCACTTTATAATAATAGAATGTGTGTATAGTCTATCGAAACTTAACGAATAATCACTTTATATTTTAATTTATATATAAAAATTTAAAATTAATTTAATATTTTATTAGGGATTCAGTCATTCGAACTCATTTAAAATTTGTGTACTTGTACTCATCCTAAACTCGATTAGAAGATAATTTTACTACTTATTTCCGTTCAAAAACTATTAAAAGATGATTTTATTATCTGTTTATTTTGAAACCCTTATATAATATTCGTTAATTACTGGACATATTTAAATTTATACAATTTAAACAACTAAACATAAGTTTCTATAGTAATTGAAAAATCCATCTCAATAAAATTCAAACATTACAGAGTAGAGGTTAACAATAAATATTATAAATAATAAAATATTGAAAATTAAGTTTCTAATATAAGTTTGGAGCTATAGAATATTTAAAAAAATCTTTTACAATTTATATATCTATACTTTGATGTATAATTCAAGATTTTAGATAAATAAGAATAAAGAATAAAAAAAAATCATGTAAGAGAGGGAGTTTATGTGATACTCCGAATCCATGTTGTTATTAGATACTTGATATATTTATTTGAAAGTGAAGAGAATCGAGTTTAATAAAAAAATAAAAAATATATAAAAATAATATTTATGAATATATAAATTAGACATTAAAACAATAAATATGTAATATTTGGGCCATTGAGGTTTACTTAATAATTTTTTGAATTAAAGTTTATAATGAGAATAAAATAATTTATTTGGCCAACTCAATAGATGAACAAATTAAAGTGACGATATGAAATAATTATGGGTGGTAAAATACACATTTATTTCTAAATATTTATTTAGTTATCCAATCAGTGGAGTGTAATTGAAAATCAAGGTGGGATAGAAGATTTAAATAAATAAGATTCTAAAATATAAAAAATATCATGTATGAGAGAGTTAACGTGGTGCTACGAATGCGTAATGGTCTTATTTATATATATATCAATCAATCCCCCGGGTGAGTCGTGGTTCCAGGTTTGCAGGAGGACCATTCGTTTTACGGCCCGTGATTTTGCCATGATCACTGGATTGCACTTTGGAAACTCTACCTTCCATCCACATAACGACCATCTCCTTCGGTCTGACGGTATTTCCACATAATACTCCATGGCAAAAATATTATGGTTAGTGTTCTGCGGAAGAGGTTCAATGCTCGAGATTTTGGTAGAGACATAAGAGATTATGTGAAGGTTGTCAATTTGCTTATATACTACTACTTTATCATATGCGGTGACGACATGATGGTCGAGACATGGGCATGGGCATTAGTTGAGGATTTCGAGCAGTGGGATATGTTTCCTTGGGGTTCTTATGCCTTTGGGATTTTGTCTTACTACATAGGCAATGTTACCATGAAAGAGAGACAGAAACATAAGAACTATCACTTATATGGTCCTGTTTGAGCTTTACAAATATGGTAGTATGAGATGATTCCTTCATTGGGATAATTGTGTGGAATTCGAGATAAATCTGTCTAAGTCCCCCGGTGTTTGATGTGGACTACGAGGAAGATGTTCTGTGATTTCACTCATTTCTTCGAAGATAAGGTACATAAATTTATAAAAGTATTTTCTCCTGACTTCACTCATCTCTTCAACGTTATGTGATTGTCCATCTAATGATATGCTTTAATGACTACTTTTGCAGCACAAGGTACTTCACTCTTTACCGCATCTGGAGGAGGATGAGGCTGAGTACTACTACTTGAGTTTTGAGAATGGCTCGCCATATGACGTTCAGTTCATAAAGCCTATAAGAATAGTTGTGAAGAACAAGGAGAATGAGCCTGCGCCGATGCCGAGAAACAAAATTGTGGATAGGTTGTAGAAGGCTGCTGGAAAATTGATTACATATAAGTCGGCACATAAAGTGTCGAAAGCGATGCCGGTAGAGTACCTCACCAGTAGATGATGCAGAGACATCGGATCGAGAGAGGCAGCCAGAGAGGGTGTGTTGTGTCCACATACTTCCTTGTCCGGACCACACACAGGACGCGAGCAGGGATGAGTACGTCGATCGCCGTTTGAAGGCAATCTTGTACAACGAGTCTGAGACAGGATTTATTGCTCGAGTTTCTCACTGTATGCTTTATGGGATCATGGATTTCTTTGGACCTACGCATAGACGTTCTAGGAGCCCGGTGCACTACTCAGCTGGGAGCCATGATAGGTTTCCCGACAGGCCTCGTCACTCAAATCGAGCTGCCAGTTTCTGAGTTCGAGCAGCCGATTATACATGTCTCTGATCGTTATAATTGTGAGAGGGATGTTGAGGGTGATAAAATTGGTGAGAGTGTCGGGACGCACCAGTTGGGTGAGCATAGTCTTCCACCGCGAGTGAGTCGACCCTTTGCTGCTCTTCGGGAGCCTTTTGTGGTGGTGCCTCCAAAAGATAGTGAGGCTCTAAAGAAGTTGTACCTACAGTTTAGGGAGCAGCCACGTGATGCTATTGTCCGGTGTTTGAAGACTGGGCATACTCTCACCCAGGCATTATTTGACACGATAGATTCTAGCCGTGAAGACTTTGATGTCGAGGTGATAGATTGTTATGTGCTTGCGACTCAAGCGAGGCTTCGGAGTGGAGTGCGTAGTGTTGGTGTCGGTATAGTTGGCACTATACTTTCCGGCTCCCAATTTTACGTAAGTTCTACAAATTACTCATTTGTATATAATTGGTGTGATGTGGATTTTTTATTTTTATTTTGTGGTTTGTCTTTTTGTAGTTAGTTATGGCCAACGAGTTTGCAAGACTCCATCCGGATTATCCACTTGGTATCAAGGTGACAGGGAAGCCGGTTTACAAGGATTGGAAAATTCCTAAATCCATGGAGGACTGCATGACAGACCCCGATACACCAAATGCGGTTCCATGGTCAAATTGCGACGAAGTAAGTTTGAAATTGATATTTATAAATGATTCGCTATGTTTGATGTGATGATCTTATATGATTACATATTTTGTTTCAACGTGTCATTGCCATATGTTGCCTCGACCATAGCCACTGGTGACTATCAAGATTAACATCATAACATGGACCGTGGAGTTGTACGATTCCTTGTCACACCAACACCAAGATGGTCGATACCGATTCAACCAACTGCGACCAATTACTCATATGATGCCTCGTGTGCTAGCTCAATCCGGGTACTGGATTGAACAACCAATCAAAGAAAAAGTATGACACGAAGATGACTTTCAAAATTATGCCACGAGGAACTACAGTTCATGCAATCCGACAATCATAGTTGTGGCCTCTTCGCGTGCATGTACTTGGATCGACTCATCTCTGCAAACCCGGCAGGAGGGCAGCAAATCAAGGAACTTAATTAGAAATATATTAATAAATATCGATATTGTTTAACTGCTAAAATCTTTATCTTGCCGTTGGACGTAGTGTAGGATAATATATTTTTGATACTGGTGAGTATGTATTTTAATTTTAATTCAGATATGTTTTGGCAAGATTGATGTGTTGTGTTGTTAAATCACACGTAAAATGGTTTATGGTGCAGTTGGTAAATCCAGACCAGCTCTGTGTTGCACACGATGGCTGCACACGATCGTGCCCTTCGTGGGTTACGATCGTGTGCAACCTGCACGCGGTCATGGGTTGATGTTGTCGTGTGCCCACGATGGCTGCCATGACCGTGTGCACCATCGTGTGCACATTAACTTTTGGTATTTTTGCCAATTTGATTTATTGTGTTATCTAGAAGGATTGTGATTCTAAAATTACTTATTCAAACATTAATTACGACATGACTTCTTATACAAACTCGTATTTGTCATTTCGTGTAATTCATTAGTATATGAGATATTTCATACAGATAATGAACTTATACGTGCGAACTAATACATTGAGAACATATAGATTACACATGATATGCAATATATTATGTTAATTCAATCAATAACTTTTTAAATAAGTGTATCGTTAATAAATACTTGTTAATATATAAGTAACAACACGTAAATTTACAAGTAATTGTAGAAATTATTGAGAAATGTTGATGTTCTTGTGCACACGACCGTGTGTCCCATCGTGGGCACGACCGTGTGCACCATCGTGTGCACATAAGCTTTTAGTACTTTGCCAATTTGATTTATTGTGTTATCTAAAAGGATATTTTGTGATTCTAAAATTGCTTGTTCAAACATTAACACTACATGACTTCTTATACAAACTCGTATTTGTCATTTCGTGTAATTCATTAGTATATGAGATATTTCATACAGATGATGAACTTATACGTACGAACTAATACATTGAGAACATATAGATTACACATGATATGCAATATATTATGTTAATCCAATCAATAACTTTTTAAAATAAGTGTTTCGTTAACAAATATTTGTTAATATAAAAGGAACAATACGTAAATTTACGAGTAACTGTAGAAATTATTGGGAAATGTTGATGTTCTTGTGCACACGACTGTGTGTCCCGACGTGGGCACGACTGTGTACACCATCGTGTGCACATGAACTTTTGGTATTTTTACCAATTTGATTTATTGTGTTATCTAGAAGGATGTTTTGTGATTCTAAAATTGCTTGTTCAAACATTAATTACTACATGACTTCTTATACAAACTCGTATTTGTCATTTCGTGTAATTCATTAGTATATGAGATATTTCATATAGGTGATGAACTTATACGTATGAACTAATACATTGAGAATATATAGATTACACATGATATGCAATATATATGTTAATTCAATCAATAACTTTTTAAATAAGTGTTCCGTTAACAAATACTTGTTAATATATCAGTAACAACACGTGAATTTACGGGTAATTGTAGAAATTATTGAGAAATGTTGATGTTCTTGTGCACACAACCGTGTGTCCCATCGTGGGCACGACCGTGTGCACATGAACTTTTGGTATTTTTGCCAATTTGATTTATTATGTTATCTATAAGGATGTTTTGTGATTCTAAAATTACTTGTTCAAACATTGATTACTACATGACTTCTTATACAAACTCGTATTTGTCATTTCGTGTAATTCATTAGTATATGAGATCCATACAGATGTAACACCCCGAGATATTCGGAATAATTACAGCGCCGTAAACCCTTTAGATAAGGATTTACAAGGCTAATTTTAAAAGAAGTGTAAAAACAATACAATTGAACAACTGAAGTTCAAATACAGATTTGATTCAACCGATCAAATAGTTAATTTATACAACCATATCGAAAGGACATTATTAAAACAGACGTACTCGAGTACTGAACGAAACAAGAAAACAACTCTTCGACAACAATAACATCAATCACATCACTGAGCCATCTCATCGTCCTGTCGGTACTGTGGCTGCCTCCCCGCTCCTCGACCACCTGAACATCAAAACAATGTCCACCCCCGAAGGGGTTAGCAAAACAATGCTAGTACAAGTATCATCATACAATAAATCATCAATACATCATAAAACATGCAAACCGGACTTCCGCCACCGGAATCCAACGATGCGAATCCTCACGATTCCATCAACACAATACATGGTAATCCAGCGATCCAGCGCCCTCAGCATAGATCCCCATGATGATCCCGTCGGACCAACGCATGGTGGAAAACCTGTCCAGCGATCCAGCGCCCTCTGATTAGATCCCCTTGATGATCCCGTCGGACCAACGCTTGGTTGACATTCGATCCAGCGCCCTCGGATAGATCCTCATGACCACCTCGGATCATTTATACCATAATCAAACAATTATGCATACACATATGCATTTCAATATGTTCATCAATATAACAACGAATATCACGAGTATTCTCAGAAATACATATCATATTCAACAATATGAATAAAACCACAAGCATGATAAATCGAACTCGACATATGATACTTGCCTCGAAAATGGCAAGGGCAAAACACTTCAAAGATCTCGACACACTCGAAGGCCGCCTCCTTCGATCAATGTAACAAGCTCGAACCTTAACAAAAGGAACGATATACAAATCATCTTAAGTCGAACGATGGCCTAACAATTCGGTCTACGGTCGAAAAGATCAAAAATAACCAATCTGCTCGATCGCTTAGCGCGCGCTACGTACTCTACGTAACGTGCGCTAAGACGGACTGTTAGCGACGCTATCGTATAAGACTAGCGTGCGCTAGCCACGGTCTGGCGTCTAACTCGGCTGGTCTCATAACGTACGCTACGACGTTTGGGCGATCGCCCGACCCGATAGCGCACGTTAACTTACACGTGTTAGCGTGCGCTACTCTTGCATGGCGTAATACCGCGAACCGAGCTGGGTTGAAGGGTGGAAAAACTCATGAATTTTACCGTGATAATACAAGTCATCTACGGCAAAACATGCTAACAAGGTTTGTGGAAGATTCCATTATCATGAGGTACAAATATACGGATAATCAACTCAACATCATATCCTTTCTACGATTTCCAAGAAATAACCTAAGTTCCATTTGTTCTATGTTCCAAAACACATGATTCCATCGTGTAAAACGTATCAACCGGGTAGATATCCGATTATTGATCAATACTTGATTTGAACATGCTTAGGAGTCCTATAATAAGATGGTTCAAAGGTTCATACGATATATAATGCCGATACGTCAAAAGTATCCTTCTAACATGTGATGACCGATTATAAACGAATTACTTGTTTATCAAAACATGATTTAAACTTCCTTAGGACATTACTAACATTAGTGAAGAATCACCTACCTCAAGGTAGTGAAGAATACGGAGGAAAGCGAAGCGATCCAACAGAAGGCTTGAACACCAAGCTCCAATGATAAACGATCTTCAATCTCGAGCTAGGAGGTTGATATGAAGTGTTTAGACGAAGGGAATTATGATCTAAGTGTAAGAGTTCGGGTTATGGGAGGAGAAAAGCGAAATCTCGAATAGGATGATGTCCTATTTATAATAAATGGCTATTAGCGCGCTAGGCCACGCTCGTAGCGTGCGCTAACGGCTCATTGGACTAGGCGTACTCGGCACTTAGCGTGCGCTACGCATCGACTGTAGCGTGCGCTAAGGCGTTGACTTCGGCTTTTCCCGAAGCCGTCCAGTACATCCGACACAATCCGGCGGGTCCCGGCGAGATCTCACCTACCGCACGTCCCAATCAATTTGACCACGCATAGCGTGCGCTAATTACATACGTAGCGTGCGCTATGAAACCATGTTAGCGTCGCTACCCTTAGCTTTGTAGCGTGCGCTACATGCAATTTCAACCCTACAAATCACAACCATGAAATTAAACGCTCGGCAACATCGGATTATGAAATACGGAGAATAATACTTAGACAAAAGTACAATCATTACAATATCGCAAGTTCCAATTACATAACAGAAATCTAGGGCATTACATCCTTCCTCCCTAAAAAGAAGTTTCGTCCCGAAACTTATGATGAAAACAACTCCGGATATTTAGCCTTCATACCGTCCTCCGTTTCCCAAGTGGCCTCTTCGACTCCATGTCGTGACCATTGTACTTTAACCAAGTGTATTGGTTTATTCCTCAATTGTTTGATCCGGCTCTCCAGTATCTTGATTGGTCTCTCTTCGAAGGTGCCATCATTAGCTATCTCGATCTCGTCGAAATCAATGACGTGACTGGGGTCCGGTACATACTTCCGCAGTTGGGATACGTGAAACACATTGTGAACGTGACTCAGCGATGGCGGTAAGGCCAACCTGTATGCTAACTCCCCAACTCTCTCTAGGATATCGAATGGTCCGATATATCTCGGACTTAGCTTACCTCTTCTCCCAAAATGGAAAATCCCTCGTGTAGGAGACACTTTCAATAGTACGTGGTCTCCAGCGTCGAACTCTAGAGGGCGACGACGTACATCGGCATAAGACTTCTGTCGACTCTGGGCAGTCAACAGTCTTTCTCGAATCAAGGCTATCTTCTCTTGAGTCTGAATAATCAATTCCGGTTCCGTCCCGATCAAATCCGAAGAATCATCCCAGCACAGGGGTGACCGGCATCTTCTCCCGTACAAAGCTTCAAATGGTGCCATCTTAATAGAAGCATGCCAACTGTTATTATAAGTGAACTCGATCAAGGGCAAGTGAATTTCCCAATCAACCGACCAATCTAATGCACAAGCTCTAAGCATGTCCTCTACTGTCTGAATGGTCCTTTCGGACTGACCGTCCGTTTGGGGATGATAAGCTGTGCTAAAGTTGAGCTCAGTCCCCAAAGCCCTGTGAACTGCTCTCCAGAAATGTGACACGAAACGGCCATCTCGATCCGAAATAATGGTCTTCGGTGTCCCGTGCAATCTGACTATCTCCGCAATAAATATTCGTGCCAATCTCTCGGGTCCCCATGTATCTTTAATTCCCAGGAAATGAGCCGACTTGGTTAGTCGATCAACTACAACCCAAATCATGTTCATTCCCGTTCTAGTCCTTGGCATACTAGTGATGAAATCCATCGAGATATCCTCCCACTTCCATTCAGGGATCGGGAGCGGCTTTAACATTCCATCAGGTCGCTGATGTTCTATCTTAACTCGCGACAAGTCAAACACTTCAAACGTACTCCGCTCGTCTTTCTTCATATTCCCCACCGAAGTTTTGCTTTAAATCTTTATACATCTTACTACCGCTCGGTGAATAGAATAGGGCGCGCTATGAGCTTCCTTTAAAATTGTCCGTCTCAAATCATCATCCTCGGGAGCAAAGTCGACTCAAATCTCAAAACCCCATCGTCTTGTATCACGAATCACGGGCTTTCCTTTCTTTACTTCGTCATATAATCGAAGGATCGGAGAATCGTTCGATTGTTTAGACTTGATCTCCTCGACTAATGATGAAGTCAGTTTCATCACATAAAGTCGCCCTTGGATTTCTGGTGCCCATACCTCAATCCCCTCGCGGATCAGTTCTCGTTGAATACTGGGTTGGGACGTAAGTGCTTCCAACACTCGAAGGGAAACAGGTTTACGGCTCAAAGCATCGGCTACTACATTTGCTTTCCCCGGATGATAGAGAATCTCCAAGTCGTAATCCTTGATCAATTCTAGCCACCTTCTCGCCTCATGTTTAATTCTTTACATCGAAAATGTATTTGAGGCTCTTATGATCTGTAAAGATCTGACAATGAGTGCCGTACAAATAATGCCGCCAGATTTTCAAGGCAAAGACCACAGCAGCTAGCTCCAGATCATGAGTAGGATAATTAACTTCGTACGGTTTCAATTGCCGAGAAGCATAAGCAATCACTTTATCCCTCTGCATCAACACGCAACCCAAACCCTGATTCGAAGCGTCGCTGTATACCATGAATCCATCAGTTCCCTCTGGCAGTGCTAATATAGGTGCTGTCGTTAGTCTCCTCTTAAGTTCGTCAAAACCAGCCTGGCACTTCTCATTCCACGTGAACTTTTGAGTTTTCTGTAACAGCTGAGTGAGCGGACGAGCAATTTTGGAAAATCCCTCTACAAAGCGGCGATAATATCCAGCAAGTCCTAAGAAGCTTCGGACTTCTTTCACGTTGCTAGGAACTTCCCATTCCAAGATTGCTTCAACTTTCTTCGGGTCCACCTGAACTCCGTCGGCTGATATCACATGCCCAAGGAAAGTTACTTCCTTAAGCCAGAACTCACATTTAGAAAGCTTAGCGTACAGCTGTTCCTTTCTCAAGATGCTCAAAACCACACGTAAATGTTCAGCATGTTCCTCTGCGTCCCTCGAATATATCAAGATGTCGTCAATGAAAACGACCACAAATTTATCCAAGTACTCCAAGAATACCCGATTCATTAATTGCATGAATACTGCAGGAGCATTGGTAAGTCCAAACGGCATCACTACGAATTCATAATGCCGTCTGGGATGCGAAAGCGATTTCGGTATATCCGATTCCTTAATTCTCAAGTGGTGGTATCCCGATCGCAAGTCTATCTTCGAGAATACCCTTGCCCCTGCAGTTGATCAAACAAGTCGTCGATCCGAGGTATAGGATACTTATTCTTGATTGTCATCTTATTGAGTTCCACGTAATCAATACGGTCGTAGGGATCCGTCTTTCTTAGGACAAAGAGAACGGGCGCTCCCCAAGGAGAAACGCTCGGTTGAATATAACCCCTGCAACAATTCCTCCAGTTGTTTCTTGAGTTCATACATCTCGGTTGGCGCCATGCGGTATGGGGCTCTGGAAATAGGAGCCTGCTCCGGGCTCTAGTTCGATAGTGAATTCCACTCCCCTCTGCGGAGGTAACCTGAGTAGTTCGTCAGAAATACATCGAGAACTCATTCACAACTCGAAATGGACGAGAGCTCTACCCCTTCCTCTTTCTTCATGGCATAGCACTGCAGTCCGTGACATCCCCCTTGATAATTTCACGGCTTTCATTGCTTTGATCAATTTTCCCGAGCTTCCCGATCTCCATCCTCGGAATAAGTGTTCGGATCCGTCATCGGCAATGATGGAAATGACTCTCTCTCGGTAATTCAAGACTCCATAACGGTTGAGCCAATCATCTCCGAGAATTAAATCGTCACCGCAGATGTCAACCACAATAAGATTCGATGGCCAATCTCTTCCTTCTATAGATCGGGAAATCCTTAGCTTCTAAGGTTCCCACAATTTTCTCTCGCTCGGTAATCCCACAACATAAGGTTCACAATTATACAAGCACGAGATGTTCAAACGATTAACACGGTTCAAAGATATAAAAGAATGCGTAGCTCCCGAATCGAACAAGACACTAGCTGGTTGCAAAAGGATCTGAATCGTGCACGATGCAACGGTGTGTTCCCGATCATCGATTTCCTCATCTCGTACGGGCGTGGAGGAGCGGACCCGGCCTTTGGATGCCTCTCTCTTCCCGGCGTTCTGCTGCTGAAATCCACTTTCTTTGTCTGGTTCACACTCGTCTCTTTCGGATTGGAGGTAGATCAGTACCAAAAGATCGGGTCGCATTTCCACAAAATGTTGCGCGATGTCCTTCCTGTCCACACTCGAAGCAGTTACGGTAGCGCGAAACAATCACGTCGAACATGTCCCGCCTTGCCACGGTTGTAACACTTCTTCCTGCGTCGAAGCTTGATCAGTCTTGCCGGAACTTCTTTCCTCCTCGACTAGGATGCGGAGGTCTCTGGATGAGTGAAAAGAGGACCGACCCGGCGGGCCCGCTATTCTTATTCTCCATGAAGTTGCGGACACCTTCGTTTCTTTGCTTCGTCGATTTCTCTCTTTGCTTCCTTCATATCGTAGGCCAACGCCTTGTCCCGATCTTGCCTCAAGGTGGTACAATCAAATCCGGACATATATTGCTGAATTTCCGGCTTCATTCGCATGTCAAAATGGAAAATCCTTTCCGCCTCGGTCTGACAGTGTGACGCACATAAGTCACCGGTGATTAAAAGTCTTAATCACTTAGTCACAGATGCTTCCAAATTTTGCGGTGAGAAAAACTCCCGAACTCGGGCTTCTCTAGCTGGACGAGGACAATACGTGCCTCCATCATCACTTTGAATTCCGTCCAGTCAACATTGTGCTCCTCTGGTCGAATGGCCTCCCACCGCCGAAAGCCTCCCGGCCAAAAGATACCGGGCGGCCGGAACCTTCCTATCGTTGGGACAGTTAATCCTGCAAAAATCTTTTCCAATTCCTTCACCATGATCCCACGAAAGCGTCTCAGCGGAACCGTCAAATTTCGGAGGATGCAATTTGACCACCTCGGTAAGCCATTTATCTCCCCGATTATCCGCGTTATGCTGCTGTCCCATCGCCGTCTGCATGCGATCCACAACTTGAGCAAACTGGGTTATCTGGGCAACCACCTGCTGAAGTACTCCCGGCACATTAGGGTCTGCATTATTATTTGCCGATCCCTGCTGTCCCCCGGAATGTGAATCCGTTTGGCTAGCGGCTATCTCAGGAGTAGATACCGACTCTTCTTGCCTCGCATTTCCACGTCCGCGTCCACGACCGCGTCCACGTCCACGACCTCCTCTCAACATACTGTAAACATAAATACTCAATGTCCAGGGCAAACGTTCTAAAAGTAGATCCATCAATGTTTACAAGACATAAATTAAATAAAACAGTAGTATTCGAGATTAGGAATCTTACAACCACAGTCCACTTGACGATGCTGGCTCAGCAGTGATGTTACGAACGACCAATAATTAATAACGTAAACAGACCCAATTAACCCGACTGCCAAGATATCCATAAATCTTAGCTCCGATACCATATTCTGTAACACCCCGAGATATTCGGAATAATTACAGCGCCGTAAACCCTTTAGATAAGGATTTACAAGGCTAATTTTAAAAGAAGTGTAAAAAGAATACAATTGAACAACTGAAGTTCAAATACAGATTTGATTCAACCGATCAAATAGTTAATTTATACAACCATATCGAAAGGACATTATTAAAACAGACGTACTCAGTCTTGAGCGAAACAAGAAAACAACTCTTCGACAACAATAACATCAATCACATCATCGAGCCATCTCATCGTCCTGACGGAACTGTGGCTGCCTCCCCGCTCCACGACCACATGAACATCAAAACAATTTCCACCCCAGAACGGTTTAGAAAAACAAAGCTAGTACAAGAATCATCATACAATAAATCAACAATACAACAAAAAACATGCAAACCGGACTTCCGCCACCGGAATCCAACGATGCGAATCCTCACGATTCCATCAACACAATACATGGTAATCCAATGATCCGGCGCCTCGGCATAGATCCCCATGATGATCCGTCGGACCAACGCATGGTGGAAAACTCCGGCCCGATCCGGCGCCCTCGGATAGATCCCCTTGATGATCGCGTCGGACCACCGCTTGGTGGACATTCTATCCAGCGCCCTCGGATAGATCCTCATGACCCCCTCGGATCATTTATACCATAATCAAACAATTATGCATACACATATGCATTTCAATATGTTCATCAATATAACAACGAATATCACGAGTATTCTCAGAAATACATATCATATTCAACAATATGAATAAAACCACAAGCATGATAAATCGAACTCGACATATGATACTTGCCTCGAAAATGGCAAGGGCAAAACACTTCAAAGATCTCGACACACTCGAAGGCCGCCTCCTTCGATCAATGTAACAAGCTCGAACCTTAACAAAAGGAACGATATACAAATCATCTTAAGTCGAACGATGGCCTAACAATTCGGTCTACGGTCGAAAAGATCAAAAATAACCAATCTGCCTGGACTGCTTAGCGCGCTACGTACTCTACGTAACGTGCGCTAAGACGGACTGTTAGCGTACGCTATCGTATAAGACTAGCGTGCGCTAGCCACGGTCTGGCAGTCTAACTCGGCTGGTCTCATAACGTACGCTACGTACGTTTCGGGCGTTAACTGACCCCGATAGCGCACGTTAACTTACACGTGTTAGCGTGCGCTACTACTGCATGGCAGAATACCGCGAACCGAAAACTGGGTTGAAGGGTGGAAAAACTCATGAATTTTACCGTGATAATACAAGTCATCTACGGGCAAAACATGCTAACAAGGTTTGTGGAAGATTCCATTATCATGAGGTACAAATATACGGATAATCAACTCAACATCATATCCTTTCTACGATTTCCAAGAAATAACCTAAGTTCCATTTGTTCTATGTTCCAAAACACATGATTCCATCGTGTAAAACGTATCAACTGGGTAGATATCCGATTATTGATCAATACTTGATTTGAACATGCTTAGGAGTCCTATAATAAGATGGTTCAAAGGTTCATACGATATATAATGCCGATACGTCAAAAGTATCCTTCTAACATGTGATGACCGATTATAAACGAATTACTTGTTTATCAAAACATGATTTAAACTTCCTTAGGACATTACTAACATTAGTGAAGAATCACCTACCTCAAGGTAGTGAAGAATACGGAGGAAAACGAAGCGATCCAACACCGAAGGCTTGAACACCAAGCTCCAATGATAAACGATCTTCAATCTCGAGCTAGGAGGTTGATATGAAGTGTTTAGACGAAGGAATTATGATCTAAGTGTAAGAGTTCGGGTTATGGGAGGAGAAAAACTGAAATCTCGAATAGGATGATGTCCTATTTATAATAAATGGCTATTAGCGCGCGCTAGGCCCTGCTCGTAGCGTGCGCTAACGGCTCATTGGACTAGACTGTACTCGGCACTTAGCGTGCGCTACACATCGACCTGTAGCGTGCGCTAAGGCGTTGACTCGGCTTTTCCCGAAAGCCGTCCAGGTACATCCGACACAATCCGACAGGGGTCCCCCGGCCAGATCTCACCTACCGCACGTCCCAATCAATTTGACCACGCATAGCGTGCGCTAATTACATTCTGTAGCGTGCGCTACATGCACAGAATTTCAACCCTACAAATCACAACCATGAAATTAAACGCTCGGCAACATCGGATTATGAAATACGGAGAATAATACTTAGACAAAAGTACAATCATTACAATATCGCAAGTTCCAATTACATAACAGAAATCTCGGGCATTACAACAGATGATGAACTTATATGTACGAACTAATACATTGAGAACATATAGACTATACATGATATGCAATATATTATGTTAATTCAATCTATAACTTTTTAAATAAGTATATTGTTAACATTTACTTGTTAATATATAAGTAACAACACGTAAATTGATGAGTAATTTGAGAAATTAGTGAAAAATGTTGATGTTCTTGTGCACACGATGGCTAATCCCATCGTGGACACGATCGTGTGCCCCATCGTGTGCCCAATGACACCGTGACATGTGGTTGCCAACGGGGGACACGATCGAAGCACACGATAGTGCCCATCGTGTGCCCCATCGTGTGCACTACAAAGGGCATCATCAAATTATTTTATTATAAATTCTCATCGTTGGTCCCCCTCCCCTTTTTCAATATAAGCCCATCTTCCTGGACCGAGAGTGAAATACTTGAACCTTAGTCCCCCCTTCTCACTATAAACCCTAATCAATTAAAATCAATTAAGATCCATTAAAATCAAGTACGCGAAATGAGCGGCCGATTACGAGAAAGCGATTTAGGAGGCATCGAAGCACCTCCACCAAAAAGAAGAAGGAGGATACCTCCTCCCAACCCACCATACAGAACTAGGTCGAGAGGAAGATACTCAATGCTCGGAGTAAGTTTTTTTATTTTGTTGTATGTGTAGTTGTGTACTGCGAATTAATGTGTTTCATGAAACAGAGCCTCTTTAAAAACACTGGGAGCACTCGAGTTATACTAGATGGTGATGATGATGATGATGATGATGATGATTTAGAGATTTCTGAGAAGACAAGTAAAAAAGTAGATGAAAATGAGGTTAGTTTAGAAGAAGTTGAAGTTCATGGAGATGAAGCTGATATAGATAATACAAGACTAAAGAAATAGCAGCAGATGGGGAAAAGGGATCCAAGTGATTGTGGTTTTTAAGTTAATCTTAGATATTTTGGTGTGATGGTGATAAACTTTTGTTATGTAAAGTTATTTGCTTTTGGTGTAAACTATTAATGTTTGTCTCCATATTCACCTTTATTTACTTTACATCACTAAACACTTAAATTTCAATTAAAAAAATAAAGAAAATAGAGACAAAATTATACATTTCAACTAATAATCAGAATAATGAATCAATACAATGTCCATCGAGGATCAAAATATCAGCACATGATTGTTGATAGTAAGTCACAAATATAAAAATACATAAGCAATTTAAGTTTCATGGTATGGACATTCCCTTATGTCATGGTCATCATTACGACAAATACTACACCTCTTCTTCAGTCGGCGCCTTTGCCTCGTTTGTTCATCTATTTCTTGAGTTTCTTCTGGAGGGATATTCAAATCCACACCACCTATGAGAATGAATGCTTTGCAAGATTTTTTATTGTGGCAGATTCCCTTACACCTACCGCACACCTGAGGTCGTTTCCCTGCGGCCAAATTTTCAACAGCGGACCGTGCACGACTCATCCTTGGTCGGCCGGCTTGTCGTACCCCCACTGGTGGTAAGAAAACGATGGATGAGATCTCCGGTGGGACATTCCACTCATCGGGATGTGGGATAAGATTAAAATGCTCCTTATAAGTCCCTCTAAGGCCTTGTTGCTTGAAATAACGACTAACAAAATCATACACAGACAAACTATTGCCGGCGCGCCTGTTACAATAAGCAATAATGTCAAGGATGTGGTGTAGGATAATGTATTTTGATACTGATGAGTATGCATTTTACTTTTTTTATTCAGATATATTCTGGTAAGATTGAATGATGTGCACATTAGAGCAAAATAATACCTTATAGCGGCAACAACATGACGACATGGAATCTGATCCAAATCAACCTCCCGACAACAACATGTCCAGGTTCGAAGGTCGACCTCATAAGAAACTTTGTTTTCTTCGACTTTATACACAAGTGGGGTGGTAGCTCGAACAGTAAGAGTCAGACTGGCTTGCACAGAGTTAGAGAACTTTTCAAAACTGTGCATTGTCAACTCATGGTGTCTTGATGCAGCTTCTCCCCGCTTCTCATCAAACCAATTCTCTAAAATTAGGCGAAATATCTCAAGTAACAAGCAAACAAGTAAACGCCTCGCCCACAACATACGATTATTAAAACATTCAACAACATTGGATGTCAAGAAGCTATAGCGTCGTACCAGACACTTCGACCTAGCCCATCTCTCTGGCCCAATCTCATAAAGGTGCATGTGAGCCACATTAGGGCTTTCAATATGTAGTTTCGAAAAGTAGTTTTCAAAAACTTCCTCACGTTGCGTGTAGATAGCAGTTCTAAAGAGTACTATAGCATGAGCACCACAGGAGGACATATTTTTTGCAAGATGGTGATAGCACAACCCGTGGAATGCATCCGGATAGACGGCTCGAACAGCATTCTGAATGCTCTTATATTGGTCACTCACAATCAGTAAATCTTCAGTCGGATTGTAGCATCTGCGCAGGTTATACAGAAAATAAGTCCATGACTCGTCGTTCTCTATCGGGCCGAGACCAACTGCAAGAGGAAATACTTGCTCGTTCCCGTCAAATGTGACGGCCGCAAATAGAGTTTCTTTATTCCTTCCCTTTAGGTGGATCCCATCAACTATAATCACCGATCGAAGGCACGTATCAAATGCCCTAATACTCTGTTCGAGTGCAACGAACATGTGGCAAAACACTCCCTCACGAGTCGTCTGCAAATCATAAATTGTCACTGGATTACGTTGTTTCAACAAATACAAATAAGATGAGAGCCTCTGATACGACTCGTCAAAGCCGCCATATGTATTCTCTATCGCTATATTCCTCGTCCGGAGAGTAAAATTGTATAGCATGTCAATGTCGTACTCCCTACACATCTCTGCAATCATCTTATTTGGCCTCAAAATGACCCTTTCACCGGTCAATCTTTCAGTAAAATAATGGGCAACAACCTCAGAAGTGACCAACCGTGCGGCAGCACGGTTCAAGTCAGGGTGACAGCTGTGCTCCAAGGTCAACTTAGTAATTCTCCAAATAGTTGCACCCTCAATAACACACAACCTAAACTGCCAATTGTTTCACCCGCTCTTACAGACAAACACTATACGTTTATCGACGGAACGATGAATAATACACTGTAACTTATTTTCCAAATGATACATTCCTACAGTTATCCTCAACTCTATCTTGGACCGAAAGGTGGACCCCACCTCTAGTTGACCGGTGACAGGTGGAGGCTGCTCGACCCAACCCAAAATCCCGGCCGGGGCCGGAAATAGAATGATCCACTTACGCATTGAATGTACACTACTACAAAATATGCTTTTTACGACGCTCAATTTACATCGATTTAACGAAAACCGATGTAAAAAATAAAATTTCGGTCAATTTACATCGGTTGTCAAATAAAACCAATGTAAAAATTAAAATTACTATTTTTTACATCGGTTGTTAGAATAAACGATGTAAAATTATTATATTTTTACATCGGTTGTTCAAATAACCGATGTAAAATTTTAAAATACGGAAATTTTACATCGGTTCTTAAAATAACCGATGTAAAATTATTATATTTTTACATCGGTTGTCCAAATAACCGATGTAAAAATTTAAAATACGGCAAATTTACATCGGTTGTCAAACAAAACCGATGTAAAAATTAAAATTTTTATTTTTTACAACGGTTGTTAAAATAACCGATGTAAAATTATTATATTTTTACATCGATTGTCCAAATAACCGATGTAAAAATTTAAAATACGGTAAATTTACATCGGTTGTCAAACAAAACCGATGTAAAAATTAAAAATACGGCAAATTTACATCGGTTGTTAAACAAAACTGATGTAAAAATTAAAATTACTATTTTTTACATCGGTTGTTAGAATAACCGATGTAAAATTATTATATTTTTAGAGCAATTGTCCAAATAATCGATGTAAACATTTAAATATGGTAAATTTACATCGGTTGTCAAACAAAGCCAATGTAATAATTAAAATTACTATTTTTTACATCAGTTGTTAAAATAACCGATGTACAATTATTATATTTTTATATCGATTGTCCAAAAAACCGATGTAAAATTTTAAAATACGACAAATTTACATCGGTTGTCAAATAAAACTTATGTAAAAATTAAAATTATTATTTTTTACATCGGCTGTTAAGATAACTGATGTAAAATTATTATATTTTTAAATCGATTGTCCAAAAAAATGCTGTAAAATTTTAAAATACGGTAAATTTACATCGGTCGTCAAATAAAACCGATATGAAATTAATACTTTTTACATCGATTTTGGAATCAAAATAAAAATGGGTAAATTTCACATCAATTTTTCTATAATACCATCATAAAATTCTTTTTTTTTTTGAAACATGTATTTTTTATTTACGATGATTCTTTAAAATATAAAAGAAATGATAAAAAAATAAAAAGCCATTTTGTTCAAAATAATACAAAAAAAGAATAAAATTGAATAATGTAAAAATTAAAAATGAGGTAAATTTACATTGATTATTCCAAAACAGATGCAATAAAATAGTAATTTTACATTGATTTTAGAATAATTGATGTAAAAATTAAAAATACGGTAAATTTACATAAGTTATTCCAAAACCGATGTAAAATTAATACTTTTTTTTCATCGGTTTTGGAATAACCGATGTTAAAAAATAAAAAGGGATAACATTTACATCGATTTTTCTAAAATCATCATAAAATCCTTTTTTTAAAAATATGTATTTTTATTTACGATGATTCTTTAAAATATAAAAGAAATAAAAAATAAAAAACAAACTAAAGAAATTATTTTTTTTCAAAATAATACAAAAGAAGAATAAACTTGATTTTTTTATTTTTATTTAAAAAGTGGAGACCAAATATTTAAATATAATATAAATATAAATTGGTCAAACGAATAACTATAGCCTAGTGGTTGGGACTTGACTCCCCAACCCAAGGTCGAGGGTATGAATTGTAACGGTGGCAAAGTGCAATATATTGTTATTTCAGGTGCGGGTTCGGGTCGGGTTTGGGTGGGTTTCGGGTCGGGGCTGGGCGGATTATGGTTGGGGTCGGGTTGCCGAAACCTCCATAAAACATAAGACATTTTACATCGATTCTTTTCAAAATCGATGTAAATTGTGTACATTTTACATCGGTTCTTAGCACAAACGATTTTAAAAAGTGGACATTTTACACCGGTTCAAAGCAAAACCGATGTAAATTGTGGACAATTTACACCGATTCTTAGCACAACCGATGCAAAAAAGTGGACACTTTTTACATCGGTTTTTTGAAAACCGATGTAAAAATATATATTTGACGATGATATTTACGACGGTTAAATGGAACCAATGGAACCGATGTAAAATGTACGAAATAAACGTCGTAAAATGTGTTTTTTGTAGTAGTGGTAGATGCTCATGCTCGCTCGCAGATTGATGGTCGGATGAGAAGTTCCGACGACTCATAACCCTATCCATTTGGGCCAGTTGGCGAACCCAAGCAAGAAATTGCGCAGATAGCGACTCAAGCAAGTCTTTACAACAATCTTCATCTTCGGATGTATGCACCTCATCACCTTCCTCATCTTCTTCGTCTTCCTCATCTTCCTCGTATTGATAATCTTTGGAAGGCATATCATAATTTATATTGTCGGGCTCTACTCTCGAGCTGCTACATCACATATTAACCTCGGGAGTGGAGGAGCTGCCGTTCTCAACATAGACCTCAGGATCCTCCTTATATTCTACTATCGCCCCGTAATAGGACTTTTAATTTCTTTCTCTTGGCCATGTGTGTCAAGTACCATAATTTGTAATCGGACTCATTTGTACCACACAAACCCTCTTTGATAACCCCCACGAGGTTTGCACGATAACTTTGCTCGGGTCGATGTAAACAAAAAATGAGTCCCCGTCTACATATGCCGATCGTTCCCAATGACCACCGTGATGTACGCTGCCACGACATCTGATTACAAAATGATGAATAACTATTCAGAAAACTGAGTGAACAATATTCTAAAATGGCCTGCCTTGGACACGACCGATGGACACGGTCGTATGCTACCGTGTGCAGCGATCGTATGCAAGTTTATGGCCATGAACATGATCGCTGCACACGATTGTAGACGATCGTGTTAAACGATCGTGGACACGTTAGTTGTGCGCACGATGTCAAGGCTGTTGGACACGACCATTGCACATGATCGTTGCACACGGTGGCTTGCTATCGTATGAAGCGATCGTGTCCGGAAGAACTTGTCGGAAAAAAAAATTCCAGCGGTGAAATATTGATGCATACCTTGTTTATGAACCCAAAAGCACGACAAATGAAGTCCTATTTGAACGTCAACTTTTCTTTTCGAATAATCTTGTGATTTTTATAAGATTTTTGGGAGACCCTTTGCCAAAAAGGGTTGTGTTGTTTTAATGTATATGATGTAGTTAAATTTTGGTTGTTGGACATTAATATCGATCGATTTTGAGCAGACGAGGAAAATAAAAAAGAAAAAAGAAAAGATTTAAAATAAATAAAATACAAAAAAAAAAGTCAACATTACAAATTTTGGGAGGACATTTTAGTCTTTTTAATCAAAATAGTACTAAAAACTTATACTCTTATAAATGTGGATATATAACTTGTCAATTTTATGATTTATTATTAAAAAATTGATTCCCACTTCAATTTATTCCGTCACGAATATTCAATTTATTACTTATGGTAAGAGTAATGTATAAAATTTTTGATAAATATTTTTATTGACTTAAACCGACCATAACTTATCTTTCAATTATTAAGTATATTTTGAGATATCTTATTAGCTTTTTTCTCAACATATGAATTAACTTATTAATTTAAAATTTTAATAGGTTTAGATATTATTGCTGTAGTTTAGATTCAAATATTTATTTGATTTAAATATCAAATTGTGTTAAATGAAATGATAGTATATTAAAGATGTCGAAATCATAAACATATAAGACGAAAAAAATTCTAATTCAAGAAAATAAGTTTTAATATTGTATATCTTAGAGGACTGGGAGTGGGTAGCTGCGGAGCGGGATCCCTCACGCACAGGAACACCGCCGCCGCCCCCTTATTACCGCACGGGAAGATCATGGTGAGTAAAATACTCACGCACGGGGAGAATTTTTTTTTAGAACGTTGGGAGGAATCTTACCGTTGGAGGAGACTGGTCTGTTCAACACTTCATTTTTTTTTCTTTTTTTTTTTAAATGGCTGTTTGTGGAGTTGTGAACCACCGAGAACAAAAAAAAAAAGAGATCAAGAGCACCCCCAAAAATCATACCGTTTGAACAAAAATGGAACGTGACAACAAAAATAGAGATCCTAAAAGAGGTGGTCGTGTATCGAGAGGTGGATCGAGAGGCGCAATTCGTCCTCGAATTCAATCACAACCCGGTCTCGAATCATCTTCTCAAGCACAACCTTACCACCCCCAAATGTACCCTCAATCTCCACCATTTTTTTTACTCCCAATAACCCCTCCCGCAAATTCCCACCCACTTCGACCCGTTTGAGCCGCACTATACCCAACAATCCCCACCGCCAATACCTTCTAACTTCGACCCGTATGAGCCGCGGTATACCCAACAAAAAAGGCGTGAACGGGTCAGTGAACCGTTACCCACTCGTGATGATAACGATGATGATGAACAAAAAAGGCGCAGTTGGAGGTTCAAAAGAAAAAAGACGAAGAGTATTTCAAGTTTATTGATGGGGAGGTCTACAATCGTGACATGAAGTTCGTTATGGACCCGTACGACCAAATCCCAAACCCGGCTTTTGAGGAATTCGTCATCACAAGGAAAAGCGAGATATGCGCCAAATACGGGTGGCCGTGTAGTTTGTAGGATTTAATGTTTTTAAGTTTAGTTTTAATGGAATTTTAGTTATTTTATATTTTTAATAATATTATGTAATATTTTTTTAAGTTTTAATAGAATTTTAGTTTTTTTTATAATTTTAATGGGAATTAAAAAAGAAAAAAGAAAAAAAAGGAAGTGAGTGAAGGGTGAGTGAAGTGTTGCCCGCAAAAATATGAGTGAGTGATGGAAAAAGTGAGGAATAATGTGGCGTAAAGGGATTGGTTGAGAGTGAGTGATGGGAGAGAGTGAGTGAACCACTCCCACCCCCTTATAAACTGAATTTCTGATATAATATATAAATAAAAAATTAAATTTATGTTTTTATATAATATAAATTCAAAATCGGTACTACAAAATTTTGGAAAAGATCCGGGTCGGTCCGAGCCCTACCAATAATAAAATGGAAGTAGGGTAAAACGAGAAAAAAGCGCTGCACTCTGTTCTTCTGCTTCAATTCTCACGCACCGACGAGCCAGCCACCTTACTTGCCGCCGCTGCATCGCTGCTCAATCAGCAAACTGGTAATAATCCTTTTCTCTAAGTTCTGTTATAGTTCCTTTCTGTTAGAACCTGGAACCAATTTGCGTTTAGATTTGAGTTTTGAAGCAGCTTATATGTACATTTCATCTGAACGAAGAGAGATTAGGAATCATAAACTGATTTCTTTTGCAAATTTATTAACTGAAGCCTTATGGTCACGCTGATGATTCCGTGACTCTTCGATACCCATGGAAGTGAACCTGTTGCAGTAATTGGATTTACTTGCATATTTTTGAATTTTATTGTATTGATGTGATCTGTTGCAATCTTGTGAAATTCGTTTTGCATTTCGTGTTCTTCTTCATTACCCCCTGTGTTTTATAAATGGGTCAACTAAATAGTCATAGTATCCTATGTATTTTAAAAAATGGGCATTACCCCCTTTGCAAATTATAAATTAAATAGGCTCCTTGTGTTTTTAAACAAGGTGCATCCTGCCCGGCCGCCCCCTCTATTGTCTTGTGCACAAGATGGTGATTTGCATGTTTGGATAAAACTAAGAGGTAATCAGCACTTTTTTAGAACACAAGAAGGTAATGTGCCTTTTTGATTTACATAGGGAAATAATCGGCACATCTTTTAGAAAATACAGGGGGCAATATGACTATTTGATTTACACATGGGTGAATGGCCCATTTTGTAAAACGCGGGGGTAATCCGCCATTCACCCTCTTCTTGTTTATGGTGCTATATTGGAAATTCTTAGTAGACTTATTATTAAGCTACTTCAGCAGGATGCATCCTTAAACCAAGCTTCTGATAATGCTGACCGGTTCAGATCCATATAACAATGATTCGCGGGGTAACGATTTTCTACCCAAAGATGTAAGTGCTTCCCATATTTCATGAATCCACACAGTTATTGAGCGCACATGATTGAAATTTCATTTTGTTTTCTTTTTTGCAATTCAGATCCTATCATCAGGTTATGGCTTAGACTATTCTCCTGGTTTTGGTTCCGGTCCTGGTGTAAGTAGATTAACTGCTGGAGCTAGTTTTAAAGGCTACGAAACTTCATTTGAGGATCCAAATCTGCATGGCCATCGCCGAGATGAGCTTGGTGCTGGTGGATTGACTTCTGGAGGTAGTATTAGAGGCTACCAGACCTTATCTGAGGATCCAAATCTGCATGGCCATAGCCGAGATGAGCTTGGTGCTGGTGGATTGACTTCTGGAGGTAGTATTAGAGGCTACCAAACCTCATTTGAGGATCCAAATCTGCTTGCCCATCGACGAGAGGGATCCATCAGTGGATTGACTGCTGGAGCTAGTGTTAGAGGCTATCAAACTTCATTTGAGGATCCAAATCTGCTGGGCCAGCAAAGGGGTGTTGGTCCAGGGCCAGGCATTGCTGATGTGGGTTTTGAAAAGCCCAATTCCTTGAGGAGGTCTGTTGGCCATCCTCTAGAAGCTGGAGTTGAAATGTCAAATATACTGTTTGTTGATGGACTTCCCACTGACTGTACCAGAAGAGAATTAGGACGTATCCTTTCTTGAAAAAAAATCTTTTTGTTCTTCATTTATTGATCTTACATTTTATTTATAAGTTTTCTTCTTAACTTGTAAACAGATCTATTTCGGCCGTTTATTGGGTTTCGAGAACTTAGAGTTGTCCATAAGGAGCCCAGACGTGTAAGTTTGCCACTTCATTGTCTAATCATCATCTATGAGTATGTCTGATAAATCAGTAGTGCAGATTTCTGAAAATTTGGATCAAGTGGAATTTGTTCAACCATATTGTCTATGTGGCACTATTTTTTCATATAGTTATCTTGCTTGAGAATCTTTCTGTATAAGATATTTGCATATAGATATTCTCCTTGCACCCAGCTTCTGTTGTCTGTCACTATTTGGATATCTAACTGTAGATACTGAAGAATAAAATGGAGTAAGAATATATAGTGTTCTGTGAAGTGTGGAAAGTTATATCCACCAAGGAACTAAAATTGGACATGAAATTTCATTGTAGGAGGATGCCGTAGGCCCATAACTTATAAATAACTATTGTTGATGTTTCCTTGAAAAAATGATCTCTTGGATTTACATCTCGTGGAGCAGTATTGCTGGCCAAATAGATACTGCTTCCTTTGTTTTATTTGTTATTTAGTTTCACCCAACCCTTGTCCTGACAGCGTGGAGACAAGGCCATGGTGCTGTGCTTTGTTGAGTTCACTGAAGCAAAGTGTGCTCTTACTGCTTTGGAGGCTCTTCAAGGTAGGAGCTTACTCATCTCTATGTTTATTACTAAAAGGGTAGTAATCCTCTCATGTTCTGTTCACTTGGTTTCTTCGACAATTAATGAGATATTTAGTTTCATTATATGGAAATGGTCTATTGATAGTACGGGTGTGTAAAACTGGTCCGGAACCGAAAATCGTGTCACTGTGGTTCCTTTTTTGATATATAAATCAGTTGCGGTTGGTTCGGTTGCCTAACTGAATCAAGCTAAACATGTTATACATACATTTATATGTATATATATATTATATATCTATATATATCACATTGTTATTATCTATTATATATTTTGTATATTATGTATATTCATTAGAAGCCTTATTTTTAGCAAACAAAGTGAAGGTCCAAACCGGAAGACCGAGCAACACTGAACCAATTGGTTTTGTTTGGTTTTAGTTAAGTTGGTTCCTGTTCGGACATCAAGGTATAGTGAACTCGATTTTTTTTTTCTTGTTTGGTTTCGAACCGAACCCGACTGTTTGCTTACCCTCAAAAAAAAAACTCGATAACACGAGGGTTAATTACAAATATACCATTGAGGTTTACCTCCAGTTATCTTGAATTAAATTATATAGATACCACATTGACATTTGTTTTCATATTACAAATTGCACTTTCACAACGGACTGTTTTTGTGAATTTAATGTGTATATCAGTTATGTACTCCCTCCATCCACGAAACAAGTTCACAGTTGGTGTTCGGCACGGAAACTAAGAAAGCTGAAAAAGGTGGTGTAAATGTGGTGTAAAAGACTAAAATGGTAGTGTTAAAGGTGGGTCCAATTCGTAAAGTGTAGTAATTTTAAAAGTAAGGGAGGGTAAATATCCAAAAAGCAGAGTGGGAACTTGTTTTATGGAGAAAAATTTAGAGGCAAGTGGAAACTTGTTTCGTGGACGGATGGAGTAATTTTTTAAAAGATAACTGGACTTTTCTGTGTTTGGTTGTAAACCCATCTCTGATCGAACATCTGGAACCTGCAGGTTACAAGTTTGACGACAAGAAACCTGACTCCCCTCTCTTGAAGATCCATTTTGCACATTTTCCTTTCCGCCTACCCTCCGATCAAGCTGAACCACGAGTTTGAGTTTTAGTGTGATGGGAGGATGAACCCCATGTGTCGACAAGTGTGTTGATATTGCTTTTTTTTGTTTTTTGACTGTTAAAACAATGTGGTTAATCAATATTAGCACAATGCTTAAGTGTCCGAAATCGATATATTATCTGCTGGCGTAGCTTGTACTAGTTCTTGAAACGAAAAGTTATTGCTCCAGGGTTTAGAAATGTTTGAACACAATTGATATCAATATGATTAAATATGTAATCCTACCGGGTACACGTTTTAATATGTCCACTTGGCACTATAAGACTCTATATATCTTTTAAGAGAAATGATAGGGCAACACCCTGAACTACACTCCCAAACACCCGTGCTTTATGGGTGTTGTACCGCGTGCTTTACTATTAATTTTATCTATAAAGCATGTGGTTCAACACCCATAAAGCACGGGGTGTGTATGGGGGTGTGGTTCAGGGTGTTGCCCTATCACCCCTCATCTTTCAATTCATCACCTATCGTGTGTGGTATGCTAATTTTCTGCCGCATCAGTAAACGGACATATTAAGCTGTGCTCACCGGTGAGTAGGGGAGCGGGAATGTAGAGAATTTTTCCATTGATTTGTAAATTTAAGACACTTCCTCCGTACCTGCCGAAGTACAACATTTAGGGTAAAATTAGTGGATTTTAGGAGAATGATTGAATGTGATAGATGTGCAAGTTTTATAAGTATTGATGGTGAGTGTGGTGTATATTAAAATCTAAAAGGTATTGATGGTGAGTATGTGGTGGAGATTAAAAAGTAAAAAATGATTGTTTGATGTGATTTGAAGCATTTAATGAAATGTTGCATTTCAAAAGGGATATTTTTTTGGATTAAATGTTGGCGGGATGGAATGAGTATTATTTTTAACAGACTATTAAATATTTGAACATTATATTGTCACACGCATGATAATATATTACTACTATTTATCAGATTCACGTGAAATACACACAAGTTGTTGACAAACAGGGAAAAAGAACAAAAGGAAGAATAAATCCATACATGCAAATAATAATGGGGAATGAAATAGAATAATACCCACTGATTCTCTTCTAGCAATATTGAAAAATGATAAATGCCAATTCAAGATTTCAATTTGGACTTTGGCTTCATCGTAAATGCAAACAAAAGATGGTCCAAATATTTTAAGGTATTCATAATTGCATTTAACAAAGGATTATCTAAATATTTTAAGGTGCATTCTGTTTGGCTTTTTTTAGTCAGAAAAATGGTCCAAATATACTTTGATGTTTAAAATATTTTAACCATTTTCCATGTTTTTTTTTTGAAATATTTTCAAAATTTGTATAGGGAGATTGACTTTTGAATCTTTCAACTTTCATGTGGTGTATACTTGAAATCTCGATATTTATTTCTTGAACACTTCGGTTTTCTTTTCAAAATAATTCTCAAAATAACAAATTGAATGCATTTTCAATTTCTGAGAACGGTAGGAACGGAGCCAGGATGTCGAGTTCAAGACTGGACGAGAATAATTAGGCTAAGTTCTTTTGGACTGAATGAATATGAATAATCAATGAACTAAAGTAAATGAATAGATTCAATCGAATTGAATCAATTAGGCGAATGGACTTGAATCGAATCGAATCGAATATATATTAAAGGTAAATAATAATAATAATAATAATAGTAATCAACAACAACAACGATAATAGTAATATTATTAGTAATAATAACAATAATAACAATAATTAAGATTAATAATAATAATAAGAAGAAGTAGAAGAAGCTCGAATCAATCGAATCGAATTGACGATCTGAATCGGCCCAGATGGGCCCAGGAATTGAATTAGGCGAATCAATTGAAAAACTTAAAAATAAGTCCAAAAGAACATGACCTTACTATAAAAACATAAAATTCCTACTATAGGGGAAGGCAGTGGCTCCCCTATGTCCCGTTAGATCTAGAGATGTTAAACGGGCTAGCCCTAGCGGTTCCGGGCTAAACGGTCCGGGCTAAAAAATCCCGGATTTAAACGGGCTAGGAAATATTGGCCCTAACCCTAACCCTAACGGGTTTCGGGCTAAACGGGCTAAATATTTAAAAAATCTATTTTTTATTTTTTTTATAAGTAAAAAAAAACAATAACAATATATTTTATATATACTTCCTCCGTTCTTTTATTATTGCAACGTGTTGACTATTACACTGTTCACATACTCTCGATTGACCATCTTTTGAGATTTATACATATGAAAAAATATAGTCATGTTGGATCTTGTTAGATTCATCTCGAAATATATTTTCAAAATATCAACTTCTTATAATTTTTAAAAGTAAAGAATTGAAGATATTAATAATCAAAGTTGTGCATTGGCAAACGTGAAAGTCCAAATGTTGCAGTTATAAGAGAACGGAGGTAGTATATAGTAACAACTATACTATAATAAATATAACAAAAAATACACTTTTATGTATATATATATATATATATATATACACACACTATATTAACAAATACAGTAATAATATATATTATATATAATATTAATATATATTATATATATAATATTAATATAGTGTGTGTATATATATATATAATATTAATATAGTATATATATATATATATATATATATATATATATATATATATATATATCGAGTTTCAATTTAGCCTGTGAGAACAAATTTCAGTCAGGTAAAAAGCGGATTTAAACGGTAGAAATATTGGTCTAACCCGATTTTTAGCGGAGTTAAAAGGACCACTCTGAGTTCGGCCGTTTAACATCTCTAGTTAGATCCATCACTGCAAAACGGTGAAGGAAAACAAATATACAAAACATAATAAAAAACACTAGGATAAAAACAAACGGGTGGAATTTGTAATTCTAAAAAACTAACCAGGTTCGCTTATAATTAGGCTAAATCTCATGGGGTCGTTTTACAATTAACCCTAAAATAGTCGACTGAATAGCTAACATCAAAAAATAACTATTATTACAACTATTTCCCAACAAAAAACAAGTAAAAAAAAATGTTAGAGGCATTTCTCATACATATTTCTAAAAGCATTTATGAGCCATGTTCCATGATCTACGTGATTTTATAAAATCAATCACGTAAGGGACATGACTATAACAATTATCTCGACCCATCGTCATCTCTTGATAATTTCCATATAATTGAAAAAACCTATGATTTTGATGGTTTTGAAATTTCATCTCATTTTTCCTTCATATGAAGGTTGCGACAGGAAGGCATCCGGCGTAAAACAAATATACAAAACAAAATAAAACCACTAGGATAAAAACAAACGTCAGGTGGAATTTGTAATTCTAAAAAACTAACTAGGTTCGCTTATAATTAGGCTAAATCTCATGGGGTCGTTTTACAATTAACCCTAAAATAGTCGACTGAATAGCTAACATCAAAAAATAACTATTATTATTACAACTATTTCCCAACAAAAAACAAGTAAAAAAATATTAGAGGCATTTCTCATACATATTTCTAAAAGCATTTATGAGTCATGGATGATCTACGTGATTTTATAATATCAATCACGTAAGGGACATGACTATAATAATTACAGTAAAACTTCGATAAATGAATATTATTAGGATCGGAAAAAAATATTCTTTTAGCGAGATTATTCATTTATCGAGAGAAAATTTGAACATGTTATAAAGAGTTGGGATCGGTGAAAATTATTCATTTGACGAGGTTATTCGTTTACCGAACATTTATTTATCGAGGTTTTACTGTATCTCGACTCATCGTCATATCATGATATTTTCCATATAATTGAAAAAACCTATGATTTTGATGGTTTTGAAATTTCATCTCATTTCTCCTTCATATGAAGGTTGCGACAGGAAGGGCATCCAGCGTAGAACTTGACCACTTTATTTTGATTAACTAATTTTCGATAATTAACTGGCACTATAATTTTCATGTCACGGATCCCAACATAGTGGGGTTAAGGTTCAGTTGTTGATGAGGATGATTTCTAAAATCATGCAAGAAATTAGCTTCTTTTTTTTTTTTTTGGTAAGGGAGAGACGAGAAACCCGTATCAGAGGTCCTTTAACCAGGCGGGTTGTAAATTGAGGGAGAGGTGCCGAGTGACAGACATATGGGAAATTAGCTTGAATGGTGGGAAAGAGGTCACCTTCTTTGTCCTGACCTTACTACTGTCAAAAACATTCACACAGGAGACAAGGAGACTTTTAATTTCATAATAATATTAATAAATTGCATGTAGGTCCAGAAGGTACATGAAATTCCAAAAAGCAACAAACATATGGGAACATTTTCATCCAATTGTCACTGATCAAACAAATTTATACTCATTGGATAGTTCTCAAAGAATAATCAAACTGCAATGAAGCAAAATGTAAACAAATAGTATAAAACAATTTCTATGCATAAGATTGAAGATTTCATTACATAAAAGGTTTATATAATGCAATGTAATAAAAGTATTAAAAAAAAAAAAAAAACTTAACTATATATTTCTCTCTGATTTTTGTACATGACTTCACCCTACTAGGACAATAACAATCCAGACCAGGTGCCACCCGATCACTCGGTTATGAAGTGATCACTCCGTTATGAAGTGATCGTCCAATCCAAAAAACAACAACAAAAGATAAAGCAACTGCGGCAAATAATAATGTGTTTGTGATTGTGCCACATCAACCCAATCAAACCGTAACGGAGTACGTCTGTGGCATCAGATCGGGACCATTAATCATCGAAATTAAGAACCTACACCAACAAATGTAGTAATGTGATTCACTTAAAATCAGTAACCTTCTTCCATCCTGACTTTTTTTCTACGAAATAAACGACGTGCCCGCATGATTATGATGCAAAAGATTATGCGCGATAGCATCCCTAGCCTTCATCGCATTACCCGACCTCAGTCCAATCTCCGGGACCATCTCATCATCCACGAGCTCGAATTTCGAATCCAGATCCAAACTCTCATTCCTCAACTCACATATATTATGCAAAACACAACACGCTCCGAGCACGACTGGAAGATCCTGAAGTTTCACCTCAGTCCTTTTTTGCAAACAGCCCCACCTACCTTTCAATTTCGCAAAGGAATCCTTAGCAATCCCTTGAATTTCACCAATTCTCTCGTTGAAGGCATGTTGGGTCCAAGTCAGATGCTGCTGAGTGTACGGCACCAGTACCCAATCCATCAACGGGTAACCCGATCCGCCCACGATCCAAACCCCCTGATAGAAACCCGCATTCGCTCTTTGAAAAAGTGTCGATTTTTCTAATACTTGATCGTCGGGCATCGAACCTGGGTAACCTATGCAAACATCGGTAAAAACCCCTCTATAATCGACAACTCCTTGAACAGTGATCGAATAAGACGTTTTTTGATTCCTTTCAGTATGCCTCCTATTGAAATAAGCGGCCACGCTAATCTTAGGGGCAATGATAGGTATATGTGTTGTGTACATTGATCCAACAACATTAGGTATACCTGAAATCGACTCGAATTGTAGTTTGATTCTCCGCACGCTCTCTTCGTCCGGCCACCGGAGATATTTCGGCATAAGAACGTTCCTGATCGCCGAACAGACCTCGAGCACGAGCTTATGACACGTGGATATACCCAAGCCGAATTTTTTGGAGACAAGCCTAAGTGGCTCGCCGGTGGCCAGCCGCCATATGCACACCGCCACACGTTGCCTGACGGGGACTGCGTCTCTTAACATCGTGTTTTCTTTAGCGACGACAGAGCTTAGCTCGTTGCAGATAAGGTCGAACGTGTCTTTTCCCATTCTGAATGCCCTTTTGAATTCCTCGTCGGGAAAATCGGGGCTGTTACATTGGTCCCACCAGTCTCTAGACCTGTTTTTGACCCAGAGCCGCCGTTGGGGCCCGGCGGAGGGGGGCTTGTCACTTACGGCGCCGGTTTTGTCGGAATCTTCGGCGCTTGCGGCGCCGATGGCCATCGCGGCGGCGTTTGTGGCGGCGAAAGCGTTGGCTTCTGACTTCCGTTTCAGCGTGTGATCGACGCGGTCGGCGTCCCCGTGATAATCCTGCAACTTGGAGTAGTAGTCCATCATGGCTCGAGTTCGCTTCCTGTAATTTTCGTCCAATTGAAGCTTTTCGTCGTGGCTGGCCCCGTCCAGCTCTTCGATATCGGTCTTTTCTTGATCGTCAAGCAGAATTAAAGAAGTTATGATCTCGTTCAACCCCCTAGTCTTCACTTTTTTCTCGTCCTCTTCATCGTCGACACATGTAACGGCGTCGTTTGTGCTTTCTCTTCTTCTTCTTGTCTTCCTCTGCTGCTGTTGCTGCTTGTTATCATTCATCGCGGGAATGGATTTTCTCCAATAAGTAAGTGTAAAGCACGTACCAAAAAGAAAAGGGGGGCAATCAGGAAATCTATTTCAACAGAGTAGTGATGCCTCATATACACATATGCAGACAAGATGATTGACAGAAAGTGTGAATGGGAAATGTGAACGCTTAACGAATGTCAAGACAAGGGGAAAAGGTGGGGTTTTGATAACTTGGGTCAGCTTTGTTTTAATAATATAATAATGTTCACGGTATTACTACTCTTAACTGGATTAGATAAATATCGTCATTGAGAGAAAACGTGCGGGATTGGTCTGAACACGGCATCAAAAAGATTGAGCAAGTCCCGAGGAAAATGATAATAATATAAGGCTGGGAAAACCAAACAGTCACGATCTTGATTTAGTTGGAGGTCGGGGTTGTCTAGTGGCAATGACTTTGGAATTGAATTCTACCAGCGATGATCATAGTCTTTGGTAAGGGTTGAAACTGGCCTCCAGAAATCTGTTGGTGGAGCAATTAAATATTGAGAGGCACGGCGGTGTGGGAGTCGGATCGGTGGGAGCACTGCGGTTGGATTTGGGGGTCAGCGTGGGACGTCGGCAGGGACGACTCGCTTGTGCGCGGTAGTTGAGGATATTTAAGAGCACTTGGGGCAGGATACACATCTCGCGATTTAAGCGGTAGCGATCTTGTGGGGTAGGAGTACATTATCAGGCTAGTCAGTGTAAGGCTCGGTATCAAAAAAAAAAAAAAAAATAAGGCTGGGAATTTTTAACCCGATACCGGTGCAACCGATCGGAACCGAATCGAAATTCTCGGTTCGATTCGGTTATTGGGTGTTGAAATTATATATTTTTTTGGAACCAAACCCGAATTTAAAAATTCGGTTCGGGTTCGGTTCCCGCGAAAAAATTTTCATAACAACCCGAAATTACCTATTTACTTTTTTTTATTAATATTAATTAATTTATAAAGAAAAATAAAAAATCCTAGAAGTATATTGTCTTACTTAATTTATTGAAGTTGATTCTTTCTTTTGTTCTTATTTGTTTGATATTTTGATTGTATCAACTAAATATTCAATATTGCATCTTCAATATCTTGTTTTTAATTGAACTATTGTTGCTTAGAAATTTAAATTGGAGTCAAACTTTGCTTTTAAATAGACTATTGTTGTTTAAAATTGAATTTTCTAGAATGAAACAGATGAATAGATAAATTCATATAGACATGAAAAAATGAAATCGAAATATTGTCGGAATCGAACCGAAATTTTCGGTTCGGGTTGTGTTCGGTTCCGAATGAAAAAAAATATGGAACCGAACTCGAAATACACAATTCGGTTCGGGTTTGGTTCCTGCAAAAAAAAAAAAAAAAATCGAACCCAATTTCTCACGGCCCTAATAATACAGCCCCCCACCCCCTCTACACCTCACCCCATGTTTTATGATTATAAGTTTAATTTTAGTTGAGTATATAATATCATAACAATTAGTATATAATATTATTACAGTAAATATTATGTATTAATTTATTTTTAATTTTTTTTATTTGTTATTGTTATTCTTGTTATCTTGCAACCTACTCACAATTGAAATGATGTTTTATGAATGATGTATCATGTTGCATCGTATAATTTTCCGTTAAAAAACTTTCTTCTTTTTTGTAATACAAAATTATCATTATTTTTTCGATATCAATCTTTCACATTTATAAATTATACATGACCATTTTATGAGAAAACATCTATGTTCATGTTTCTACTTACCATAAATTATCGCACCCAAAAATTTATTTTTAAACGATTGTTCCATGCTGAATATATTCATAAGTTAGTCGTAGATTTCCATCGAGTTTACGCACAATGATACTACCTAATATTTGGAAGAAACCTAATCTTTAGTCAGAGCTTAAAAGATTATTTTCCCCAACAAACATTAGACCATTTTAGAATTAGAACCCGAATCTTTCTTTTGGGTTTTTCATCTTGCGGACCATTTTTGTTAATAAAAATGACATATCTTGTATTTTTAGATGCACATGTGCTACTAAAATTTACATAATGAATTTTCCTACAATTTTTTTTTTTAATTGAAATCATAGTCGGATCTAGGGGTGTATTTCGAACCGAATGGTAACCTTAACGAACGTTCTTTCGTTAAAGGTTCTGTGCGCTCGGTTTGTGTTCGATAAAAAATGCAAACCACTTCTTCGTATTCGGTTCGTTGAAATTTCACATATTTCGTGTTCGTTCGTCAGCGTCCAATCATTCGGTTCGTTTTGATGTTCGTTCGTTTGTTTGTGTTCCAAAATATAAAAAGAAAATGTAGATTTAGAAATCAGGGGTTTTGGAAGATAAGTTTTATTTTGTATATATATTTATTAATTATTGTAAATTATTAATTATATTTACTAATATTGTAAAATTATTATTAAATATATAAAAACATTTTCGAACTGTTCGCAAACTAACGAACATATATTTTATTTTTCTGTGTTCAATTTGCATACGTAATGAACATATTCGTGAACTTTGATCGAACCGAACACGAACACTCTGTTCATTACACCCCTAACCAAATTATTCAGCTGACCTTTTAGTTTTTTTTTTTTTTGGCTAAAATGCTTCTGGGGTCCCTTAACTTAATTTCAGATAACGATTTAGTCCTTTATCTTTTTTTTGTCCCAACTAAGTCATTTATCTTTCTAATTTTAAGTAAATTTAGCCTTTTAGTAGGTCTCAGTTAAGCTTGTCAGGGTGGTACATTAAGTTGCCTACGTGGCTATAAACATACCTGTGTGGAGAACAAAGTCAAATTCCTAACCTATGTGTCCATTTCCTAACCTCCATTTCCTAATTTTACCTGAATTTATATATATATATTTTCAAGAAAATAATTTTATTTCGAAAAAATATTATTTTGCCAAAAAATATTTGTTCCTCCAGAAAATATTTTTTTAATTTTTTCTAAAAAATATTTTTTTTTATTGTTTTTTTCCAGAAAATAATTTTATTTTTTCGAAAAAATAATATTTTTTCCAGAAAATAATTTAATTTTGAAAAAATATTATTTTGCCAAAAAATACCTTTTTTCTCCAGAAAATATTTTTTTAATTTTTTCGAAAAAATATTTTTTTTAATTTTTTCCAGAAAATAATTTTATTTTTTCGAAAAAATAATATTTTTTTCCAGAAAATAATTTAATTTTGAAAAACTATTATTTTGCCAAAAAATACCTTGTTTTCCAGAAAATATTTTTTTAATTTTTTCGAAAAAATATTTTTTTATTTTTTCCAGAAAATAGTTTTATTTTTTCCAAAAAATATTTTCTGGAGAAAAAATTATTTTTGGGCAAAATAATATTTTTTGAAATAAAATTATTTTCTGGAAAAAATATTTTTCGAAAAAATTAAAAAAATATTTTTTCGAAAAAATTAAAAAAAATATTTTCTGTCCAAAAAGGTATTTTTTGGCAAAATAATATTTTTTTGAAATTAAATTATTTTCTGGAAAAAAATATATTTTTTCGAAAAAATAAAATTATTTTCTGGAAAAAAAATAAAAAAATTATTTTTTCGAAAAAATTAAAAAAATATTTTCTGGAGGAAAAAATATTTTTTGGCAAAATAATATTTTTTCGAAATAAAATTATTTTCTTGAAAATATATATATATATATATATATAAATTCAGGTAAAATTAGGAAATGGAGGTTAGGAAATGGACACATAGGTTAGGTAATGGACACATATGTTAGGAATTTGACTTTGTTCTCCACGCAGGTATGTTTATAGCCACGTAGGCAACTTAAAAGTCACCTGGACAACAGTTAACGGAGACCAACGGAAAAGGCTAAATTTGCTTAAAATTAGAAAGAGAAAGGACTTAGTTTGGACAAAAAAAAAATAGAGGACTAAATCGTTATCTGAAATTAAGTTAAGGGACCCCAGAAGCATTTTAGCCTTTTTTTTTCTTTCTAGGATTCAGATTTGTCAAGTTCCACAAAGTATCACATAATATAAGTAAAACTTTTTTTTTTTTGATAACTAGGTGATCGAACCAATGACTAATCCTGTCCTCAATGAACCCACTCTGCTTCATTGAGAGAAGTAAATCGCGAGTCGCTCGAGCAATTCCCAACGTGCTTTTATATGCAACCTGCGCGAGAGAAGCGCTTAGCGGTCGATTAATGGCGCCTCGGGTTCCCAACACGGTTCTCGGGAGAAACGATCGACGATTAGACCTCCGGGTTCCCAGCAAGGAAATACTCCCACACTGCCGCTTGACGCGAGATTAAACATTGATTAGCGGTCGCTCGAGCTAACCTCGGGTAGCTAGAGGATCATAAAGAGAAACTTCCTCTTTCACCTCCTTGGTAGGGTTAGAACCCAAGACATCTCTTAAAGGAGTGTCTTGGAAGTAGGCGTCCTACCACTGGACTACCAACCCTTCCCCCAGTAAAACTTGATATATATGATCCTTATTCAGATCAAATTTCACCACATACTTCAACAAATTTTTAGGTTTATAATAAAATTCTTCAACTTATTTCTATCTAGGGACTAATTTCCTTGAGAGGATTTTCTTTTTCTTATTTACAATTTGAACTCTCAATTATAAATTTATACATATTTTTTATATTAATAGTATTATAAAAATAAAATTGAGGTCCTTCAGAAAGGAGCTTATAAACCGGTTGTTTAGCGGTTTTAGCCGCGTATAGTTTCACTTTCACCTATATATGGCCATGTCCAACGTTTCACTAATTTTTTATTTTAATTCAGTTTTCACTATTATTTTATTATAGATTATTTATGTATGTATATAATATTTATAAGGGTATTACTAAACACCGCCCAAAATTACTAGTCACCGCCCTATAAGATTACATTTTTATCCATTTCAAGTCTTCCATTATTTCTAAACACTCCACACCAAAATCTTTCAAGCTCAAGTTTTTCGAATTGAAATCTAGAAACAATTTTTCATTTATTCTACAGAACACACAATCAAATATATATCGTCAATATTATCGACAACCACGAAAATGGACGATAATTCGCATTTGGAGGTAATTTTTCGGAGAAAATGACGCAGGTGTCTGATTATTCCGCCTGTTCCATGGTACAGGCGTCCCAGTCACTTTGGACCATGGTACGGGCGTGCAGTGCGGACGCTCCGTCCTAGGTCTGGCGTCTAAACCAGACGCTGAACCATGGTCGGGACGTCCGATTGAGCGCTGTGCCATGGCTGGCGTCCGATTGACGCACATGCCGTGGCGAGGCGTCAAACGCCTCGGCCATGGTCCAGGCACAATTTTTGGACGCATGGACCCTTTTTTTGCCTGATTTTAAATATTAATAATAATATTATTGGTATTATTATTAACATTCTGTCAATTAAAAATTTCAGGTTATATTGGAAGAATTTGAAGGCGGCAGCGTTGATTATAGTGGTTATTTCGTTAATGACGAAATATTCGCTAGTGATTGTGATGCGATTGGTTGGGCGAAAAAAATTGCTCTTCAAATTGGTTTCGAGTTGATCATTTCTTCGTACAAGAATAAAGGCGTCTGGTCGGGACGCTACTTCCATGGTCAAAGCGTCCGAGACAGACGCTTATCCAGCGGCTAGGCGTCCGATCTGGACGCCTGGGCATGGTTTGGACGTCCGTTGTGGGCGTCACGCCACAGGCGTCCGCCGTGGGCGCGAGCGCCATGGGCGAGCGGAATCGGCGGGCCTTTGTGCCATGGCCAGGCGTCATCGTCGGACGCCTTTCACAAAATAACGGCCGCGGCCTCTGCCGTGCTCTCCGGCACGGCGGCCGCGGCCAATGAAACAGTAAAACGAAAAAAAAAATACCGGAGCTCTTCCTTTTCCGGTCATGGCGGCGGAGTACGGCGGTGCGGCGGCAGACGGCGGCTGTGCGGCGGTGGTGTGGCGGCGGACGGCGGTTGTGCGGCAGTGGTGTGGCGGCGGTTCGGCTGCGTCGGGTGGGTTGTTTAGAGAGAAAAGTATTGTCAAATTAGGATCCAAAATCTAATTAATATGAATTAAGGGCAAAAAGGTAATCTTATAGGGCGGTGGCTAGTAATTTTGGGCGGTGTTTAGTAATCCAGTATTTATAAATTAGTTATACAAATCTAACACCCCAAAAAATTATTACAAAATTGACGCATTGGATACTTGTAAGTAGTATTTTGGTTACCTTAAATCATATATTTGGACCAGTTATTCAGTATTAAGCCTCCAGTGAAATATATTGCATTTAGATACTTAAAAATAGTACTTTGGTTAGGTGATATATTGTACTTGAATACCACCTTAAATCGTGATTATTGTAATAATTTTTGGTATTGTGATATTTTTATAATACTTCAGAAAATGTGTTAAATATTGTTATGTGCCCCCATTTTATTGTCTACCTATGCATAGATACTACGGACGTTAAAAACCAAACCAAACCAAACATACCCAAAGATATCCAAATTTCGGAGAGCGTCTGGGGAGAGTAGGATGTCTGAGACCATGCCTACTTTTACTACGGTAGAGGCTATTTATAAGTGAACTCAGAACTTGCATGTGAAAATATTGAGTGATACTGATACATACAAAGAAGCATATGATACGAAAAAACTCAATACCATACATGTGCCCATGACTTAATTCACATGGAACTTATCTAAGGAGAATTTGGCTACTACACTCTCACTGAACTCTGCTCTAACAGAAGAGAGGTTGACTCTGTCCACACCTCCTTATCAACAATAATATGAACGTTAGCTAACTCCAAATAGAAAAACTCTAGTTTGTAGGTGGATTTCTTTTAAAAAATAATAAAAACGAAATCAAGTTTCAAATAAGTTATCTTAAAAATCTAATAGTTAACAAAATTCATTTTCATATCCCTTAATTAAATTGCGTTTCATCAAATCATTCAATTTCTTATTTTACCTCATCACACTTTTTCTTTTTCTTTTATTATTAAGTATGTTTTAACACCTACGAGAATTCAGATTGTTCTATTTCTAACATCAAATTGTTCTATAAAACCTGGATTTTATTCGAGAATTCTTCTACAGATTTAAATTTTTTTGGAATCACATTTAACATAATTTTCAAATTTATAAAAGAAACAAGATTTTCAAAAAATAATACCAATATTTAAAACAATACCAGGGCTTTCAAAAATAATTTCTACCTTTTTCAACATAATTCATTAAATATTGATTTTGTATTGTTTTAAATAATATGATGTTTCGACTTATTTAAAATAATTTTCACATTACGATATTTTCAAAAAACAATACCAAGTATTTAAAATAATACTAAGACTTTCAAAAATAATTTATAATTTTATCAACATAATTCAGTAAATATTAATTTTAGCACCCAATGGTTCCTAGTAAATCGTGGACACCATAAATATAGATGAATATTAATAACAAGAGCACAATAAAAAAACAGATATCTTTTTTTTTTTTAAAATTGCTCCAATAAACTATATAAAAAGTAAACAATCATTAACACGAATCTAACCTAAATTAAAAAAATATTGACAAAGTCCATGAATAAATTTTGAACTTAAACTTGACACTTACTTGATAAAAATACAAATGACGGACCCTGATATTTCACCTCTAGAGCATAAAGCATGGATATCCGATAAAAACAGACAGTGCTTTTTGGTTGATCCAAAAGCTTATTCACATAGCTCAAAAGTGGTTGCTTGGCCGTCCTTCAAGGCATCTCTTTCCCAAAGCCACAAACGCTTCAAACTAGGGGGTAATCAGGATCCATGTCCAACACATACGCTAGTACCTAATATTTTAGTGTTGTCTGTTATTTTTTATAGCAGTACATTCGCAGCACCAGTAGTTTTTGAATACTGGATCCGCCTACGTATACCGTGAAAAGATTTTAGGTAATTATTAGTATATTATTAGATATATCAATGAATCGAATGACAATTTTACTGCAATTTAAGCAAACTACTAAGGTAATCATTGGGCTTGCCCCAATATTCATCTGAATCCCATTAGGGACACAAATTATCTAAGGGGATATGACCCCTCAATTTCGATTGAGGGGTAGGCCCTAACCTCCGGGTATGCTGGTAGAATAATTAAATATTGAAGATCTCAAGCGACAGTGTGAGAGGTGATCTAGGTGGGAACCCGCAGCTGGATGAGTGGGATTCAGCTCGGCGGGAATCTGCGGTTAAGGGTGTTCATAAAAACCCGACCCGACTACTCGTTGACCCGAAGTAAATTTACTGGGTATTTTTATAATTTTTAATTTTTTTCGGGCCGGATACCCGACCCGGTGAGAGGAAATAAATTCGAGTCTGGGTACGGGCCGAGTTTATTATCCGAACCGTGTACCGGACCCGATATATATTATATATATTATAAACTTAATATTTATGAAAAAGTAATTTCAAGTTTCATACCTTGTTTATTTAATTTTTGTATTAAAACTTTAAGTTCTTTTGTTGTTTTAAATTAGAGTTAATTACATGTTTGATCCTTGTGGTTAGGTCAAAATTACATGTTTGGTCCTAAAACGTAATTAATTACATCAATGGTCCCTGTGGTTGTCAAAAATTAACATGACCGCTCCTTTGACTGATTTTTCATTCAATTGGAAGTTAACGATGGGGGCATTTTTGTCCATTCATATTCACAAGGACTATTGTTGTAATATATTAACCGGGGGGACTATTTATGAAATAAATTTTTAAATCCTAAAAATGAACCTGGTGGGACTCGAACTCGGGACATTCGAGTTATATAACAAAAGCCTCACCGCTATGCTAAGTGGAAAGTCCTTGTTAACATATGCAATCAATATATATTTATCCTCTAGTAAAGTATTTTATTTTAGTTTTTTTACAAACTTTGTCCTTGTTGTTTGCAAACTTATATATTTTAAATGTATAAAAATATATTTAAAATATTACGAAAATGTTCGTCCGTTTTTATACGTTTTCATTCGTTTTTATACATTTTCGTCTGTTTTTATACGTTTTCGCCCATTTTTATACAATTTCATCTATTTTTCTTACGTTTTCATCCGTTTTTCTTACGTTATCCATTTTTATATGTTTTCATCCATTTTTATACATTTTTTAATCTATTTTTGTATGTTTTTATCCATTTTTATATATTTTCGTCCGTCTTTGAAAATGTACTAAAACGTACAAAAATGTATAAAACGTACAAAGTTTGTAAAAAAAAGCTGAAAATAATTTGAATAATTTGCAAACATATATATTTTAAATGTACAAAAATATATTTAAAATATTTTGAGTCCCCTAAAAATTATATTATTACGTAAAAATACTTCATCCAAATATATATTTAATGTCTCGTTCATATAACTTTAACTCTATTTTTGTAGAGTTTAATAGAAATAAGTTGGAAATCGTAATATCAACAAATTAATGTAAACAGAAAATTTAAGCTCCATTATATATATATATTATATAAAAACAAAATTTTGAATATTTTAAAGAAAAATTACGAAAATATTTTTGTAATATTTTAAATATATTTTCGTACATTTCAAATTTATATGTTTGCAAATTATTCAAAATTTTCATATATATATATATAATATGTTGGTATTATGATTTCCAACATATTATATAATTACAAAAATATTTTAGTAATTAACTCTTTAAACTATTCAATTTTTTGTAATATTTTAAATATTTTTTCATACATTTAAAATATATACGTTTACAAACTACAAGGACAAAGTTTGTAAAAAAGTTGAAATAAAATATTTTATTAAAGGATAAATATATATTGTTTGCATATGTTAACAAGTACTTTCCACTTAGCATAGTGGTGATGCTTTTGTTTTATAACCCGAATGTCCCGAGTTCGAATCCCACTAGGTTCATTTTTAGGATTTAAAAATTTATTTCACAAATAGTCCTTGTGGTTAATATGTTACAAAAATAGTCCTTGTGAATATGAAAGGACGAAAATGCCCACACCGTTAATTTCCCATTAGATAGAAAATCGGTCAGAGGACCGGTCATGTTAATTTTTGACAACCACAGGGACCATTGGTGTAATTAATTGCGTTTTAGGACCAAACATGTAATTTTGGCCTAACCACAAGGATCAAATATGTAATTAACTTTTTAAATTATTGTAATTCATTTGAGATTGATTCAAGTACGTGTTTGGTGAGTTATTTGATTTTGATGTACTAATTATCAAGTAGAGTTATTGGGTTCTTGCATTTTTTTTTTTGACATAATCTTTTTTTGTGTAAAATACGATCCGGACTCGGATACGCATTGACCCGATCCGGAAAATAGGGTCCGGTAAAATGGGTACTCGATTTATCTAGTCGGGCCGCATGCCGCTTAAATTGATACCCGTTTATGAACACCCTACGGCTGCGCCTTGATAGGTTTGGTCCTTGTGCGCGGTAATTGAGAATATTTAAAAACCAAAAAATCGGTTACACCTCTCATGATTTAATTAATAATTTTTTTCATGGAAGTGTTGTCCAAAAAATTAATCAAAGGTAAACTTGAATTTTCGGTATTTAAACTAAAGAGGGAAAAGCAAACTACGAAAGGTTAATCAACGTTCAGATTTTGAAAAATATGCAATCATTAAAAAAATAACCAAACTCGAAAACTTTTCACTTCAGTCATTATTTAGTTCTGTAACCAATAATCTGATTGTCTAAACCCTAATGCACGGTCTCTTAAAAGTCAACCTTTTACCCCCTCCCCCGCCAGAAAAACGTATTAATGTTCATTTTTTTTTTTGAACAGTAATAAAATAACTTTATAATAATAGACCAAAAGCAAGACACCGTATAACAAAACAAAGAAGAATCAGAAAAAACATAACACCAAACTAAAACACCTATTCGAGATCTTTAAACCCCTGAGATGCTTTAAACCCCACCAGCTTATAAAGAGGAATGCTACAACCACAAACAAATTTCCACAAAAATATCTACAAAATAACGTGTCAGCGAGTGATTGGTGTAATCCGACAGAGGAGAGAGAAAGTGCCACAAAATACACTAATCTTACACTGACACGTCAATTTGTGGGTGTTTTTGTGGAAGTTTGTTTATGGGTGTAGCATTCCTCCCTTCTAAATTCTTCCGGCGAGTTAGAAGAAAAGGAACAACCCACGAACAGATGATCTTCTGATTCTTCGAACAGACCACAAAACTTGCAAAATGAGTTCTCTACATGAATACCACATCTGGACAGGTTAGCAAATGTTGGCATGCTCCTGTGCGTTAACTGCAGCATGCATAGAGGCTATAGCACCCCATGTTGTGTCACGATTTATTCATCCCGACAGTGCGATCGACTATAAGGCCGAGCGACCAAGTCAACTCCAGTCAAACTATGGCTAGCTCGCCAAGTCGAAGATATCAGACCACCATCAGTGCCGTGATCGACTCCCAAGGCGATCGCCCTTTGCTGGCGATCTACTCGGGTGGCCGGCTAAGGGCAATCGACCTACGCCCGGCGAGAGACGATCGCCGTCAAAAGTCATCAAGGCCCAGGTCTCGAGAAAAGCACCCACGTGCGAGATCCACCAAAGCGGCGACAAGATCTTCGTGCAGACAAGATCTTTAGGCGACAGACAAGACCTTTGACCACGGCTGCCACCTACCTCACCTACCGGCATGCGCGCCGAAAGTTGTCGGTAGGACCACCGTGTCGGCAACTCGGGGCGCGTGTAAGCTCCCCATTGGACCGCCTGATTATTGCCCGGCAACTCCTGCAGACTTTGAGGGCGAGGCCCATGTGCTAAAAGACGATCGCCCGATTATTATATTGCGAGAGAAGGCGATCGCCGGCGGATCAAGCCACATAAATAGAGAACCTCTTCTCTTGGAAAAGGTTCTCATTCTCTCACATTCCGATACATTCACGGAAATCTTGAAGAACATACATATCAACAAGCTCCGGCTATCTCAGGAATCCATCTCGGGACTTCTCTCTCCAAATCTCTCGTCCGAAGACGATCGCGAAGCGACAAGTCTCCCCTCGACCGATTCCCAGGGAGTCATAAGCCCGGAAGCCCAAGCACCCGGCTAACCGCTCGCCGGGAGGGACGTTCGACCTCTCACCGCCGCGATGTTCATCTCCTTTGTTACAAGAACTCACAGAGCATCAAATCTGGTTCTTAGGCAATCTACACGCTCGCTAGCTAAGATAACAAGAATCTTTACACTCATTGTAATTGTATTCTTACATTAGTACTTGTATCCCGAATATTGGTATTAATAATATCTCGCGAGAGCATTCAAGCCCGGGATTAACAACCGGCAAATCTTGTGTTATTTATCTTTCTCACGGAAGTGCTCTTGCATTTGTTTGCTATCCCATCCATTCCAAAGAATATCTATCTCGGATAATATTTTGGGTAGCAACAATTAGCGCTAGAGGAAGGATCTAACCCTCAAACTTTTATTTCTACCGTCCAGAAGAACACTCACTGTTCTCGGGGCATATACTTGTGACACTCACGCACTTCAAAGAAAACCTTGAGAATCATGACATCCGTCGTCGTCGAAGAAAGCCGCTCTCGAACCGCGGACACCATATCCCGGCCCGATCGAACCCCGGCCTAACGACAGCGGGGAAGCGCGAACGCGAGACTCGATCCGCATCGAGAGATGGCCCCAACCTCTCACTCGATCGGTTCCAAACCAAAGAGCGGATCGAGGAGGCTATGGCCATCTGGAGGAGCGACGGAGAGCATGCGCGTCGCCCGCGATAACTCCTCGATCATCCGCCGCATGGGAAAATGGAAATTCAGACTGCCTTGAACGAGCGATCGTCGAAAGCCCGATCGCGAGAAAGGCTCTCGCACGACCGGGACGGATCCATATTCGATCGCTTGGCGCGACCCATCTGGCGGCCGGGGCACTCTGTTTCCAACCTCGAAAAGACGGAACCCGAATCCGTCACGGAAGTTCGGCCTACCCACCTCACGTGAACGCAGTCGGCCATCCGACTCCGCCCGATCGCTGAGATCGGTACTCAATCGCCTCGGCACCGCTCCGAGCGCCGAGCCATGGCGGCCGGAGCCACGGCGATGGCCGCCATACAACTTGACTCGGCGAGATGAGAGCACTCTTGGACCTTGGGGCAAGCACCGGCAAGAAGATTGCCAGGGCCGGCCGAGCCACTCGCGGTCCACATCGAGCTTGCCCCCATACAAACAACGATCGCTCCTCCCAAAACACCTATGTATGAGGAGATCGGACCCAGCTCCCACTGAGTAAATTCCGAATTTACATGGTAGGTGTGGGGCATCGATGCTACCAAGTGCCGGATCTTCCGTTGACATTGGGCGGTGGCCCATAGAAGGTACGTCTCACTACCACCGCGATCTATCACATCATTTAAGAAACTGGCGAATGACTTCACGTCATACTTCGCCAGCAAGGTCGCCAGACCACAAGGCCCCCACCGCATGATAAAAATCAGCGGGGATAGACGAATCGACGCAAATTACATTGGCCGAGTGGACGAAATCGTCCTCACCGGCGAACCCGTCGATGTGAGCTCGCTCTCTTTTCTGACATGGGGGTATTCCACGGACACTCTCCCATGTTTAGACATCTCTCCAAGGATATTCCCCCAACTTACGCGATCTTCCGCGCTAAAGCTGCCAACTTTCTGGCCAGGCAAAGGCTACTCACCCTCCGCTTAGACGAGGAAACGCCACCTCTTGTCCAGAAGACAGCGATCGCCAAAGCAAAGAAGGCGATCGCCAAGACACCCGGAGATCTCAAGGCTTTCGAGGACATGGAAGCTCATCTCCTCCATACGTTCAACAGAACTCCGGCTCATATTTTCTATGCCATCAAGGGGCACGAAGAGCTCAAAAAGCCAAAGGCGATAAGGGACCACGGTCACCTGGACAACAATCAATATTGTGTCTACCACAAGAGTCCCGGCCACAGCACCAACAAATGTCGCGACCTCCTCAAACAGCTCTGGAGATTGTTCGAGGAGGGCAAGTTGGACAGCTTATTGGTTTAGCCGAAGCCCCTACCTATCTCTATGGACGCTCGTCCGAGTCGAACACAAAACAGGCTGGAAAGCTCATATGAGCCGACCCCTGGACCAACCTCGGCATGCTTCAATCAAGAGAAGGAGACAACGGAAGTCACCCCGATCTCCCTCCTTATTTAGAAACCGGAGGACTCGATCGCCATCTACAGTTCACCATCTAACATGATGGACTAAGGCACGAGATCGCCTCCCCCGCACAACGTACACCGTCGAAGGTCGGCATCTGCATGACGATCGAGGTGGAAGAGTGCGACCATGGTCACGGTGGTCGATGGAACCGACTGCTTAGGCCATGCAAGGTCCCTTTAGGCCAAGATCGCCCGCCCTTCGTTTAAATACGAGGCCGGCGTAGTCTGAGGGCCCTCCAAAATAAATCAGTGGACACCATCGCTCGCCCTCAAAGGTTCATCATTTAACATGGTGAACCGGACAATGCGACGTGCCACAACCCCGTCTCAACGTACACCGTCGAGGTCGGCCATCTCCATGGTGGCCGAGGTGGAAGCAGAGCTAACAAGCCGCGGGCGTGGAGTTGATTCATCCGACGCCGCCGCGCAAGGACTCCTCTAGGCGAGACCGCACGCCCTTCGTTTAAATACGAGGCGAGGCGCGGCCTAGAGAGGACCCTCATAATAAAGTGAGTCACGAGACACTCAATGTCTTCGCGCATCAAGACATGATCAAGGAGTCGGTCCATCGAACTCCGCGATCGTGCACGGTTCTTCAAGATGGACGACCGTCCCGAGATTCGACAAAGTTGAAGACCGCTCACTCGAGAATTATTTTCATCCCCTTACTTCCACTAAGTGAATAAAAACAAGGGGCAATAAGAGTGCGGACTACCTACACGACGATCGTCGCTATTGACCACATACGGAGATCGTCATTTTTGGATGTAGTGCGGCGATCGAATTTGTTGTAAAAGTTGTCTTTATGAGTTTATCAATTCATTTGGAACCACCCTCGCAACGATCTCTCCTCACACATTTGTACAAAGTCAAACAAAGACTCAAAAATAACCATTCATTCAAGTAATCGAAGATAATCAAACATTCGATTCATTGCTTGAGAAGATCAAAAGTACATGGTCGCAGAAGGCCTATGTTCTACAAAAGAAAGCTACCAAACTACTAAGAAAGTAAGCTAAGAACGTCAAAAATGAAGCGCCTCGGGCCCTGCACGCCTTCGTCATCAACATTCGGCGCGGTCCCCTCATCTTCCGGAGCGTCGGGATGAGCAAGATTGGCTGGAGACGGATACCAGCTCAAATCCACGCCGATGTCCGCAAGATCGAGGATCGGCAAGGAGAAAGCTGAATGAAGAGGATGCTCCAATGCATATGACTTGAACTTCTCAGCTAGAGGACCGACCTCCAAGCCTCCCTTCTTAGCCGCTCGGATAGAGTCGGCGAACGCCAAATAATAGGCGAACTCGCTAACATACTCCAAGTTTTGGAAGGGATCGGCCTTGGTCGCCTCAACCTCTCCTCTCAGCTCGGCCATCGCCTGTTGCGATCCCTGGAGCTCGGCCTCCCTCGCAGCAACCTTCTCTTTCGCCTCACTTGACTCATTTGGTCGGTGAGCGATCGTCACCTTCGCGATCGGCCTCCTCTTCGGCAACATTCCGCGCTGGATGGCACTCTGCATCTGGTCCCGAAATCGGTCGACCGCCATTCGATATTTCTCGGTCTCTTTCTTCTCGGCTCAAGCTCATGGCTCGCCTGGCAGCCGCCTCAAGGAGTCCTTCTCCATCGCCGCGATCTTGTCGGCCAAACTCGGCGTTCTCTTTCCGAGCCGCCTCGAGATCCTCCTGAGGCGAATAGTGGAGGGCCGCCCCTCAAACTCTGGCGGCACAGACGGCCATGGTCGCCGTCCGAGAAGAGAAAGGGCGAGAACGGCATGCATCGAACTCGGCGATCGGCCGAGCGATCGCATCATCCAGATCGATCGTCCATGCCTTCGGCGAGCAGCGACTTTGCTAACATATGGAGGAATGTCGCGGGAATGGCGAGAGATCGGCTCGCCAGAAATCCACGACCATCGGTGGACAAGATCTGCGCGACGGATCACGCATCAAAGCAGCTAAGTTAATACAACTCCTACGCAGATGCAATTTTCAACACGAAATGCTATCTACCTCTCGGCCTTCTCGGGATCCCGGCCGAAAGCGGTTTCCCTCGAGGGTCTCGGCATCCGCGATCGCCGTCTCCGCGAGAAAAGCCGCAGAGGGCAGCTCGCTCTCCGGAGCAACGATGGTGATCGGAGGTGCGGCGATCGGCACTTCACCGCCCGGGGCAGGAATCGAAGTTCCTTCCGGCCTCGGCCTCTTGCGATTAGCTCGAAGCCCCTCCTCCGGAATTTCCTCCTCAACCACGGCCGGCTCCACGCGAGGCTCCGGCTCCACGCGAGGCTCCGCCTCCGGAATTATAGGCAACGCAACGGGTGGGACCCGAGTCGACCTCTTATGACGAAGACGGCCTAGGACTCCTGGGTTCGACATAGCGATCTCCGCCGGAGGCTCCAAAAAGCGAGAAGCGAACCTCTGCGGTTAAAGACGATCGACTAACGGTCGAGACACTATCCTCAAGTAAGGCGATCGCCTAGAAATTGAAGGTCGCGGGAACTCATACAGCACCGCGAGATGTCTCGGGAAACGGAATAGTCGAGCCGACAACCGGCGACTTTCCTTGTTGATCCGAGTGGCGTCAAGGTCGTCGTCAGACAAGCTCCTAATTCGCTCCCAAGCAGCGAGAAAGTCGAAAGCGGCTCCTCGATCGCGGAATATGAAAGCCTTTGCAAAGCAATCAAATTAGATCAGTCAACGCATCCAAACGAAGGGAGAGTCTAAACCCTTACAGGATTCCTCTCCGAAATTCGATGGGGATCTCGGTTCGCACTGGGATTGTCGCTCGCCGAAGCTCTCCACTTGCCGGCGACCCAGAACCACTTCGTCCGATCGCCCGTATCTTATTCGGAACTCCATGAATCACCCGACCAGATCGGCCTTGAATATGGTAACCGCCGACCAAACCTCTATGAGTCAGTTTAAACAAATGATTCATCTCCAACGCGATGGGAGGCGGTACAGGCGGTGACCGCGAAAAGGGTGAGGGTGCAAATAATTTGGAGCCGGGCGTTCGGCGTCGGTGAAGGGCGCCACGTTCAAGCGGCCAACGGATGGGAGACCGCAGGGACAGAGGAAGCGTAGCCGGCCTCCATAACGGCCTCACTCACTGCGACCATACCCATCGGAGGCCGGGTCGGCTCGTTCATTCTCCGCCGGCGCGAACATGTCCACATCCGAAGGAACATGGAATCTTGTCCTCAGACGGCGGATCTCTCCTAGTCGTCGAGCTCCGTATTTGGCGGCGACCACAACGATCCGCGGCACGATGCTGCGACCGCTTGGGAAGCAAATATGGATTAGCGACCGAGTATGCCCGCGAATCGAATCTCGGAGTAGGACCGGCTAACCTCTCCATTATTTCAGCAAAGGCCCTATAGGCCCGACCGAAAACGCTGTGTTGCTCCCAGTAAGCCCTGATCGCCAGATCTCTCTCGATCTGCGATCGTCTCTCCTCAGCAGCCGACTTCTTAGCAATATCGGCCTCATTGAATAAAGCCTCGACTTCAGCCGGGTCGATTCCGGCCCGAATAGCTTCAGCCGCCGTCTCCAGGTGGAAGACGGGAGAAGTTTCTCCCCGGGCAGCCGATGTCCCGGCGGCAGAGCTGGTACCCGCTCCAAATGATGATGAGTTTCCGGCCATTTTCAGAAGCAGAAAAGGAGAAAAGAATTTTTCTTACCCTAAGGTGAAGTCGAGCGACGAAAGGCACTAAGATCTTCAGAAAATTCGGCAGCAAGTCCTTCTTTCTCCAAAAAGTTCGCGTGAGTGATACTGCAGCCCCGCGCCCCTTTTATAGGAGAAGGCAGGGACCCGTTTGCAATAAGGGAAAACCTCAAGGGGCGGATCTCAAACGACACATTAGTTGACCCCCTCGAGACCCGCGTACGCGTCTTTTCAGGGCGCGTCGGTAGGAGTCATTAATGACCGTTGGTGTCCTCGATAGAAGCCCGACACGTGCGCGGAGACTTTTCAACGCCGTTGCCTTTTCCGCCTTGATTCGGCCAACAGTCGTCCGAACTCGGGATATATCACTCAAAGACGATCGCGATTGATAAAACACGAAGTCGCTCGTCAAAAGTTGGCCGATCGCCAGAGAGCCACCTCACCCACGTTTCCAACGTATGAGCGGTGAGGGCAATTGTTGTGTCACGATTTATTTATCTGACGGCGATCGACTATAAGGCCGAGCGACCAAGTCAACTCGGTCAAACTATGGCTAGCTCGCCAAGTCGAAGATATCGACCACCATCAGTACCGGCGATCGACTCCCAAGGCGATCGCCCTTTGGCGGGCGATCTACTCGGGTGGCCGGCTAAGGGCAATCGACCTACGCCCGAGCGAGACGATCGCCGTCAAAAGTCATCAGGACTGGTCTCGAAAAGCACCCACGTGCGAGATCCACCAAAGGCAAGATCTTCGTAGTGAGACAAGATCTTTAGGCGACAGACAAGACCTTTGACCACACTGCCACCTACCTCACCTACCGGCATGCGCGCGAAAGTTGTCGGTAGGACCACCCGTGTCGGCAACTCGGGACGCGTGTAAGCTCCCATTGGACCGCCTGATTGTTGCCGGCCAACTCCTGCAGACTTTGAGGGGACAGGCCCATGTGCTAAAAGACGATCGCCCGATTATTATATTGCAGAGAAGGCGATCGCCCGGCGGATCCAAGCCCTATAAATAGAGAACCTCTTCCTACTGGAAAAAGGTTCTCATTCTCTCACATTCCGATACATTCACGGAAATACTGAAGAACATACATATCAACAAGCTCCCGGCTATCTCACCGGAATCCATCTCAGGACTTCTCTCTCCAAATCTCTCGTCCAGAAGACGATCGGCAGAAGCAGCAAGTCTCCACTAGACAGATTCCAAGGGATTCATAAGCCCAGAAGCCCAAGCACCCAGCTAAAGACTCGCCGTGAGAGACGATCGATCTCTCACCGCCGCGACTGTTCATCTCCTTTGTTACAAGAACTCACAGAGCATCAAATCTGGTTCTTCCGGCAATCTACACGCTCGCTAGCTAAGATAACAAGAATCTTTACACTCATTGTAATTGTATTCTTACATTAGTACTTGTATCCCCGAATATTGGTATTAATAATATCTCGCGAGAGCATTCAAGCCCGGGATTAACAACCCCGGCAAATCTTGTGTTATTTATCTTTCTCACGGAAGTGCTCTTGCATTTGTTTGCTATCCCATCCATTCCAGCAATATCTATCTCCGGATAATATTTTGGGTAGCAACACCCCACAAACCTGATTTCTTCGATAATAAGGGACCAAACAGTTGACTTCGCTTGAAGCCATGAAGAGACTTGATCACATTCCTCCATAATGCATTCGGTTCCGTCTTATAGCGCCACCACCACTTAGTGAGAGCGCCAAATTAAGAGCTTTTAAACTCTTCGGGCCCAAACCTCCTTTATACTTGGGAGCCAACACTTTATGCCATGCAACCCATGCCATTTTCTTCTTTTTTGTGTTCCCACCCCAAAAGAATTTACACTGCAATCCTTCTAGTTTTGAAATAACCGCTGAGGGAGCTTTGAATAACGAAAAATAATACAGTCCCAACGACCCCAAGATCGACTGACACAACATCATTCTACCTCCAATTGATAGGAGTGACGGTTTCCAAGTTGATAATTTTCTTTGAAATTTATCAAGAATAGGATCCCAACTCGAGCACCTCCTCATAGAAATCCCAATAGGGAGACCAAGAAAATTGAATGGAAACGATCTGGGCGCACTTGATGGTGAAGCAAGTGAATCAATAGAAGTGAGAATCGGGACATCCCGAGGTCGGTCCCGAGTCCCGAATGTCGGTCCCGAAAATCACCAATTTGGTGGTCGGTCCCGGTCCCAATCGGGACTTCGGAGTCCCGATTCGAAATATGATAAATTTAAGTCCCGATCCCAATCCCAAGGATAATTTTTCAAAATGACCGAATGTCCCGAATGTCCCGAAATATCCCGAAAAGAAAAAAAAAAATTGATTGAAATTAGAAATTTCAATCGGGACTTCGGATAGTCCCGATCGGGATTTCGGGACTCAGAGTCCGAAATTACCAAAATTTAAGGTCCCGGTCCCGATCCCGGTCCCGTAAAATTCGGGACTCGGGGTCCTGTTTCCCGTCGAGACTCGGGACGAGACCGAGACTCGGGATTTCCCGATTCTAAATTCTCACCCCTATGAATCAATCTCATCTTTCGGGACTCCAATTCCATAAAGCTGCGTTTTTTCATGATTTATATTCTGGCCTGATGCTAGGTTATAACATCTCAAGATTCTCATAAGATTACACGCATTTTGTACCGACCAATCACCCATAAACAACGCATCATCAACGTATTGAAGATTGGAGATAGACAGACCATTATGAGGGAGTTGAATACCACGAAATACACCAGCAGCTACTGCATTTTTTTTATAGCAACATTAAGACCCTCATCCACGATAATGAACAAGAATGTACCCATTCGATCGCCTCGTCTAACGCCTCTATGCATAAGAAACTCCTTTGATGGAGACCCATTTAATAAAACAGATACCCGAGCAGTGTGAAGACAATCACGAATCCACGATCGCCATTTATCGCCAAAGTTCATATGCTCCATCACCATATCCAAGAAGCCCCAATTTGACGAATCAAATGCCTTGTTAAAGTACCTTCAAAAGCATGGCTTTCCTCTTTTCCTTCTTTAGCCAACCCATTAATTCACCCACAATTAGAGGGTCGTCTTGGATGCTACGATTATTTATATAGGCCGACTGCTCTTTTCTAATCACCAAATCGATAACTGATTTCAACATGTAAGAGAGAATATTTGAGACAATCTTATAAAAACATCCAATTAGAAAATAAGTTTATGAAATTTAAGGGTATTGCAAGCTCGTAATTATAAGAGTAAAGTTTACATTGTGTGTGATAATATGAGATTGAAGAATAGAAATACTCCCTCTGTCCCAGCCGAATCATAATATATGGAAGAAAATTAATATATTTTAAGTGAATGATTGAATGCGATAGATGTGTAAGTTTTGTAAATATTGACAGTGAGCATGTCGTAGATTAACATGCAAAAATATTGATAGTGAAGGTATAGTGGAGATTAAATGAGAAATTATGATGATTTGATATGATGAAAAGTATTTAATGAAATATGACAATTCTAATCGGATAATTTTAAATAAAATGTAGCACTTCACACGAAATTGGAAGTGAAAAAGTAACGGGCCATAAGCTTGTTTTCGATCAACCTGGTCGTAAAAAGAATACTTTCTCACACATCTTAACTAAATTAATTTAAGGAAAGTCATAGAGTGATTGACTTATTTCATACCAGAATTGGTATGTTTTCGGATAGAAAATTTGTTCAAAGAAAGAAAAATTGAATTCTAAGAGCAAGTCCAACAAGTTTCCCAAATGAGCTCTTAAGTCCACATTTAGGGAATTTGACACAAAATGTCACTCCAACAATGTGCTAGTGGTTCCCTAAAACACTAAGAACTACTAGCACAACCATCCCATTTCCTATTTGTAGGGAAACACTAGTCATCCCCTCTTTATTTTTTATTACTAAAAATATTCATTTCCCTCCCTTTTCGCCATCTTTTCCCTATCTTTATTTCTCTTCTCTCCTTTTGTTTTTACCACAGAAATACTAAAGAACTTTCTTGTCAAAATCGTTGTTCACAATTTTGCAGGCAATTCAAGTCAAATAAATATTGGTGGAATTTTCAAATTCCTCAATCCTTCACAACCAATCGCTGCCAGCTATGACAATGACCTTTATTTGAAATTTAGATAAATGGTTCATTCAAATTTATTATTATAATAATATGGAATGAGAATAGAGATTGTTGTTGGAGTTCACATGTATAATTCCTTCATCACTAAGATTCATTATTTTATAATATAAATAGGGAAGCCACTAAGATATTGTTGGACTTGCTCTAAGTGTGACAATATATAAGATTAAATTATACTCCTTCGATCAATGAAATACAAATAGTTGATTCTATTTTGTAACGAGAAATATTTTTTTTTTATTTTTAAATATAACCTTAAATAAATTTCATAACTATTATCCACAAATTTTCTATTTAATTACAAATAAATATCCATAACTAGGGCTGTTACCGGGTGGATAGATCCGAGATCCGGTCCGAAAAACCCGAACCGATCCGGACCGATAAGCTTACCGGTCCGGAAATGGATACCATACTGAGATCCGGTATCCGATAAGACCCGAACTGATAACCCGATAATATAAGTACTATATAAAGAAATAGGTTCATTAGGAATACATGAAAGTAGTTATTCATTATGAATGCCTTAGATAATTTTTTCTTGTTTTTTGGTACTAAAAAGAATGATTTTGGGTTATTGGTTCTCGGAATCGGGTCAGTATTGGATGAAACGGGTATCCGATAAGCTTATTGGATCGGTCCGGGTACCCGATAAGCTTATCGATTCGCGAAATCGGATCAGTATTGGATGAAACAGATATCCGATAAGCTTATCGGATCGGTCCGGTTACCCGATAAGCTTACCGAATAGGTTCCCGAGAACAATATCGGATCCGATAAGCTTATCGGATCGGTTTCCGGTTACTCGATAAGCTTATCGGGTGGATACTGGGTATGTCAATATCCGGACTGACCCGGACCCATAACAGGCCTACCCATAACCCATATTTTCAATCAACAACTCATTATTTGGGTCCTTTCTACTAGGGGTGGCAATTCGTGTGTCGGGTCGTTATCGGGCCGACACGATAACGACACGACACGATAAGGTCAAACACGAACACGACCCGTTAAGTATATGCCCGACACGAATACGAACACGACACGAAAGGTTGAAACACGGACACGACACGAACACGATATGACACGATATTTTTCGTGTTGACACGACACGATAACGACACGATACGATACGAATCGATAAATTTAAAAAAAAATAGAAAATAAACTTAAATATTTAAAATGATAACAAACTTAATGCTAAAAATATATAAATATTACCGAGTTATACGAACACGACACGACACGAACACGAAAGTTATCGTGTTACACGAACACGACACGAATCCGACACGAGCACGACACGAAATTAGCGTGTCCTTATCGTGTCGACACGATAAGGACACGAACACGATAAGGCCAAACACTAATCCATTAATTTCGTGCGTATTCGTGCCGGGTTATCGTGTCGTGTCGGAAATTGTCAGTCTTACTTTCTACACTCATCTCACACTTAATACAATTTATTAAAACTCGTGCCATTAAATCCATGAACATATATAATGAAGTAGTAATAATACCAAAAAAGTGTCATATCTTGCAATAAACCTACTAGTTTGCCATAATGATTAGTATAATATGGGTCTCTTTCTAAACTCACTTTATATTCGTTACAACAACAACAATGCTACATGCACAACCGATATACACAACCAAATTTTACAACACATCATCTCATCATATATTTATCACTAAATTCATTATTATTCCATCATCTACCCCACCACCCACATAATCAATGGTTCAAAACAAACACAACCATTACAACGATTGTGATTATATTATTTTTCTTACAACAATTCATTAAAACTCGTGCTACTAATATCTGGGAACATATTTCATGAACAGGAAATAATAATAACAAAAAAGAAAGTGTAATAATCTTGCAATAAACCTACTAGTTTGCAATAATGATTAGCATTCTGATATTTCATAAACAATGGTTTTCTAGAGGAACATCAATTTTTCAGCCGAACGAAACTTAATATTTGTACTTCATCTGTTTCCGTTGAAATATAATATTTTGAGAAAAATAATGTATTTTAGAAAAATAGTTGGATAGGATAGATATGTAAATTTTGTAGGTATTTATGGTGTGGTAATTGTATGATGGAGATTAAAAAAACGAGATATGATTATTTAATATTATTTGATGTATTGCACTTCTCATAAAATATTTTTTTGGATCAAATTATGTACTTCATGCGAGTCGGAGGTAGTATATAATATCTCAAATGTCCTGTATATATGGTCCTTATTTCTTTCGGAGTGTCCCACGTATATAATTCATTTCCTATATTCAACAGTAGCATTTCCTATATACATATATGACATCCATATAAATATCTTAGAACTTTCCTATGGCTTTTACTTGTAGTGAGTTTTGATTGTAATTTTTTATGTTCTATATAAAATTTCTTAATTCTGTAAGAATATGAAGTGAACCACATATATATGTGTGTGTGTGTGTGAGGCGGAGTATATTACAGTAGGGGTAGGTTCTGGTGAGAATGATACTTAAATTAAGAAATAAGAATGAATTTGATCCATAGATCTTGATTAAATGGATGACCTAGATTTATTCTCACAAAAACGTATGCATAGCATGTAATATTCTACTGCATCGATATTTTGACGTATAACGCGAGTTTTTATCGTTCTGAGTTTGATCTGCGAAATTAACCAATCTGGACCGTACATCACACAGAGATCAATGATTCAGATTTATTCTCAATTCACAACATAAAAACCATCTCTCATATGAGAATGGTTTTTATGTTGTGAATCGAGAATAATATATATATATTACGAGCACTCTGGATTCTGGATCATACGCGTTAACAGCTTTTACTTGTTCATAGGGAAAATCAGAACACATTCATTCGACAGATATCAATTACTATACTGTAGTAGTCAAACAAAATCCATGTGCTTTTCTGCCATTAATGTTTAGATCCAGATTCCGGCATCATAAAAAGATTTACTTTTTTTTTTTAAATAAAAACAAAGATAAATATAACACGAATGTGCAAAATTACAACTTTACATGAATGGAAAATACATATTTTTTATAAAAGAAAATATCTTAGTGTTTCTTGGACAATCTTAAATTCTCCTCTATCTGGTAGCATATAATATAATGTACATTTTGCTACATGAATGTATGATCCTACAAGAGAGATCATCAAACTGGGCAGCCATATCAGAATCATTTTTAATGCAGTTGTTGCATTGCGGCCCGAGTCCTGAAAGCTAATTACTTAAATGTCATAGGTAACAAGGGAAGCATAAAATCAGCTCAAGCAAGAGATTTCCCAGCCCATTCTCGCTGTCTTCGTTTTTCCTTGGCCTGCATTCGGTTAAATTTCTCTTTTCCTTTTTCTAGAAGAGGGTCATGTACTACATAGTCATTCGGATCGTCGCTTCGAGACATATTATTCTGCAGAACAATGCAGAAATTTCATGTCCATTTTTGGGTTTAAACAAACATATAAATAAACTTGGAATAAGGGATACTTACAAAAGTAACCTCGAGGTTTGATCTGATTACAAAATAATCCCAGCTAACTTTCAAAATTGCAAAAAGTACCCCGAGGTTTGCTTCGCTTCAATGTTAGAATTAATGCGTTAAAAGTCATTTTCTTGAAAATGTGAGGGACATTTTAAAATGTTCTTTTGCTTACGGGGGTAGTTGTATGACAACAAAATCACAGGGGTACCTTTTTGTATTATTGGAAAGTAGCCGGTCTTTCATTTTTGTAATCAGGTCAAACCTCATGTGTACTTTTTGTGTAATTAACCCTTAAATAGATAATACAATAGTAGAAAATATGCATTATTTATCACTGAGTTTCAAACAGGAAAAATCATTGCCAGTAAGCAGAGAATTCACTACTACATAGCAGAGCTGAAGACTATCGACTACCTTGCCAGACTCACGAGCAAACTTTAGCTCAACACCCATCCAATCTGACAAATCATCATCATCATCATTATTGCCACTAGCATCTTCACCATTTGATTCTTCATATATGGTTGAGAAGCTTGACTTAAGCTTTTCAGCATCTTCACCATTTGATTCTTTGAATTTGGTTGAGATGCCTGATTTAAACTTTTCAAGTTTGGCTAGAACCTAGAAGGCACAAGAATACACCCGATAAAGTAAATTAATCTATCTGCTGTCATAGTGTAACCTAATATAGTACAAACGAACAAAAATTTTGAAAATAAAAACACAAAAAAGGCTAAAAATATATATATTAATCATACCTCATCTTCATGTCCTTGACGCCTACGTTTCTTCTGCTTTTTCAGCTGTCTTTCTCGTTCGGCTTCTCCAAGCAACTGTAAATCTGTGTTTGCACTAGCCATGCGTTCAGCCCTTGCTTCGGAGCCTATTCCTTTTTTCTTCAGCGATAACTTATCAACTTTTGGCTTCTCATCATGGTTCTCAACCTTGGACCTTATAAGTGCACAATCAAGAAAAAGATTGTAACTCTTACCACAGTCTTCAACCAATCAGAGGGAAGGGAAATTTTGACTATTAGTGCTGTCTAAATGCAACCTTCTGCTGAAATCAATCTAAAAAAAATGCAAGAGACGCTGTTTTTAATCTGACACGAAGGTGAAAAAAATGTGGAAATATCAAGGATATATAACCATACCTTGGTGATGATGCTGATTGGTCCCGTGAACTTACACGCGCTGCACAAGCAAAAAAAAAACGTGAATTTAGATGATTAGAAGGATCATGATGAAGAACTTAATGAATAAAAGAAAAGAACAAACAATACACTTGTGACTTGTGAGGCAGATAATGGATACCCCTCTTCTACAATTTCAGAAGCTTCTGAGCTGAGAAACTGAAAGTTAAGTCGCTACTGGAGGACAAAGAGCAGTTTCACAATTAAAAAAAAGGAGGCCAGTGAATCACACTATTTTTGTTATTTTCTTATTTGTTAGTAAGGAACTGAAAAGGTAGGAAGCAAAGGGATGGGCGATTGTTGTGTATTATTTTCTTATTTATTTAACTTTTTTTAGTTTTTTTTTCTGTATATTTTTTTTTTCTGTTTATTTACTTTCATGTTGTGAAAGGTAGAGGAAGACCCAAGAAAACTTGGATAAAGATGATTGAAAATGATATGCGGTTTCTTGGAATTGGAGAAAGTATGGCGATGGAGAGGCAAATGTGGCGGGAAAGAATACGGATGGTGGATGGAGTCTGATTCTTTTTTTTTTTTTAATTCCTATTTTCTTTTATTTCATGTTATCTTTTTTTCTTTTCTTTTTTTTTTTTCTTTTTTTTCTTTTTCTTTTTTTTTTTTTTTTCATTCATTCTCTTTTTTTATTTGCTTTTTTCTCTACTTTTTCCCTCTTTTTTCCTTTTATGTTATTTATGTAACGATTATTGACGGTTTCAAAGTTTGATTCATGTTAGCCGACCCCAAATCATTTTGGGACTAAGGCTTAGATGTTGTTGTTGTTGTTATTTACTTTCATGTTTCTTATGGTTGATTTCCATGAGTGTGTGTTTGCATGTGGTGATTGGCACGGTTTTTGAACGGAAGAGCTCAGACGACCAACACATTCCCCACGGCCTTCAAAGAAAACATAACCAGGCAATATAGCATAAATGCTAAAATTATGCGTGAAAGAAACTGAATTTATCAAATTCCACAAACTTTTAGCTCACCATTAGGCAACTCTTTCTTAATTGGCAGATTCCCGAGCTCCATCCTTCTTCTTAGGATTTGCTGGCGCATTCTCACATCAAAGCTAGCCTCATCTTCATCACTATCGACAGATTCAGAAAATTCCGGACCTAATTCCTTTTGTTGATCTTTCTTTGTGCTGAGAGCTTCTCTCACTTTTAGCTGCGCATCCTTTATTTTTTGGCCTTCAACAGAGTTCTGAAATAAATGGCATCAGATATTTTGTTATAGAAACCCATACATCAGTTAGAGGTGAGAGAAAGAAAGTGGCTGCAATCTAAGAGTACGGCTGCACTACAGTTGGACACTTCACTATTTACAAAAATGTTTTAGCGAGTCAAATCAATTTATGTACGGGAATCTTTTTTGTTTAGATTCATCCTCTATATTCTCATTTTTTAATGCTATAGGCCCTAATCTTCAGCAGAAAGCCAAGCGGAGAAGTGGAAAGTAACAATATTCTACCAATAACTCCACATCATTACCAAATCAGTTTCAGGGCCTTCCTTGAGGAGGCGGGGATCATTCAAAACATCATGACTACTCTTTATTCTAGTATTGGCAGCTGCAATTTCTTTCTCCTCCTCTTCAGCTTCTTCTCCAAATGACAGCAAGTTCAACTTTCTGTGTCAAAAATCAAAAGATATCACTAGTCTTAGACTCTTACTATAAGAAAACAAAAAGTAATGACTGAGGGCATTACTTGTCATCAGCAACCTACTTGGTAACCTTCTGCTTTGTTTCTTGCTTTCTGGAAGATGGTAAGGACTTTGCAGGGATAACTCTGGGGACAATGTCATCAAACGGATTCCACAACACCTATAATAGCAGTTTAAGAGTAAGTAGCTTTTATAATATAGTTGGGGCACATGAATAAAGCCAATAAAAGTCGAAGGCTCCATAAAAAACAACTGGGGATCCAACAGTCGTAAAATTTCACAAATACAACTCTTGAGCAAGAAAAAAATGAGACCTCAACTGAGAGTATTTTAGGAAGCGGCTCCAGTGGCCTATCATCTTTACCGGTCTCTACTTCGCCTAATGGTAAGAGATTAAATATTGAATCTCCAGTTACCTGTGAAAGAGAAAAAAAAAATTAGGTGTACTGCCAACACCATGAGGTCCATGACATTAGTGTTGGACTAGAGATAAAACCTAAATATATTAGGACATCATACTTTTCCAAATATTGTGTGTTTCTTGTCAAGCCAGTCACAACGATCCAAGGTTATAAAGAACTGGCTGCCATTCGAGTTAGGTGTGTTAGCACCGGCACAGGCAACCAAACCCCTGTGCTTAAATCTTAGACGGGAATGAAATTCATCGGGAAATGCACCTCCGTATATACTCTCACCACCTGCACAATTACAACAATGGAACTTTTCAATGAAAAATGTAAGACAGCATAATCATGATTCAGCTAAATGAATCAGAAATCAGTTTTGAAAATAACTATATCTTAAATATCATATAGTGCTTGGAACACGAAAATTTATCAAAAAAAAAAAGAGAGAAAAAAACAATAAGGTGGGAAATAGTAATCTAACATCAAGAAATGAATCATTTATCTAACCAACAGGAATTCAGAAAACCATGTTTTTTCAAAATTTATCAAAAAAAAAAAAAAAAAGCAATAAGGTGGGAAATAGTAATCTAACATCAAGAAATGACAGAACCTTAATAATTTATCTAACCAATAGGAATTCAGAAAACCATGTTTTTTCAAAATGAGGTAACCCTAAATCCACATAAATGAGCTACTAAAAATAATCAAGCCAAACTCCCGATTCCTGCACATTTCCAATGCTCTAATTTTCTCTTCCAAACATCAAAATAGAACACTCCAGCTAAATACACGTAAGAAGTTCATGCAGATGGGGTACAGTGCCAACATTGGGGTTTGCCAATTTCATAAAAGAAGTATTAGAAAATAGTACCTTCTCCAGTGCCGGTAGGATCACCTCCTTGAACGAGAAACGATTTAATAACACGGTGGAAAACGGTGTCGTTGTAGTAGCCTTCGAGGCAAAGCTGCACGAAGTTGCGGACGGCCTTCGGGGCCTCCTTCGGCCATAGTTCGATGTCCAGTGGACCGTACGACGTAGTCAGTATCACCTTCCCTTTCGTCGGCGGCTCCAATACATAGACAGTCGACATTGTTAATTAACTCCCAATCGAATTACTGTGTTAAAACTTTTGTCGATTATAGTCGAGACTTTAAATGTGGTTGAGAATTTGGCGATCAAGTTATAAAGGACAAGCTGGATTTAGGGTTCAATTTGGGGAGGGTTTAAAGATTTTGGTTCAAAACGAAGCGTTTTACTTTTAGGAAAGGCCGGTCCTGAGTCAATAATAGCACAACAGCCCCCAAACTTTCTATCATTTTATCTCTGGCTCGTTTTTTATTTTTTCCAACCATCTTCCTCTTTTTGCTTTGTTTTGTTTTGTTTTTTTAAAAGAACTCGAGACATTAACGATGATAGCCGATCGGCATGACATCTACACATACAATCATTTGTTTAACCCAATGTTTATGTGGCACCGGCCAAGCCAGACCAATCAATAATAAAATTTGATTGGCCTGTCAATGAATAATTACGAAGAGAGATATTTATCGCGACATGTTCTGCTGGTTTCCATGCATCAACACCTATCTCTGAAATATTCTTCTTATTACATGTGTTTTGGAAGCTTCCCACCATTTCCTAATTGTCCGCCCCATGATTGGCCAGAATCTTCTATAAATAGGGACAATGAAGGTTAGAAAATGACTTTGAAAAGTTCATATTGAGAATTACACTCTCGCAATCTCTCTCGCTCGCAAACGTAACATGACCAACCTGAACATCCAACTCGGCTTTACTCACAAAAAATAAATAAAAACTTGCACTTGCGTGTTTTCCCTGACTCGTTTATTTACGTGGCTTGAATTCATCTATTCACGTTGACCAAACGGGGCATCAACAATTAAAATAAGTAATTCTCATTATATTGAATTCAATTTTATCATTAATCCAGTTAGATGAATTCATGTTATATTTAAGTTCCATAAATACTCAAAATAAGTATGAAAGACTCCTGAATCTCAAACTTATACTTCCACGCCCCATTCTCAATTATTATTGAACCTAGTAGTTTCTAATCTATTATATTATTTTTCACTTGTTTAAAGATATAAACACTTTTATTTCTAAAATTTATATAATTTGTATAGTAACTAATTCAAATACACTCTTATTTAAAAAAAATATCCTCATCCCTATTTTTATTCTTCAGGAAATAAGAAAGCAAAGACTTCGAAATTAAAACCATAAACAAAAAAACAAAATCCAGATTGAAAAAAAAAATAGAGGAAGATTGGATGGACGATAGAGAGAGATAAAAATAGTATATTTTCAGGTAGTCAAATGTTCATTAAAAATACATGTAGATTTAGTGATCAGGTGAATGAATATCTCCATCTTCCTTCTTTTTCTCCCGTCGAGAGAACTTGCAGAGCAACTGGCGATAATGGTGGCAATGGGGGTCTAAATGCAGCTCATTGTACCACCACATTATAACAAAACATTGATTTTCAGAAACATTACTGAAAAATGTCATCACATGACAATAAGAGGCCCATTGTCGTGGCTATCGATAAGGACAAACATAGCACATTGGCCTTTAGATGGGCGATCGATAACCTTCTTATTCCCGATCAAACTCTTGTATTGATCCATGTCAGGAGTAGACGTAGGTATTCTTCCTAGCTCGTTTAATGATTTATGTTTTTTTTTTTCTTTTATCTTTGCGTCTGTTAGAGTAACGTGTCCCCTCTCCAACGGTATTAGAGATAGCGTTCTAACTCATGGTTTCTTTATCACGTTCGTAATTTCAGATGGTTCGAATGGTGGTGCTACAGAGGCTAATTGTGAAATACTTGAGGATATATTCTCGCCTTTTCGTGCATATTGCGCGCGTAAAGGGGTATGTAAAAATTTTATCCTTTGTCAAATATGATGGGATGTAACAGTACACACTACCAAAAAAACAGCATTTACCAACGCGGGTAAAATAAGCACGAGGGGGTATTTGTTTTGTTTAGATAATATGGGTGTGGGACAATAAAAGTTTGGGGTAATTACAAAAGCACCCCAATAGTTTAGTCTAATTGTAAAAAACTACAGTTATGTTTCAAAACTATAAATACTATGTGTTGCTACAAACTCCACATTAGATTTGTAAAAAAAGAAATATAATTTCTTTTAGGAGAAGGCAAAAAACCAGGGGTAGTTTTATAATTTACCCAAAATATTAGATGCTTCATGATGGTAATGGTTGTCTTCCTCTTGGCAAATGTAATCAAGCAAATATATGACTGAAAGAATGTGTTTTCGAACGTGGATTTCGAAGATGTTGCAGAAAATAGTACAAGAAGTTGTCCTAGAAGGCAACCAAGTGCATACTTCACTTTTGGACTACATTAACAGCAACCATGTCACCAGTATTGTTCTTGGTGCCTCGTCAAGGAGCCCCATTACAAGGTAGAACCCCCAACTATCTTTGTGTAGGTGCCTTAAAAGGAAACACTAAGGGTGCGTTCTGTTTGTATTTCATTTTGCGTTTTGTGTACAAATATTTTTTTTGTTTTCCAAAATGCATTTTCGAAAATGATAAAAAGAACACGTTTTTAGTGTTTTCGAAAATAAAGACAGAAAATAACCTCAAAACAGCAAACAGAACAGGGCCTAATGTTTTGAGTTATGGTTGTGTCAGGAAATTCTGGACCCATGATGTGCCAACCTTGATAAACAAGGCTGCCCCCGACTATTGTTCGGTTTATGTAATTGCTAAAGGCAAGCCACAATCGATACGGCCAGCGGCCAGTTCGACTCCGCCTAATAATCTTCCATCCTTACAGGCATCTGTCGAGTTTAATCATTCAGAACCAGCACATGGGAACAGGTATTAATATTACTACACTTGTTGATCCCGTCAGTTTCAAGATAAATTTTTAGTCGGTTCTTATATTTCAAACTTATAAACTACCCCATTGACATGTATTTCGCGTTTACAAACTGGGAAAATACACACCTCAAGGGGTTTATTTTGCAATTTTAAAATATAAAATTTGAGGTTTATTTTTAATTGGACTAAACATCAGGGGTAGTTTTTGTAATCAAGGTTTAACACCTTCCTTCATTTTAGATAGTAACTTTGAGAATAACAATAAAAAATTAGAAACCATGTTATGTTCATGAACAGGGCATCTCATGTTAACGGTGACAGAAAGACTGATGATGATGATCATTATCATCATGAGGCTCTCGATCGATGGTTCAAAAGTTCTTCCAATGATAATCCTACGGTTCCAAATAGATCGACTACAAATTCAGCCGTTCATAGTTTTCTGGACAGTGATCTAATGGAGCCTGGACTTAGTTTCTCATCAATGGATATTACAAGAGTGCAAATTTCAGATACTAACAATGTGGGGAAAAAATGCCGAGAAAAACTCGATTTTCAGATAGTTTTTCTTGAAGTATTTAATTTTTTTTTTTTTTTCTGGAAATGGCAGAGTGAAGCTATGAGGCTGAAGCAAGAGTTGAAGCAAACAATGAATATGTACACCACAGCTTGCAAACAGGCAATTTCAGCCCAACACAGGGTAAAATTTGAGTTTTTATATCATAGAATAGACCCGAGTCCCTGATGCAATATGGACCCGCGAGTAGGGCTGTTCTCGGTCCGGTTCGATCCGAGTATTGTCTTCTCGGGTCTAGACCGTTAAGGTATCGAGTATTACCGGTTTCGGTCCTTACCGGTTTCGGGTCCCAACGTCAATACTTGTATCCGGACCGCTAACGTTTCGGGTGAGTATCGGTCCCGGGTATTTCGGGCGGGTTCTCGGGTATCGTGGATCATTAAAAGCCCTAATCACCAAAACCTCATAATCGAAACAAGAATGGAGGACTTTTTTACGAAAAATTACCGGTTTTTTTACCGGGTTAACGGTTTCGGTCCTTATCGGTTTCGGTTCTAACTTCGGTACCAGTATCCGGACCGCTAACATTTGATCCCGGGTATTATCGGACGGTTCTCGGGCGATTCTCGAGTATACTTGGACCGCCAACAGCCCTACCCGCGAGCAAGATGAACTAAAAAGGGTATTTGTATCATTTATTAACTTGTCTCTTATATATTCATCACGAGTTCATGATGCAACATGAACCCGGGTTCATAAAATAAATAGCCGTAATATTTGAGGAAGGGTACTTAAGCACAGAACCACCCTGAGGTTTAGCCTAGTTAATCCAAAAAGAACAAACAGTAAATATTTGAAAATTACAACTATCCCCTTGACATTTGTACTTCTTTTACAAATTTTACCTCAAGAAGAGGTAATTGTTTGGTAAAGCCCATTTGTAAAACTCTTATGGGGGAATTTATAATTTTGTAAGATAATTTCACTATACTGTGATTAAGATAAACCTCAGATCAGACCCCTTTTTTATCTTAGATGAAGGATAGAAGTAGTATACTTTGATGCTTAGTAAAAAGACAACTCCTTGATTTTGAGTAATTACAGAAAAAGCCCACAATTGTTACAAAATTACGAAAAAAAACTCCATGAGATTTAATTCCATCTTAAATTTCCGCTCATACGATAAAAAGTTTCAAAACCCGCCCTTTACATTTATCATAATACCACATTTAAGCCCCTAAAGTTAAGACTGAATCAAATCAAAGTTTTTTTTTCTTTGTTTCTGTAATTTTATAACTTCTTTGGGTTGTTGTTTTTGTAAATAATCCAAACCTCAGGGGTAGATTTTACATAAAAAAAAAGAATTTGGAGAGAATATCCACATTTTCAAGTTTGTTGGCCAAAATAACGTTTAGGTCGATGAACTTCAACAATTAAAGATGGACGAAATGAACAAAATGGAGCAGGCCAGGCTTGCTCAAGAAGCAGCCATGGCGCTCGTGGAGATAGAGAGAGAAAAATGCAGAGCCGCCATTGAAGCAGCAGAGAAAGCGCAGAGAATAGCGGAGAGAGAAATGCAGAGAAGAAAGCACGCGGAGATGAAAGCAAAGAGAGAAGCAGAAGAAAAGAACCGAGCTTTGGATATTTTGTCGAATAAGGATCTACGCTATAGAAAATACAGCATAGAGGAGATTCAAGCGGCCACGAATAATTTTTCCGGCTCCAGGAAAATCGGAGAAGGTGGTTATGGGCCTGTTTTTAAAGGCAAACTTGATCACACTCCAGTTGCCGTCAAACTGCTCAGACCTGATGCTGCACAAGGGAGAAAACAATTCCAACAAGAGGTAATATAGTTCTAAAGCACTATCAAAACTCAGCACTTTAGCCGATGATAAGCCGGAGAACGGCGGAAGACGGCCACCGGCCATCGACTGAAGTCATGGTTTAGCCGAACGAGTCTATAGGTCATCGTCTAAAGTAATTTAGCCGACGACTTCGAAACTAGTCATCGGCTAAACCTCAATTGAGTCGTAGGCTAAAGTTCCAAAACTTTAGCAGACGACTATTTCATCGTCGGCTAAAGTGTGAATATTGATTTTTTTTTTTATCAATAATTTATTTTATAAAATTAGAAGCATAAGTTTCGAAAATACTAATAGCCACTATTTTCTTTTTATTCAGTCTCTGGCTGACAATCACTTAAAATAAGCGTTTGCAAACATGTGATTCATTTCGTTGTGATTTGTTACACATATAGGTTGAAGTACTAAGCTGCATAAGACATCCAAACATGGTTCTCCTGTTGGGCGCTTGTCCCGAATACGGATGTTTGGTTTACGAATTCATGGATAACGGAAGTTTAGAAGACCGTCTGTTTCGCAAGGGCAACACCCCTCCAATCCCATGGGGCATTCGTTTCAAGCTCGCAGCCGATATAGCTACGGGACTGCTTTTCCTACACCAGACCAAGCCCGAACCCCTCGTGCACCGCGACCTGAAGCCCGCCAACATCCTACTGGACCACCACTACACGTGCAAGATTAGCGATGTGGGCTTGGCCCGATTAGTCCCGCCTTCGGTTGCAGATGTCGTGACTCAATATCACATGACGTCGGCTGCTGGCACGTTTTGTTACATCGATCCCGAGTATCAGCAAACGGGTAAACTAGGGACTAAATCCGACATATACTCGCTAGGAGTGATGCTGTTGCAAATGATCACCGCTAGACCGCCAATGGGCCTTACACATCACGTCGAGCGGGCCATTGAGAAAGGGACGTTCGGTGACTTGCTTGATCCGACCGTGCCTGATTGGCCCGTTGAGGAGGCCCTCAGGTTCGCGAGGTTGGGTCTGAAATGCGCTGAGCTGAGAAAGAAAGACAGGCCTGATCTTGGTAAAGAGATATTGCCGGAGCTTAATAGGCTAAAAGAGATCGGAACGAAGCACTGCATGGAATTGTTCTGTTAAACTGTTTTTAGTAAGCATGGAATGGAACTAGTCGACAATGTATCTGGATTGGATTGTTTTTATTATAATGGTCAGATTGTAGAGTTTTGAACAGTGTCTGTAGCATATTAGCATGTGAAGATCAAAATGACGATCGCTGAAAAGTATAAATATGGAGAAGGATAACTGGATAAGGAGATGTTGAAGTTTATTTTGCATCATACTAAAAAAACTACAAGTATAGAGAGCGAGTCACATTTAGAGAAAAATATAGGGAAAAAAATAAATCGTCGGCCGGCGGAGGTCCAACCAGTGGCCACGCACGTAGAACTTACCGGCAGCGGCCAAAGGAGGGACAAAAAAATATCTCCCCTTTTCAGGTGCATACTACGACGACGTCTACGACCCAAACAAACCATTGTTTTCTATACTATAGATTATAAAATAATTGAAAATATATATTATTATATTCTATTCCAGAATATATTTGAAATATGTAAAAAATACTTAATAAATGAAAGCAAGGAGGGCTGGGGTAGGTTGGTCGGTGGGTTGGGCTGCTTTGGCTTCCTAGTAAGTGTGAAATATTATTATATCCTATTCTATTCTATAATTTATTTAAAATATATAAAAAATAATAAATAAAAACAAGTAGACTTGGGCTAGGTTGTTTAGTGGATTGGGCTGGGTTTCCTAGTAAGTTTGAAAATTTTGGAGCGGTACAATGGTCTTTTCAAGTGAAATGTCATTTGTACTAGGGTCTTTACACTAATATACAACTATTATAATGTATTTACATAAATCAAACAAAGGCAAAATAATTACAATACTACCAAGATGTGTACATGTAGGATAAACAAACCAAATACTATATATCCTTTTACAAACGGTTTCAACGCAATTATGCTATTACTCTGCTCTAACCCCATTTTTCTTCCCTTCCCATCTCTCCACCAGTAGGACCGCCGACATCTCCAGATCTGCATCTGTCTCTGGTGGCAACCACAACATGATCAAGATCTACAATCTCTCCTCCTCCAATTAGATCGATTCCCACCGGCACACCTCCCGGATGACCTTTATTTCCTTCTCTTTCTACTAATTTATCTGTTTTTTTTTTACTTAACTCTTCTCCTTCCCCTCCGATCTCTCCACCAACATGCTCGTCGGCATGCCCAGATCTGCCTCTATCTCCGGCCACAACAGTGACCTGATCAAGACCTATGACCTCTCATCCTCCAATGAGATTGGTTCACACCAGCACACCTCCGGGATGACATCACTCTCTTTTTTCTCTTTCTAATATTTTATCTATTTTTTGTTTAAATTGGATACTTGTAGAGGTGAATGGTTTGACATGGTATAATCATGAGACTTGATCTATCTTCGATGTTAATCGTGATGTTACTTGTCATTTTTCTTGACAGTGTTATCTTTATTTTTTGACAATAATTGTATCAAAAATTGGAATTGTCCATATAAATTTCTAACAGATTTTTTGGATATATTTTTCATGATATATGTTTACCGTTGTATATACAAATGGATACCTATTCGTTGTTATGTAAATTTATGAAAAAATATTATTGTTCTGTATATGTAGCAAATGTTTGGATATGTTATTCATAATGTACTAATACCAGTATAAATAGAAAGAGAATATTGATGTTTTGGCGTATTTGATACGAAAAATTAGAATCATCCATATAAACGTGTATTAGATGTTTGGATACATTGTTCATGATGCACATTTACCATTATACAGGTAAATAGATATATGTTTGATGTTTAGAATAAATTATATGAGAAATGTGAATTATTCATATAAATTTGAAGCAGATGTGTGGATATAATTTTTATGATGTATGTTTACTGATATACATACAAATGAATACAAGTTAGATATTTGCATATATGGATATAAATGAAAATCATTTATTATTGTTCATTTGTTTGTATATGATAGTGACCAATCGATGAAGAAACTTGTGGACAGTATTAAGTGCAATTTAGTTATCTAAATATACCAACTTAATTATCATTTGTTGTTGAATATTGGATTGTTTAAATTTACAGTATCAACTACATGCTTATAAATACTTGCAAGTAATAGTTCGATTACCTGAATATAGTATATGGATACCAACTACTCATTTTTTTAGTTTATTTATATTTAATAAGAAAATAAAATTACAGAATTATGAGTAATATCAAGTGTAATTTCAAAATATACACATGATATTATTTATTATTGTACATTGAATTATTTAAATTTACAATACGAACTACATGTCTGTAGATATTTGCAAATAATAGTTTGGTTACCTGGATATTACATATGGATACTGGTTATTCATATTCGTTAATTTGTTTATACTTGAGAAAAATATACAAAACTGTGGATAATATCATTGTAGTTTGGTTATAAAATAAAAATATAATGCATAGTAATAATAATAAATGGAGGTACAAAATTGTGCATATATTTTCTTATTAAATTTGCAATGTCAATTACAATCATATGAGTACTTGCAAGTAGTAGTTAGTTATTTGACTAATGCATTTCGCTAACCGTTATCATACTCGTAAATTTATTTACAATGAACACGTCCTTGGATATTTTTATAAATTTACTATTATCGTAAAATAATAGTAACCACGATTTTATAAATAGATGGCTAAATATTTATTCTCATGGACCCAAAATAAAAGTAATCACATACATTATTAGGTATCTATTTATGAATGTCTAGTTGTATTACTATGAATCCATAGTAGTTCGTTATTTGATACTATCCAATTGTATACCACACAAAGAAGCAAAATATTTCACTATGAATGTGTAGTTGTATTACTAAATGATTAAAAAAATGAGTCGTTTGAATATCCATCATCATCTGATCGAGTAACCAACCATATATCATTTAGTATCCGACTACATAATGATATGCGTTTCAAATTTTCAAACATAATACAACCCAGTTTCAAGTATAAAATACATAGAAAAAACTCACTGAATACGAAAATTGAGCATGAACTTGAAATAATATTCATGTTCAACTTCAAACCCTGCTCTTCTTCTCTGGTTTTCCAAATCAAAATCCATATTCTCGACCATTATATATCCAAACATATTATACAAATTTATATAGATAAATACAATTCACACAAAGATGTCAAACAAGTATCATTTATATATGTAATAGTAAATATAGATAATAAGAAATGTATCCAAATATCTGCTACAAAACTTTATGTGATATTTGTGGTTTTGCGAATCAAGATCCACAATTAGGTATACAAATCACTAATCATATGCCTTCAATCAATACAGTGTGGCAATTGACCGCGTACGGCATAAACACATATGAAAGATGATTTGAATCTAGAAACTAGACCAAAATCTGAAACCAAACTTTCAGAACACTTAAACCCGATATAAGCCTCCAGTTTTTGTCGAATCATTCATCAAACATACTAGTGGAATTGAATAAGCCCTTTTACAATTCAGATCCGGACACAAAATCATATCGAGATTCACCGCCTGAATCGCCAATCATGCACCTCCTGTTATCGCTTTCTTCTCGCCGCCATGATTTTTTGTTGCATATTCGTCGGAATTAATTCCACCTCAACGAACAAAAGCGAGAGGTGATGAAGTTTGGGCATCATATGTTTGTGTGGTGCAGCCGATCTATGATAGAGAAAAGGTAGGGTGAGAAATAGAAAGAGATGTAACAAATCTGGAAGAAAAGAAGAAAAAATCGACGAGAAGAAAGAGGAGAAACACAATTTAAAGATCAACACAAATAAATATAAATAAAAAACACAGAGTTGACCGCTTCAAAAAAAAGACAGAGTTGGCAAATAAAACAACTAACTCGGTAGTTAATATTTTGGAGTTATATTTATAATAATTTACTCGATTGTATTAGCGAATGTAATTTGCCCTTTGTATTATGGACTAATGAACACGTCATACCATAATGACATGATGGTGATTTCATAATTGAACTAAAATGATCAAATTACCCACGTATATTAGACAAAGAACATGTTGGTTGTGAAGAAAAATCAAAAAAATTGCTTGGTCACAGCTTGGAAGCCGAGAAAAGATGACTGTGGGAGGTCTGTCGATGGGTAAGCTGACTTAAAAAAAAACTGATCACCGTCGAAAGTCTATTGGCACCAAGTGCGGCCCCGCGAAAGAGCAGGTCGGCAAATTGACTGGAAAAAAATTGGTCGTCGCTTGGAGGGCAACCAATTGCTCCGTCGGAGAGCAGTCAAAAAATGGTGAGAGGTCGAAAGCTCGACGGGAATAGAAAATTTGACCATCACTGGAGGTTCGTCGGCGACCGACGATTGTCCCACTGTAAAGTAGGTTGGCAAGCCTACCGCAAGAAGAAAAAAAAAGTTGCCCCTCAATGGAGGTCTGTCAGCGCCCGCGGCGACACCGCCAGAAAGGCAGCCGACATACCCGCAAAAAACTAATCGTTTCCCGAAATCTGCGACATTTAGTCCGACAAACCGAGCGCCAAAAAAAAAAGAACAAATAATAGTCGTCACTCGAGATCCCCTACTATCTTATATATTTTATATAGTATAATACTCTTTCAAGTAGGGCTGAGAATCGGGACATCCCGAGGTCCCGGTCCCGAGTCCCGAATGTCCCGGTCCCGAAAATCACCAATTTGGTGGTCCCGGTCCCGGTCCCGATCGGGACTTCGGGAGTCTCGATTCCCGAAATGGGATAAATTTAAATCCCGGTCTCGGTCTCGATCCCGAGGATAATTTTTCGAAATGTCCCGAATGTCCCGAAATGTCCCGAAATCAGAAAAGGAAAAAAAAATTGATTGAAATTAGAAATTTCAATCGGGACTTCAGATAGTCCCGATCGGAATTTCGGGACTCCCGAGTCCCGAAATTAACAAAATTTAAGATCCCGATCCCGTAAAATTCGGGACTCGGGGTCCCATTTCCCGTCGAGACTCGGGATGGGATCGGGACTCGGGATTTCCCGATCCTAAATTCTCACCCCTACTTTCAACTACCACTAAGTACTCATTTTATCTCGTAACTCGTGTTAAAAATAAGAAAAACAATTAAATTTTGTTCCATCAAGCCCTTCAATACTATTTTTTGTTTTGCAAATCTATTTAGCCTTTTATTTTGTTATAACATCTTTGAGAGAGTGAAATATACTCTCTAAAGTGTTTAAGAACAAAGGTTCAGTAGGAATGAGCATGATCTAGGATGGTAAGTTGGTCTCAATCTTGGTCCCAATTGGTATAGACCGCTCGTGTTTGGTTTGGGATAAGCATATTTCCGTTCTTGTCTTGGTAGTTTCGTGACCTGAATGATTTTGGGACGATCTTGGACAAAATAGAATCTATTCTGGCAATTATCGATAATAAAAAGCATCTTTAAAAAACTTTTTTTTTTTTTTTTTTGCATTTTTTGGAATTTAAATTAAAATCTAAGGAATCTAACATTAGTCTATCAACTATGTAGTAAGTTTGGACATTTTCAATTTTGGGACAAAAATTAATTTGTACTCAAAATCTCACAAGATCTAATATTAATTTATCAAAATCAGACTTCCGAACAAACGTCGAAATAGGACGAAAATCACTTAGTCCGATCTTGTTCGGTTTTTAATTGGTTTGGGATAGATTCAGGACAAAATCTCCCAAACAGTCTGGATAATTTCGAAATATGATCGGAACATTTCGGTTTGACCAGACGAGACTGGGATTTGTGCCCTCCCCTAAAAGTTAGTTATCGAAAATTTCAGTTTTTGTCCATTAGCTTAAATATTACTTCATTCGTCCCCTTTAAAACTTTACACTTAATTCTTTTTTTGTTCCTTTAAAAATTTTATATTTATCGCATTTATTATACAATCAAATCATATAACTACTTTTTACTTTTTTATTCTCACCACACGCTCACCATCAATATTTGTTACTTTTTAATTTTCATCATCAATACTTTTTACTTATACAAATTATTATCTAAAATATACAAAAAAAAATACGTCCTCTATTAAACTTTGAGCGGGGCAGAAGGAATATTTTTTATTAAGTTCTTAAAGTTTAAATTCTATTTAATTTACCCTCCTCAAGTTCCAGAACTATTATAAAATTATAAGAATTAGTTTTATTAATCTGATTTTCTTTAAAGAAAATAGACAAGTTTTCAGTTGACAATCCGAATATTATTTAAACATCTAATAATGAATGAGTTTTTTTTTTAAATTACTCTATAAGTTCAATTTTTTATTTTATAGTAACAATATATTTTAGATTAGTAATTGAGATTTTCAAATTCGTGGTGACATTATTATTTTGTGTTTATTTTTTTGTTATTTGTTTGCATTTACTATATCTAACGAAAATATCATTATTCAAACGGAATACTTTATCTATATTATATAATACTTATCCCCCTTAATTTAATATGGAAGAGAAATTTAATTGTGAATATATGAAGAGACTATTTTAATTGTAACTTTTAATGTAAATAAACTAATTTAAATACAAAAGTTATGATAAACATCACAATGCAAATGCACCTTCTAATACACAAGGTGATTAAAATGAACTTTTAAATGATAGTATAAATTACAAGATGGTTAAATTTTAGCTATGAAATCTTAAATACAATCGGTGCATCGCACGAGTTGAATAACCCAAAAACAACCTCGGAGCAACATATGGGTTAGTAAATCTTCATTTCATATAACTAATTAAATAGACTAAAATAAAAGGACAATAACAATAAAAAATCATATAAACTTCTCTAAAAGGCATTTAAATTCTGCCATGTGCTCATTCAACCGTCTGCCCCAATATTACGTATAAAATACGTAGATATTCAACCAAAGACCGTGCATCGCACGGATTGGATAATGACTCGTATGTGTAACTTTTGCAAGATCAATACTTTATTTGTAAGAAACTAAAGTTGGTGTCTACTTTAATTTAAAAAAGAATTATTTGCGATTAATCCTTTTGAAAATAATAAATACTCCGTTAATAGATTTTCATTCTTTGAAGATAATCTACATCCGTAATATATTTACATCTGGCCAATCTTGAACATTCAGTTTGAAAAATAATAAATATTAATAATTATTGGAGCGAAATCGGTATTTGCGCCGTGTTGCGGAAGCGTAAATTAAAAGTGCGGAAATTAAACGACACACGGATTTATAGAGGTTCGGCTATAATCGAGCCCACGTCCTCTCTCGGTATCTTTTTCTATAGGTTGAAGATAAAAACCTCTGCACCTCTCTTCTATTGATCGAGGGATAACCGTTACAATCACGTCTTTTATTGGTCCGTGATAAACCACTCGTACTTATCTTTGTGTCGGTCCAAGTTAAATAGTTTTCATTTTCTATCGGGCAAGGAATCAACTGCTCTAGCTTTCTATCAGTACTAGATAAACCTCACTTAGATATCGATTGCGATTCTAATAATACCGGATCCTTGATCCTAATAACACCGAATCCAATCGTATCTTTTATTTTGTCTCTCGTGTATGTTTTGAATGTATAAACACTTAAACTAACAATTATAAACTCAATATCACAACAATAATATGAATATCTGATCAATGAGTTGTTTGCTTGAAGTTGTTGTATGAAATAATACCAAGGATGTGGTATTTATGGCCTTCATCAACCAAACTAGCCGTTAGCTCTTTAGACAACATTACGTACGCTATCTTCACTATATTACGTACGTAAGTTATATTATGTATGTTAACCTCAAATGGTTACGTACGCTAGCATCGCCCAGATTCAGTCCAGTAGCATCATTCTCTTGTGTTACGTACGTTAGCTAATCTTCATTACGTACGTTAGGCTTACGTCATTGCTGACGTCATATATCCGTCCGTTGCTGCTTTTCTGACTTTGACTCTCCCAACGTTCATCTCGTTTGAAAACCTTTACGTACGTTAAGTACCATCCCTTACGTACGTTAATATTGCCATTTTACGTACGTTATACCACATTGTCTTACGTACGTTAGCCTGCATGAAAATCCTTCCAGTTTGACATCTTCCACTCCTTCGATGCTTTTCGTCGTCTCTTCGTTGTTTTGTTTTGTGTAACAACTTAATCATCAAAACACTATTAAAGTATGTATGGAACAAAATGTTCCACCAATAATAAGAAAAAGAAATATTAATGAATTACTGAATATTTTGTTAAAAAAATAATAAATCCAGTTATATATATAGAGATTTAGTTAAAAATATCAATTTTCTTAGTAGACATAAAGAAACACATCCAATTAAAAATTCTGAAAACTCTAATGCAAAATGGATGAATATTATCTATAATATAAAAGATAGTAATATTTTTTTATCGTTGGTGGTAGTCCGCCGCATCGGAAAAGATTATTGTAGTCATCCTCACTCCCTTCTTGCCTTTTGTGTTAAATTCAATAATACTTAATAATAATAATAATATTCTTAAATATTCAACAACGATAAATTTTAAAAAATATTCCTAGAATATTAAATTAAATTAAAAGGACAATTAATTTAAAAAAATCTTTTCTTTTATGGATATCTCTGATCGACCTCTGGCCGGCCAATTTTTCCGACAGGGCCATCGGTCGCCAGGGACCTCCGATGGCCCACCAACTTTTTTTTTTTTTTTTTTTTTACTTTAGGCCGCCATCCTGCTTTCCGGCCACCACCGGCCGGCGGACCTCCGATGACCGATTTTTTGTTACGCTAGGCCGCCGGTGGACCTCTGGAATCGACCATTTTTTTTAGCCAAGCCGCCGGCCTGCTTTTCGACGGACTTTCAGGGACCGGCCAATTATTCTTTGTACGCCAATCCATCAACCTGTTTCTCGGTGTGCTACCGCCAGCGACCGGCTTTTTTTTTAACATCAGATCGACGACTTGCTTTTCGGCGTACCTCCTACAACCGATATTTTTTTTACGGCATGGCATCGGCCGCCACTAAAATTTGAGAACCAACATATTTCTTGTTTTAATTTTTTTTTGATAATTTAATTATTTAATTTAGTTGTACTACGGCCACCGGTAATCTCCAATATATTTATAAGAGATAACTAACAATTCTATTCCGTATTAACAATTCTATTTCGTATTAAAAAGTGTGAATTTCTTTATTGGTCGAGCCTGTTGCCTAGTGTGGTCACTTGATTGTGGTAGTTCGCAATCTATTGCGTTCAACACATAGGGTTTATCCACCACGTCGCGCTACCGTAAAAAAAAGTTTTTATCACTGGTTTCAACTCTTACTCCAGAGTCCAGACTGCTCCATCCCCACGCTGCTGAGTACAAAATCTCCATCGGTCGTCTCTCCAGTGGAGTTTGTCTTCAATATTCAACGGCGTTCTTGCTATTTCCGGTTCGTTTTTCTTTATTATATTTACAATTCCTTTTCATTTTCGTTTTTTTTTTCATTTTTCAAGAATTACCTAATTATTGAAATTGATCAAACGGAGTTATCAGTTTTTTAAATACCTAATTCGTGAAATTTATGCGATGGGATTATCTGTTCTTGAATATTGGATGGCATATTAATCCACAAGACTGGTTACGTTTCCATGTATGTCAAAGATATATGGGTACTCAATTCTTAATTTTTATTACTTTAGTATTTTTTTGTTGCTTTTACAGTTGAATGTGGATTACTGTTCATGTCTGTATTTTTTTCATTTGGTCGGTGTTGATGTCCGATTTGATCAACAAGCCAACCGGACAAGAGAATGTTAATTTTATTTATTTTCGTATTTGGATTGAGAGCCGAGCTAACTTTTTTGGCGGATCTCTGACAGTTGTATATATTACAGTGTATCTCTATTTCTTTTTTTTCGAACTTTTTTCCAAAAGTCCTTTTTTATAGTCGATTCAGTCTATTTATAGAGGACCCTGACCAATTAGATGGAAGACAGCTGGGGAAGGCTCCAAAACACATGTCAGAAGGGGGAGCGCTTCAGAGACACGTGGCAGCCCTTGAGAGGACTTTGGGAAGAGGTAGGACAGACCACATTTATTGTCCAGTGTGCCTGGGCGATGTTTCTCCATTGCTAGGTCGGTTTGGACTCGTCATTGGGGTCGGTCGTCCTTCCCATGTCGATCTGCTCGGCCATGGTTTGCTGGAGTTCTAAGACCCGACCGACCCGATTCTTGGTCGGACCTCCACGTGGCCTACTTGCTCGGTCGGTGGATCCAGGTTCTTGTAATTGTCTCTAAGCTCGGTTGGGCCGACCAGGAGGACCGGATGGGAATTCGCAGGTGGATGCCAGGTCGGATCGTGGATGCCAGATCGGATCGGCTATCATCAATGCCCCCGAGCCCGGAGCCGAGCAGAGTTTGCCCGGTTTGGGGTCGACATATCTCTGGGTCGATCCGGTTTGGGGCGGAGGCGTTGTGGAGGTGAGCTGAATTCCAAAGGGTGTTTGGAATTCGAAGGGGCGTTTCCCTTCGAACAATGCGTCAGTTTCAATGCGACGCAAGGTGTAATGATGAGGGACGCGTGGTCTAATTTGGTTTGACGGCGTCACCACGCGTCCTTAAATTGCGCGACGGTTCATTTTGGATAGGCGTTTATTTCTCGAGTCCGGATGCTGGTTGTATTCTCGGGCTGCGCGTTGATCACCCCGATGGACCCCAACGCCTTCTGGCGTGGGGAATTTCATGCACAAATGATAAGTAGATTGGATGGCCCTCAACCTTGACATCACAGGTCGCCTATAATAGCGTTATAATCGATGTGCACATCAATGATCTTGAAAGTCGTGATCATGGTCTTTCGGATCGGCCCTTGGCCAAACTCCAAAGCCAGGTCAATTTCCCCCAATGGCGTGGTCCGACAGTTAGCGAAACCGCGGATATCCTCTATGCATGGTCGGATGTAAGATTGGTCTACCTTCATTCTGCGCAGCGTGTGGAGGTAGATGATGCTGGCGTAGGCCCACGACTCGATGAATACTCGGTGTACCGGGATTTCCATCATCGGCAGAATGATGACGAGGGCATCAGAATGAGGATGGTCTAGGCCATCAGCATCAGATTCATCGAAAGTGACGGCAAGCTGGGGGGTTTTGAAGGCTTCTTCCCCCACCGAAAGAAAACCTCCTGGCCGACATTCAGTCTGCTGTTAGGAGGTGGTAGCCTCTCAAATTGAGGCTTTCCGTTGCCGCTTCAACCGATGATCGTCGCCCTCGGCTGTCCCCATTATAGTGAGTATTTCCTGGGGAGACTTAGGGGGTGGAGGCACCCGATTGTTCCTTCCTTTGGCCGGGTCAGCCCGGTCTTGGCGACTCCGAATGGGGTTCCGGGTAAATCTCCTCAACTCGGTATCGTCACATACCGCAATTAATGCCGCGACGAGGTCGCCACACTGCTCTGTATTGTGACCCGTCGATTCATGATATTTGCAGAAGCGGGTCTGCTCCATTTCTTTTGGATCCTTGTAGATCGGCCGGGGGACCGGGAGCAAATCCTTGTTCTTAATTTGGTCGAATATGGCCGCGGCCACCTTATTCTCCCGGTGAGGTTCTTGGCGGGCCTCCCTGGAGCCGTGCCTGTCCTCTTTCTTTTTGTTCGATCCTTTCGGATCTGCGGTCATGACTAAGACTGGGGCCGGCATAGCCTCCTCGGCGGCGATATGGGAGCTGGCGTGCTCCAATAACTACTGGTATGTGCAGGGTAGGGCTGGGCAAAAAAACCGCCCCGCACGTCCCGTCCCGCCCCGCACCGCAAAAATGGCGAGGGAGTGCGGTTTGATATATCAAAATTTCCCGCCCCGCATCAAACCCGCACCGCCAAAAAAAATATAAAACGAGTGCGGTTTTATTATTATTTTATCCGTCCCGCCCCGCCCCGCTTCGTCCCGCCCCGCCCCGCATATAACAAGATAAAAAACAAAAAAAATAGTCAAAATTCTATTTCACTCCGCCCCGCCCCGCTCCCTTCTTGCCATGAAAAGTGTGGCGCGGTGCGGTTTTAAGTTGTAAAAATGCCCCGCCCCGCATAAAACCGCACCGCACAAAAAATACGGGGCGGGTGCGGTTACACTCTCGCCCCGCCCCAAACCGCCCCGCCCCCAGCCCTAGTGCAGGGGGTGTTCTGGCACACCGTCCAGCGGAAGAACGAATTTTTTAGAAGGACTGCTTGAGCGATTATGGCCGGCGCGTAGGATCCGTTTCCAATATTTGCTTATTGAAACGGGAGACATAATCCTTGAGGGATTCATTAAGTCCCTGTACGATGGAGGCGATGGAGGAGCACGGGGCGACGCGCACTAGAAATCCCATAAAGTGAGATTGGAACGCCGCAGTGAGCTGAGCCCATGTCTGGACAGAATGATGGGGCAGCGAGCGATATCACTTTTGAGCCCTTTCCCCCAGAGTTAGGGAGAACATCCGGTATCGGAATGCATCATGGGACCCGTGTAGGTCCATCCATGAATTATAATGCCCGAGATAGGCATTGGAGTCGGTTTCCCCATTATGTGGTGGGATTTCGTGGACAACTTTTCCGGGAGAGGCTCCGCCAAAATGCTGGGGGCGAGTCGGAACTTAGGGATGACTGGAGTTGCTTATTCTCAACCTCTGTGAGGCGTTTTTTGAGGAACTCGATCTCACTCGAGTTGTCACGGAGCTTGGGGTGGTGTTTGAGCCGGGACCCGGGATTGACGGGGAGCCTCAGCTTCCTTGCGGTCCCGAATCTGAATGGTTCGAGCCGGTGCTATCTTTTCCGTTCTCCTCCCACTCCTCAGTCGATCACAAACCGATATAGGAGGGGAGGTTTGACTTTTCCGGGACGGGTGAGGACTTTCACCATGGCCTTCTGCCTTCTCCTCGATGACTCGATAGACGGCTCTCTTCTGATCCCGCCTAGGGGCAGTAGGACGGGTTGTCCGAGATTGAGCCTCAGTCTGGTCCTCGGGCCTCTGGAGATCTCCGCTTTCGGTGACCCGCGCCATGAGGGCATTCATTCCCTGAATGAACGCGGGGTATTTAAAGCATTCCGCCACCTTGATCAGGTTTTCTTCCTACATGGCGGGCTGATGGTGCTTGGAACTTCCGTGCGACATGATTGTATGGGAACAGTCTTTTTAAGATTCAGGCGAAAACGTATGTAGCTGTGGGCAGCGAGGGGCCCTCCTTCTAGCGCCAATTTGCTGATGTCCGATTTGGTCAACAGGACGTGTGCTGATTTGGAACGTATTAATCGAAGCCACGTAGTAAATCGAGCTCAGAAATGAAAAGCCAACTGGACAAGAGGATGTTAATTTTATTTATTCTCGTATTTGGATTGACAGCTAGGGAAGGCTCCAAAACACCTGTCACGAGGGGGAGCGCTTCAGAGACATGTGGCAGCCCTTGAGAGGACTTTGGGAAGAGGTAGGACAGGTCGCATTTATTGTCCTGTGTGCCTGCTCTGCATGCCTGGGCGATGTTTATCTGTTGCCGGGTCGGCTTGGGCTCGTTACTGGGGTTGGTCTTCCTTCCCATGTCGATCTGCTCGGCCATGGTTTGCTGGAGTTCTAAGACCCGACCGACCCGATTCTTGGTCGGGCCTCCACGTGGCCTACTTGCTCGGTCGGCGGATCCAGGTTCCTGTAATTGTCTCTAAGCTCGGTTGGCCGACCAGGAGGACCGGATGGGAATTCGCAGGTGGATGCCAGGTCGGATTGTGGATGCCAGATCGGATCGGCTATCATTTATCGGTATTTTGTGGTGCAGAAATTATCTCTAAAAAATCATTGAATGTTGAATTGAAATTTCACCAAAAATTGAAATTTATAAGCCCTTGCTTTATAACTTGGGGGAGTTCTACACGTGCATGTATATTCACCATTATATTCGTGATGAAAATGATTTGTTACAGATCCAATGGTTAATATACATGGATGTCCGGTACTATGTGGGTATCTTAAACTTTTTCTATAAATTAAAAGTTCTGTAGTTCAGTAAAGGTAAGAATGCTCTTATCCAGAACATTTGGAGTTCCTTATTTTACTAAATGATATTGTAGTAGTAAAATTATTAGGGTTCATTAACCTTCAAAATTTGGGTGATTTTTTTGTAGCAATGGCATCCACACCCGACACGCAAGTATGTTTACATGAAAATCAACAGCCAAAGATACAAATATATTCACCTTCCAACGATGAAGTACCGGCCTTCTGGAGAGGTCACTCTTCTTTAAACATTTTATTTACTTTCTAAGTTTTGAAAAGGTCCCTTAATAGTCGAAACACAAGTATGCTAAATCAGTTTTTGTTTTTGACAGAGAAGTATGAAAAAGATGCAAAGAAGTACTGGGATATCTTTTATAAGCACCATCAGGACAGAGTTAGTTTTTTTGTAATTTCAAGACAATTCCATGAGCTGAACAGAATTATAATCATTAGGGTTTGCTAATGTATACCGTTTCTTCTGGGGATTTAGAGAACGGCTGAGAAGCCAATACTTGTTTTTCCTGAGATTGTATAGGGCGTTATAGTTTATTTGCGTTTCTGGGAAATTCCTGATATCTGGTAGATTCCTTTTTTTTATCCTCCTTTTTTTGATGTTATTCAGTTCTTTAAGGATCGTCATTATTTGGACAAGGAATGGGGACACCACTTTTCTGTAAGTGCAAAGACGATAATATGGTTCCATTAACTGTGCTAGATTCTAATAAACTGACCTTCATTTCATATTTACAGGGAGAAGGAAAACGGGTCGTTCTAGAGGTACCTTTCCCCCATTTTTTCGGTTATTATTATTGCTATTTTTTTATGCATCAACTCAATGACGGATCTAGTATACGGTTTGCGGTGTGCTACAGCCTACTCCAATATTTAAAGGAAAAAGAATAGTATGTGTTCAGTTCAGAAAAAGAAAAATTTAGAACTAAGCCTATCCCAAATTTTAGCCCACCCCCAACTATATTAAAATTTCAGCCCACCTCATATCCTGAATCCGCTATTGCATCCACTGGTTTGGATATTTATTTGGTTTTGTTTAATATGACGGTTACATTCTTTCTGCCATGTATCTATCTTGGGTTTTATTTACGGATGTGAATATATTTTGTCCCCCAACTTCTGATTAAACTAAGAAAGTTATATGCATTTAAGGTGTTCAATTCATCCGTCCTTTTTGTTGGTCAAGTGATGATTTCTGTTTACCAGGTTGGCTGTGGAGTTGGAAATACTATCTTCCCTTTGCTAGCAACATATCCAGATATATTTATACATGCCTGTGATTTTTCGCCACGTGCTGTCAACCTTGTTAAGGTAAGATTTCTGTTTTTTTTTTTTTTTTTGTTCATTTAATTCATCCGTGCTACTTTCTCGGTCTCTACTACTGAAGTTAACATAAAAGGGTAATTTATTTGTAACTTGAGTTTTAAATGGATGTCATAGATGCACAAGGACTTCACAGAGGCCAGAGTCGATGCATTTGTTTGTGATCTTACAACTGATGATCTAAGTGTCCATGTTGCTCCTTCATCAGTAGACATTGTAACCATGGTAATAGTTAAGTTATATGTACTTGGTGCTCGGTTATTTTTTTCTTTTCCTTCTTTAAAATCAGAATTACTACTTTTTTGAGTATACTACTTTTCCTTCGACATATTAAATATAATTGTATTGCTGTTTATGCACACTAGCTGACCTTTTTAAATTAGATATTCGTTTTGTCTGCAGTATCCCCAGAAAAAATGCCTAAGGTTGTACAGAATATCAGAAAAGTTCTCAAGGTGAGTGCGGAATTTGGTATTTTACATTTGAGCCCCATTTGAAGTGTAAAATCACTAATTCGACACAAATTTTTCTTGTTCCAGCCCGAAGGTCGTATATTATTTCGTGATTATGCAACTGGTGATCTTGCTCAGGTAAATTTTTCTTCCATTAAGTTTTTGCCTTAATATAATTAGTAATTTACTATGCACTATAACATTTCTCCCACTATCCTGTTGATTTCGGGTTATCGCACATTCGACCTCTCTTGGTTTCAAATGACACACATCCTTTTAAGTTATAGGCTTATAGCTTTAGTTTTAAGCTGTACTATATATCTTTAACATCAACATCCTTCACATGATACAGTAAATTTTCGAATTTGCTCTAAAAATGTTTTTATCCCATTCGTATTTTTTTGTTAACAGGAAAGGTTCACTGGCAAAGAACAAAAGATAAGCGAAAACTTCTATGCTAGGGGCGACGGCACTGTAAGTTGCTATTTGTTCAGATTAATGTTTCTTCGACATCTATAAATATACCGGCTTTCTTCTAATGTCCATTTTGCTTCCAGCGGGCTTTCTACTTCTCAGACGAGTTCTTAAGAAATCTTTTTGATGAAAATGGATTTGTTATGGAAGAACATGTCTTGTGTTGCAAGCAAGTAGAAAACAGATCCAAAGAGATTGTAATGAACCGGTAATTAGTTACTGTGATTGTAATAAACTATTATATGCTTATTATGCATGTGTGTAACCATTGCTGTTGGATTACAGGCGGTGGGTCCAGGCTGTGTTTAGGGAAGTTAACGCCAACACCATTTGTGGTGCCATGTCTGAAAATGAACTTAAGCATGCACAAGGGGATTCTGGAAAGGTGACGAAAGATGATGTTAATGGGTTTGAGATTGATATGTCCGAGGGAATGACTGTAGAGATGTTTGGTGAATTATCTTCCAGTGAAGAGGTACTATAATAAATTATAGGTTTAATTACAAATACTACCTTTGAGGTTTAGCCATCAAAGATAAAGGTCTTCGTGTGAGACCACCTCACGTGGGTATCGCTGTTTCAGCGTGGGTCGGACGGACGAGTTTTTGTTGGAAATAAAAACACAACAGTTTTATATTTTAAAATTCCAAATGCCCTTTTAACATATGTTTCCACTTTACAAGTTGCGCACCCTTATGGGGGATAATTTGTAAAATAAATACAAACCTCAAGAGGGGATATCGGTAATATCTTAAAGGGGGTCTTCCTAATTGTAAATAGAGAACAATTTTATTTAATTTTTAAAGTTAGGCTAAACATTAAGATTGGTTTTTGTAAGTATTAATTAACATTTTATTCTTTTATCTTATAGAATCTAACATGAAGCACTTTTTTTTTTCTATTTAGATTGTGGAGCTTTCTATAAGGGAGTACTTTTTCAAGCTAAAACTACTTTCAAGAGAGCATCAACACACCTGCACATCGACTGGCTTGATGCTGTGGGAATCAGCACGATTAATGGCTTGGATCCTTGCTGCAAATCAAGGTATTGTTTCCAGGAAAAGGGTTTTAGAACTCGGATGTGGATGTGGTGGGATTTGTTCGATGGTAGCAGTTAGATCGGCCAATCTTGTGGTCGCCACCGATGGAGACACTAAGGCACTCGATTTGTTAACCGAGAATTTAGCCTCAAATCTCGAACGTCCGTTTCTCGATTCTCTGACCGTGAGGAAACTCGAATGGGGGAATAAAAACGACATAGAGGCTATCAAACGAGTTAATGAGAAAGGATTCGATATCATAATTGGCACTGATGTGACTTATGTTTCTGAAGCGATTATACCGTTATTCGCGACAGCTAGGGAATTGATATCGAGGGATAGGTTTGTGGAAAATGAGAAAGAGCCGGGTTTGATTTTGTGCCATGTTCTGCGTAGAGTTGACGAGCCTTGTATTCTTTCAGCAGCATCTCAATATGGGTTTAGGTTGGTCGATAGATGGCCTGATCGAACCTCGGAGTGCTCGTTTGGAGGTACTATTAAGAATTGGTTTTCTAAGTGCCAATATGAAGCTCCATCTACTGCACTTAATATAATGTATTTTCATTTTGGTTAGATTGATGAGAAATCCTGCTAAATACTTTTTCTTTAGATTCGTTTGGAGGTACTTTTAGATTCGCTCTCAAAATTCTTTAATTTTCTTTGCATTTTATAACATATCCATCTTTATGATCATGGGAATGATATCAAACAAGAAAAAAACGATTATCGAGTCTGATTCGTTTCATAGTACATCTCCGACAGACCCAGTTTTCCATCAATTGGCTGCTACAAAAATCTGATCCATCCGCTGATCGGAAACAAGTATCCGCCACTTGAACCCACTCCTCCGAATACAGGAACCTTTACTCCGCCGCCCCTGTAGACTAAAACGTCAAGTCACCGGCCTGCTTTCCGACGCTCTGTGTGTTGGAATAATTTGGTACTTGCACGTATATTACAAATAAATTCTGAACTGGACTATAACAAAGAACATAAACAAATATTACACTTGAAACTAAAGAACAATTTTAATAAAAGGACTAAAGATCGAAATGCGAGTTAGAAACACGCATGAGCGAGAATACGCCGGTAGTGCTCACGGTAAAGCGGCCCGTCCCCAAAGGTTAAAACGATCCGAACGTCTCGACAGATGGCCATGGCGAACGAGCACTGCGAATTGGATTGGAGCAGTAGGCCGAATATGCTATGCTATGCTTTGATAAAAAATGCACTGTTTTTCGTAGAATCTGCAATGACCAAATGCTGATATATGTAGCAATCCTCCTTGATCAGGTGAAGGGACTCGTCGCCATTAATCCTGCCATGATGGCTGGCAGTTTCAGACACCCAAAGGGCTCGGTCGGATGAATAGTCTTGCCTTTACTAGGCAACTCCAGAGTCAAGGCAACTCAAGAGTCTTGGTCCATACCAAAAGGCTTGGTCCATATCAAAAGGTTAGTGGACTTACGGATTTGGTCCAAAAGGATAAGCCCAAACACCAACCGACCCGACGGACGGACGGTCGGTCGGCGGCGGCGCGCGCGCGCGTGTGTGTGCGCGAGGACATCCATACACATCAACCCACTTGTTATTAAGCCTATATAGACAAAGACTCTAATACAAGCCAAAACATCCATCCACAATCAATGTGGGACAACTAATTAACATCATATATATCATGTTAGTTCCTACTCGAACATTCAACTATAACATATAATATCTCACTCACCGGAAATCGGTTTAGAAATATTAAATATACCACGTTCATCTACTCACGACGTAGATTAACATTCAATAAATATTGTAATTAAATAGTAAATATTTAATTAACAATATTTATTCTTAATAAATGGTTAATTACTAAACCATTTCCAATAATCCCCCACATGAGTGAGAATGCCAATGCAAAATGAATGCAAATGCATAGTTCAGTCCTCAAGAGACAATATTGCATTTGGTTAGGTGGCTTGTGACCTTGAACCTATCCATGGTCAACATTATCGAGTATACTGGCGGTATAGTGGTCATGAAAAACCTTGAACTAGTCCTCCATGATGTATACCGAGACAATAATATAGACACAATATCATCTCAATTCCGTTCGTTCTAACGTTTTGTGTCCTTTTCGGCATTGGACACCCCTTTAGATTCATAAGTGTATCAACTGAAGCGGCCCTCACTTCACACTTATATAGATGATTCTTATTCCCAAGTATCCTACTATACTTGACCTCTCCGAGGTAATCAGGAATCATTAAAAATCATAAGACTTAACCTCACCACATGTAGGTAAACACTCACTCACTGTTCTCAGAGAATAGGTATGTTTGAGTGTTTTAACACACGGATTATTATAACTTCGTTATCCCATTGAACCAAGCTCTTGGGATCCTCCAATCTACAAGGTTGGGTTTCCGCTATAATCATCCTTAAGATGTGGATTTAACACCCATTCCCTCTAACAATTTAAACATTTGATCTCGATTAATACTCTTCGTCAGCGGATCCGCCTGATTATCTATTGACCTTACATTGTCAATTAAGATAATCCCACTCAAGATCAAATGCCTCACGACATTATGTCGTCGACGAATATGTCGAGACTTACCGTTATAAAACATATTTTGTGCCCGTCCAATAGCAGCTTGGCTATCACAGTGTATCAACACAGACGGCACAGGTCTCGTCCAACATGGAATATCCTCGAGGAAATTTTTAAGCCATTCAGCTTCTTCACCAGCTTTATCCAAAGCTATGAATTCAGATTCCATGGTAGACCTAGCAATACAAGTTTGTTTCTTGGACTTCTAAGATACAACACCACCTCCAATGGTCATATACCCACTCGTAGAAAATGAGTCTTTCGATTCGGATATCCAATTAGCATCACAATACCCTTCAAGTACAGCAGACTCTCTTGAATAATGAATCGCAAAGTTCTGAGTATATTTTAAATCACTCAGTACTCGTTCTAGAGCCCTCCAATGTTCTTTACTTGGATTAGCCGTGTAGCTACTCAACTTGTGAACCGAGCATGCTATATCAGGCCGGGTACAATTTCACAGATACATCAAACTCCCAATGATCTTAGCATATTCATCTTGACCCACATGTTCACCCTTATAATTAATCAGATAAACATTCGGTTCACAAGGAGTCTTAGCAATGGGTTTATCAAAAGCGTTGAATTTCCTTAACACTTTCTCAACATAATGGGATTGCATCAAAGCAATTCCGTTAGGCGTTTTCAGAATCTTAATTCCAAGAATAGTATCACCCAAACCCATATCTTTCATGCTAAAATTCTTACTTAGCATTTGTTTCGTTTCACCAATCACACGAGAGTTGCTACCCATTATCAAAATGTCATCTACATATAGACAAACAATAACGTAATTATCACCCGTTTTCTTAACATAGACACATTTGTCACTCTCATTGATATTGAAACCATTTGACAACATCAATTCGTCAAATTTCAAATGCCACCGCAGTGGTGCTTGTTTCAAACCATATATAGACCATTGTAGTTTGCATACCATGTGCTCTTTCCCAGGTACTACAAACCCTTCCGGTTGTTTCTTATAGATTTCATCATCCAGCTCCCCATACAAGAATGCAGTCTTAACATCCATTTGATGATTCTCGAGATTGCGCAAAGCAGCAATAGCGAGTAGCACCCTAATAGAAGTAAGTCTTGTCACGGGCGAGTAGGTATCAAATAAATCATAACCAGCTTTTTGCCTAAAGCCTTGAACTACAAGTCGGGCTATATATTTGTCAATAGTACCGTCAGACTTGTACTTCTTCTTTAGGATCCATTTGCATCCTAAACCCTTACAACCCTGTGGTAGTTCAACTAACACCCAAGTATGATTCAGCATAATAGACTCAATCTCAATGTCTATTGCCTCTTTCCAGAAAGCCGCATCTGGACCGGATAAAGCTTCTTTTACAGATACCAGTTCACCATCTAACATTAAAATGACGTATTCTTGTCCGTATATCTTTACTTTCCATACTCTAGTACCTCGTTTAGGTTCTACATTGACTGGTGTAGATCTAGGTCGATTTCTATTCGGTCATTCAGATAACACCGGATTCGAGCTAGAGGCTTCATTTTCATCTATGGTTCCATAACACATAGGCTCATCTACAAGTTTAGAACTTGTAGCTTCATCATCAACTCTTTTGCGTGGAATCTTGTTCAATATGTAGTTGGCTGTCAAGACAGCTTCCCCCCACCTGTTCTGGGGCAATCCTGAACTAATTAATAAGGCATTCATCATATCTTTAAGTGTTCGATTCTTACGTTCAGCAACACCATTAGATTGTGGTGCATATGGAGCCGTGGTTTAATGAATTATACCACTTTCGTTGCATAATTTCTCAAATGGAGCTACATATTCACCTCCTCTATCACTTCGAACCATCTTAATACGACAGCCTAATTGATTCTCGGCTTCATTCTTGAAGTTTTTAAAGGCTTCAATAGCCTCATCTTTACTTCTCAAAAGATAAAGATAACAATATCTTGTGCAGTCATCGATGAAAGTGATAAAGTACTTCTTACCACCTCTAGTTTGCACAAATTTTAAATGACACACGTCTGTGTGAATTAATTCAAGGGGTTTTGTGTTCTGTTTTACCGAATAAAACGGTAGTTTCGTCATTTTTGCCTCAACACAAATATCAAATTTTTTTTGATTTTTGATTTCATTTAATTTTAGTAAATCTAAATTTACTAATCTTTTTATAGCATTTATATTTACATGACCTAATCTACAATGCCATAAATTTGAGCACTCAAGCAAATAAGCAGAAGTAGTAGCGTTATTGTTAGCAACTACCTTTGGAGGCTTACAAGTACGAACGCTAAGTTTGAACATCTCCTCGACAATATGACCTTTCCCGAGAGTCTTGCCAAACTTGAGTATTATCATAAAATCACTACGAAGGTCTACATCAAATTTAGCTCTAACTAACTTGACACCAGACACCAAATTCTTGCGGATTGCCGGAGCATGCAGCACATCATTCAGAGTTATCTCCACACCGGAGGTGAATTGAAGCACAACAGTTCCAATTCCAAGAACTGGAGAGGTACGATCACTTGCCTCTGTGATGAAGCGGTCTTGAATCTCCTTGTAAGTGAAAAACAAGTCTCGGTTCACGCAGATGTGAATAGTCGCACCTGTATCAAGAAACCAAGTAACAAGGTTAGGTTCTGAGACATGATTTATCTCGGTGATCATGGCAGCAAGGTCATCTTTGTCCCAAGAGTCAAAGTCCTTCTCGACATGGTTGACTTTGCATTTTTCCTTGTTCTTCTTCGGCTTTCGGCAGTTTTTCGCCATATGGCCGGGCTTATCACAGTTGTAACACGTTCCGGTAAACTTCATCGGAGGTGCCACATCCTTTCCCTTGCCTTTGGTAGGATGTGGACGCTTTTTAGAAGGTCCGCCCCTACCTTCAGTCAAATTAGCCTTAGCATCCATAGGTGCTTTGGTTCTCAAGTCTTGATCACGGACTTGAGCTTCAGTTTGGAGCTCAGCAACCAAAATTTCAAGAGTCATTTCCTTTCGCTTATGCTTAAGGTATCCCTTGAACTCCTTCCAACTAGGCGGCAACTTGTCGACCAAGAGCGTCACAGTGTACGCCTCGGGTAGAGGCATCACCTCAGAATGAACATCATGTATAAGAGTTTGGAACTCGTGTACTTGGGGCATCATTGGACGAGTATCCACCATTTGGAATTCGGCGAACCTCGTCACAACAAACTTCTTCGTGCTAGCAGGATTAACACGGTATTTCAATTCAAGAGCATCCCAAATTTCTTTGGCAGTCTCCTTGATGTTGAACATATTGAACAGGCCATCATCAAGCCCGTTCAGCAACATATTCCGACACAGATAGTAGAATGAACCCAGGTATCATAGTTGGTACGCACTTGAACATTCGCCTCGTTCTCAGCAGGGATAGGAGGCTTTTCTTCACGCAGGAAGCTCGCAAGCCCCATTGTGGTAATATAGAACATCTTTTGAGACCAGCGTTTGAAGTCGGTGCCCGAGAAAACAAGAGGTTTCTCGGCGATAGGCATTAACCGAGCAGCATTGTGAATGGGAGCCATTGAAGAGCTTGATGATCCAATAGTTCCAGAACCAGTGGATAGATTAGTGGATGCGCCGGTGCTTGCATTGAACGACATTTTTCTCCAGCAGAAGTTTCAGAATGACACAAACAAGCAAGGTCGAGTATTCTCGTCTTGCGAGCAGAAGCTCTAGCTTCGGACGATCTTTAGTCCTTTTATTAAAATTGTTCTTTAGTTTCAAGTATAATATTTGTTTTTGTTCTTTGTTATAGTTCAGTTCAGAATTTTATTTGTAATACACGTGCCAGTACCGAATTATTCCAATACTGCGGACCTTCGATGATCAATCAATTTTCTTTTACGCCATTCCGCCAGCCTGCTTTCAGACGGACCACCGCCCGTCGGCCGCGATAGGATTTTGGAAACCATTATTCTTTTCTAACAAATAATTTAATAATTTAATTATTTTAACTTAATTACCTCAGGTACCATTATATATGTCACAGGAAATCTTAGTATGGTGATAAAGAATAAGGGGCTGTTTGGCAGTTGTTGAATGATTTAATGCAGAATGGTTGAGAGACTCTGTATGGTTGAGTGCAGAATGAAATTTGGTTGTTTGGTAACTGTTCTGAATGGTAACTCTGAATGGTAACAAATTACCATTTTACCCTTCTGTATAAAAGTAGTGATTAAAAACCCTATTTTTCCTCCCCTTGCGTACCAAAACCTCTCCTTTTTATAAATAAAACCCCTAATTTTTATAAATAATTTTGTATAATATTTTTAAATTTAATTCATTTAAAATAATAATAATAATTATTATTATGATGTATAATATTTTTGAATTTAATTCATTTAAAATAATAATTATTATTATTATTGTGTATAATATTTTTAAATTGAATTCATTTGAAATAATAATAATAATTATGCATAATATTTTTTAATTTAATTCATTTAAAATAATCATAATAATAATTAAGTATAGTATTTTTTAATTTAATTCATTTAAAAAATTATAATAATAAATATCTCTAATATTTTTTTATTTAAATTCATTTAAAAAATAATAATAATAATTATGAATAATAATTCTTAATTTAAGATGGGTAAATCTGGAAATTGTTTGCCTCTTAATGGTTGAGAGGGTATGGATGCTTAATGCTTAAGAGGTTATTGTAACCATTAAGAGGTCATATTTTTTTTGTCAAACAGTCCTGACCTCTTAGCGATTCAGAGGTAGGCTCTTACGCTTAGTTCCCGAGTTTTAGTAAAAGAAAGAAAAGAAATGGAAAGAAAGTTCAGAAAAGAAGAGAAAGGAAAATGAAAGGAAATTGTATTTTGTGTTCTCGAGTTGGAAGGAAATGAAAGAAAAATTAACCATTTTGTTCTTTTCTCTCCAAATCCTTCCAAATCGGAAGGAAAGTTAGGAGGAAAAATTTTCCTTCCATTTCTTTCCGTTTCTTTTCATTAAGAAACTCAGGAACACCAAATATTTCTTTTTCTTCTTATTTTCATTCATTTCCCTTCTTTTCTCTCGTTAATTTAAACTCGAGAAGTAAACGTTAATGTAACCATTAAGAGTCAAACAAACGGCCTCTAAGTATCCTGTTACCACTGGAACATGGGATGACTTCTTATCTTTTAATATAAACAATTCAAGGAATTTCGGTGGAGCCCAAATCATAATTAGAGTACTACTAAACATTAATAACAAAAATTTAATTTGGCCAAATCGAAGTTCACTAAATTCAAAATCTAATTGCCAAAAACTGAACATCAATAATCAAAATTAACTGCCGAGCCGAGTCAACCTAGTCGGTGGGATAGGCTCGTGCATGGGACCGAGTTAGCATAAAAAATCGGGACACAAGTCCTTATTTAATACTGTATGCTGTTCCATTTTTTAAATATTATTCTCGCCGTTCTTTAATTTTAGTAAAATAAAATTTATTTCTTAATACATGTCATTTTCTATTTTTCATATTAATTTGTAAAAAAATTTCAAAAATTTATTATGAACTCTTCAACTTCAATATATACAAACACATTAATTAATAGGCAGTTTGGGGTGGTTGCGAGTTTTGGTTTTTGATTTTAAAAGTCAACTTCAAAATCAAAACATGTTTGGGTAAAATGGTGCTGAATTGATTTTTTCATTATTTTCGAAACGATTTTCCATCAAAGCACAACCAAAAAAAGAGGTTTTATAATTTCAGTTTTTGTTTTAACACTAACAAGTCACCGCAAACCATCACTTTAACAACCACTGACCACCAATTTGACCGCTGCCGACCACCGCCAACCACCACTCTGCTACCACCAACCATCACTCCGACCACCACCGACCACTACTCTGACCACCGTCAACTACCACTTTGACCACCAATGACCACCATTTCAACCACTGACCATCAATCTGACCACTGTTAAACACCACCAATCACCACTCCGACTATCACCGACTATCACTCCAACTACCACCGACCACCATTCTGTCCACCTTCAGCTATTACTTTCACCACCATTGGCCACCATTTCAACCATCACTCTGACCACCACCCCCACCACTGCTAACCACCAGTATGACCACCACTCTGACCATCACAGACCACTGTCAACTACCACTTTGACCATATTTCGACCATCGATCACCACTCTGGTCACTGACGACCACCACTCCGACTACTGTCAACTACCACTTTGACCAAGGACCACCATTTCGACGGCCAACTTCCGACCATCGCTCCGACAACCTCTCCGACCATCGCCAACCACCTCTATAAGCACCGCTGGCGATCGCTAACCGCCACTCTAACCACCATCAACCACTACTTTGATGACCACAGTCCACCATCAACTTCTATTTTGATATCACTTTTATGTTCATGTTTTAAACTATAATTTTGATTTTTAAAAATTTCTTAACTCAAACTCAATCTGGTTTTGTTTCTGAAATTTTTAAAACTTAAAACAGAAACTGGCTTTAATATTTAAAACTTTCAAAAAAACAGAAAACCACCCTCAAAGAGAACCTAATATAGCTGTTTTATTAAATTAATATAATTAACAATAGTAAATATGGAAATAACTAATTATCATCATGTTTTCTAATTTTGTAATTTTAAAATAGGACTACTATTAATAAATGGGAGTAATTATCTCCAACATTCTTATAAGTTTAATGTGGGATGAGAATTTTCAAAAATTTAAAGAGACCCACATCAATTATTTATTTTCCACTCATCAAAAATTAATTTTGTGAAATTAAATGAACAAAATTATATTAATACTAGACCATCTGAATTAAATTCATAACCACCAAAATCAAAAGCAGAAAACGTATTGATGAAGGTTCTTCAATATGTGATCATTATGATCAGTCACACACACACACACTCACAAAGAGAGAGAGAGAGAGAGAGAGAGAGAGAGTGGTGGGATGACAGAGAGAGAGTGAGCACGCATAGCTTCAAGCATGTAAGAATCACTCATGCGAGAAAAAAACACCATATGTGCTCACTCTCTTCTGTCACCTCCTCCCTTACCCTTACCATTTATCAGTCAATCAAGAACCCTAATTTTGAGATGGGAAGTACTGTTCCATTAGGAAAGGTATTACAGTATTGCTTTTCCCCTTTTTTTTTTTGTGGTTGAGATGTGTGAGGAAATGCTGCTCAACTTTGTGCGCCTTTATTATATAGGGCAAAGCCAGGGGGTCCAGTCACACCAACACGCTACTCTCCTGTAGTGCATTCCCTACCGGATACACTACACGTGGCGTGTATGGACGGTCCAGATATATTAGATGGAGCATTAATTTGCACCGTTCATGCACGGCACGTGTAGTACATTCGGCAATGGATGCACTATATGATAGTGTACCATGGACCCATCCCACCAACACCGATGGAATAAAGGGTGGGTTTATCTTCTTACGGGCCTTTTGTCCCAATATCTTATATATTGGGTGTTGTTGGAGATGGTCCACATCATGTGGATACCCACAAGCCCAACCATTTTGACTAGCTTGTGGAGGTGGAACGCTGCATTCAATGTAGCAAGACTTTCGGAAGGAATTGGCAGCAGCACATAGCCCACCTTAATTCTCGGCAAATGCAGCGGAATGGAGAGATTGCAGCCACCTCCTACTATAAGATTGATTCTACAATTGCGGCGGTAGGACGGTTATAGGGGAAGAAAATGAGCAGATCAATCCTCTATAAATTAAGCGGATTGTTGCAGTAGATGATCATTGCAAACCAAGCAGTGCATGAAAAAGTGCAGCGGAGTGCAATATAGAGAGAAAGAAAATAGAGAGTATTGAGAGAAGAAAACAAGAGAGAAATATAGAGTATTTTTCAGTCAAGTCGTCTTGCCGCGAGTAATCTTAGGATGTGTGACACAGGACTTCGCCGTGTTGCACCCTTTCTAACTTCACCAAAAAAAAAATTAACAAAACAAAAAACAAGATAAGTAAAAAAAAAGAACTTAAATCATCGATTTTATTTATATGTTTGATCGATTTGCCCCACTGTATTCACCTTAGACCGATTAGATCTTCAAGTACTCTTCCCGACCCGATACATTATGACCACGGGGAGTACAATCTAAATGTTAAAAAACTAAAAATAAATGGAGAGGTAAAATACGAAAAAAAAAAAAAAATCTATGTAATTAGTAAAGAGCTCTTTCAAGACCTTCCTCCAATCCCCATTATTTGGAAAATTACAGTAAATATAGTAAATCTCTGATAAACGGGTTACCAACACTTCCCTATGCATATCTTCTAATTCTAAAATCCTCTAATATCACTTCTTGGTCATGCATTATCGTATCAGACACTCACGTAGATTTTCTTCCGATGTACACGCGCGTGCATTTAACGATGCGTATTGATTTTAGATGGAGATCGATCTGCCGCACTGGCCCATACACGCCACGTATAGTACATTCGGCAGGAAATGTACAATATCGTCAGTGGGAGTGGTGGCCGTTTTATTATACCAACCAAACACCAAAAGTCTCTCACTTTGGTTATTTAATGTCTGTCGTGTACGTGATTTTTAGTGTGGTCAAACTGATCATATTGAATGTTTTCATACGCGTGAAAATAGCTATTGGGACCAGTAGTAATTTTGCGGTTTGCATTAAAATACATCGTCAATTCGTCACTCAAACATCAGTGGGAACATTGAATATCTTCTTAAATCTTGCGATAGCATAAGAAAAACAATAAGAATATCATTTTCCATATCTATACTTAATATTAAAAGAGAGTCGTAAGAAAATTTAAAGAAACACGTATCATCTCCATGTTAATTCTCTTTTTAATTTTTTTTTTAAAAAAATAGACATTTAGTTTGAGAGGAGTTGGATGATATTTCCATTATATACAATCTACCAATTAAAAACTTCCACTCATTTTATTCTTTTTATTTTTAACCTAATAGTTTAAACAATTATAACTTTTATGTATCAATTTTATTTTTGAAAAAAATATATCAAATTAATTCTTACTTTGTGCTCTTTAATTTGACATCCATATAGTATATATAAAGTAAAATAAATATAATTATAATATATTTAGATGATTAAAATATTTCAATATAAAAATATAAGACTATTGAAGAAAGATATATTTTTATTTTATTTTCATAGTTTTCTAACAATTATTTGATTTTTAAGAATTATTTTGTTCTGATTATAAAATAGTAAAATATATTACATTAATGTCAAATCATATAAAAAATTATATTAGTAAGATTATTGGTTGTATACTTTTAATGAAAGTTGATAGCACAAAACATCATCATCAGAGCCTTAGTCCCAAAATGCTTTGGAATCGGCTATAATTAAAGTTGATAATAATAAACAGAATTTAATTTCTTATTTATAAAATTAGATATAAGACTCATATTGTCCTATATGAAAAAGTAAATGCCGGTGCTTAATTAATTTACGGTTTTTCAATCATGTGTCTTTAGATCACATGATAAGAATTTATAAATGAAACTAAATCAAATAATAGTATATGTATACCGATTCATGTATATTTTATAATAATTTTATAATTTTATTGAAATTTTCTCACATATTATTAATATAATAAAATATTTAATATTTTTATGCTGTGAATCGCATGAGAGGACATCTGGTATATATAATAGAGGAAGAGGTGTCGCTTTGTGACAAGCCAACTTATTAACTGCACTTTAAAGAAGATGCCTTCATAAACTAACTCATTTTTAAATTATTTTTTAAAAAAAAAAAAAAAATCTGACTAGCTATTCAAGATAACCTCGAAAGAATGGGCATAATCCATGTCTGGATAGTGCACTATTTTAATACTAATTGAATATTTTGATGATTGACTCTAGAGATGATCAACCATTTTTATGATTGACTTTTCGATTACGAAATGGTCAACCATCGACTGATGATATTATCGAGCACTTGCATAATCAACACAATTGATGGTAGATTGTTTGGATTATTAACCATTTCGATGACCAATTGTATGGATGATCAGGGAATTGTTTGGACTATCACTCTTTTTTTTTTTTTTTTTTTTTTTAAGTCATTGGCTATACCTATTAGATGGTTGACCAATTGTGTTAGTCAACTGATTCGATGGTCGGCCATTAGATGGTTGACCATCTCAATGGTCGATGACTTGATTCATCAGTTGTTGGGTGTCCGACCATTTGAATGATTGACACTTTATATAGCTGAACCGGTTGATAGTTTGCAACATGGATAACAGTATGGTTGGGTTGACGACCATTTAGATTATTAGATATTTCTATGACCGATCATTGAGATATGGATCATAAAATGGTCGAATATTTGAATGGTACGCTATTTAGATTGTCGACCATTAACATGGTCGACCACTTGATACCGACCATTTTAACTAGTCGTTTTCTAGATGGTCGACCAATTAATGGCCAACTGTGTCGATAATAGACATGTTGAATGGATGATATAATATCATTTCTCCTAATAATTATTTATACCCTATTTTGAGAAACCCATGTATGAAATACCCTTTTTTTATACAAATGTAAAAAATGCCATCTTTTATATTTTAATACCATTTGGCCCCACTTCTGCATCCACTTCTGCGTTGATATGCCGACATTTCTCTGTAAGTGGTTTCCACATCATATATATTTTTTTAAAATATTTTTTAATAATTCATTTTCTTAATAAATACTGACATACGGATGAGTAAATGATTTATCACTCTTGGATAGAAGGGGTCAAGAGTGGTAAATTAGACAAAGAGTGGTAAATTTAACTGTCCAAGAGAGTGAAGCAATATTGATAAATTATTTACCCTTCTGTTCCAAGAGCAGTAAACTATTTACCCTTCGTCTCAAAGATGGGTAAACTATTTACCCTTCGTCCAAAGTGGTAAATTATTTACCCCTAAAGCCGAAAGAAAATAATATAAGTATTATTATTCTAAAAAAAGGGTAGAAACTGCATGTAAATTTGGAAATGGGTAGTTTCTGCATTGGTTTTTTCAAAGAGGGTATTTATAATTTTGGCCCATATCATTTTTGGTTATTTTAGATTATATTATAGTCTCTCAACTATCTATAAATACTCATATTATATGTTAAAAAAAATAAAACACAATTACATTTTGTTCCATCAAACCCTTCAATAAATTTGTTTTATTTTATATAAAGTCATTTTGCCTTTTATTTTGTTATAACACCTAAGAAAGAGTGAAGCGCGATTTCTCAAAAATTCTTGAGGACAAAAGTTGGTGGGGGTGGACACGGTCCGGTCCGCGATGGTTCGGGATTAGGTTGATCCCGGTTCGGGTCCTGATTGGTATAAATTATCCAAATCAGTTCGGAACAAGGATATTTACTATTTTGTCACGGTAGTTTTCTGAACCCGAATAGTTATGGGATAGTCTGTCATATATGCCTTCGTTTCGTAAAACACGATTCTTTTTCTGGGTTGGATGTGATGTGATGCCTTCTTTTACCCACTGCTTTGAATGTGGACATAAGCCTTTTCCCCCAAAGTGGGATCCTACTCTTTCCAGCTGAGGTATGATTCTATTTCATGTGGAAATGGCTAAAAATAATGATAGAATTATAACTATTAATATATGTTTATAGTAAAAAGAACAGAAGATAAAAACAATAACTAAACCAATCCTTGGAGGCTTTTTACCGATCAATTTAGCGGATTTTGATAGGTTTGAACGTCAAAATGATTTTCGAAGAAGGTCAGGCCATTCAAGTGATCGATTGAACTAGTCGAACCAACCAATGTGACTCGATCTAAAGTTAATGGGTAATACCTAAAAGCTAATTTTTGTTTTGATCGGTAAAATAAAGAATGTTATATTCACCCGAGTTCAAGGGGTACTCTAACTAATCTAAAACTAAGTATGCTCCCCATTTCCCACTAATCTAAAAAAATCAGATTTTGGGTCGGTGGTCCAGTGGTAGGACGCCTACTCCCAAGACACTCCTTTGGGATGCCTTGAGCTCTAACCCATGAGGAGGTGAAAGAAAGTTTTCTCTTTATGATCCTCTACCCTAGAAATTTGGCTGACCGCTAATCAATGTTTAATCTCGCGTCAGCGGCGGTGTGGGAGTATTTTCTGCTGGGAACCGGAGTCTTAATCAATGGTGCATTCTCAGAATCGTCTTTGCGAGCGCTATTAATCGGTTAAAAGTTTCTCTCGCGCGTGAAGTGTCTGAGAAAGATATTGGGAACCCTGGAATTGCTCGAATATTTCGCGATTTACTTCTCTCAATGGGTTAGGAGTGGCTTCATTGAGGGACTAGGATTAGTCCGGCTAAGCTGAGATCACCTAGTTATCAAAAAAAAAAAAAAAAATCAGATTTAAAACCTCTTAAATTTGACCCGGCCCTCATACAAACCACCCAGATCTTTCCACCAACCCGACCCCCATCTCACACTAGAAACCCCTCACCTATTCTCTCCTACTCCTTTGAGAACACTGTATTTTAGGAATTAATAATACCCAAAACCTACTATGCGGGAACGACAATGAAATGGACGGAAACAAAGTTGGAGAGATGATCAAGAAAAAAACATATAGTTGATTATCCACGTGTTCCGATTTATATACACACACCATTACTTGAAATAAGAAAATACGACTCTCTAACATTATTATCCCTACATATAACACTACTCAGGTTCAAATTCTGAGTTCAGTGGAATGGGATTCTTGGCATGTTCGCTTGTCATTGTAGTTTATACTTTCTCCCTTCATGAATAAGTGTCCTACTTTTTTTTGCTCATCAATGAGTTCTATTTTACTTTTTTCAATTATATCAATACTTTTTATAATCAAATCAATACTACCTCCGTTCTCATTTTAATTTTCCACTCAAAATAAGTGGACCCTTATTTCACTCACAACAACTTTAACTGTATTTTACATTTTCGACTCACTAAAATTGGGATCTATATTCAACTCACAATAACTTTAACTTCAATCCACTTTTATCACTCTCAAGATGTGGGACCTCTATTCCACTCACAACAACTTTACAGACTTTCTTATTCTTCGTGCCTAGGGTGTATTTCGAACCGAAAGGTGACTTTAACGAACGTTCGTTCGTTAAGGATTTGGTTCGTTCGGTTCGTGTTCGTGTTCGATAAAATTGCAAACCACTTGTTCGTGTTCGGTTCGTTAGAATTTGACATATTTCCTGTTCGTTCGTTAGCGTTCGATTGTTCGGTTCGTTTTGATCGTTCGTTTGTGTTCTAAAAAAAACTAAAATACAAGTAATAATATTTAAACAAATAAAAAGAGAAGATAGATTTAAAAATCAAGGATTTTGGAATGATAGGTTTTATTTGTATGTATATTTATTAATTATTGTAAAATTATTAATTATATTTATTAATTATTGTAAAATTGTTAATAAATATATAAAAAATCTTTGTTCGCGAATTGTCGCGAACTAACGAACATATATTATTTTGTTCGTGTTCGGTTCGTGTATGTCAGGGCCGGCCCTATGGGTGGGCGGGCCGGGCGACGGCCCAGGGCATCAAAGCCCAAGGGGCATCAATTTTAGGTCCAGTGATGTTATTACTAGCAAAAAATGAATTAAAATGTTGCCAACAATACTTGAACCATGGACCTTTAGGATAAATAAGCACTTATTTACTACTAGACTAATGATGCTCTTGGATGTTTTCCTTTTAGTTAATTGTATTACTATTATTGTCGATTCATTTATTTTTCTATATTTTTTTTTTAAATATTTGTCTTGTTTTGATGACAACACTTATTTATCTGAAATAAAATAAAATTAGTCATATTCAACAATTAATACTTCTTATATATTTTTGCTTTGAAAATTTTTGTGATAATATTTAAACTCTACATGAAACAATTTAGATGACTAACTAATTTCAACTCGAAACCACAAATATCCTTTGTTATACTTTCTAAAATCAAGTCATGTATGAAATAATTTTAAATTACTACATAGTTTCAACTAATTTTTGTGATTTCCACAGCCATAAAATATGATTATTGGAGGTTATTATTTTTGTTTATATATTTTTAGATATAGAATCTTGTGAATCCAGTTTTGTTGTCAGCCATAGTGTGGTGGTTTGTTGTCTAAAGCTATATAGGACTGTTTAAACTATATAACACTCGCTATTTAAGTATGTTTAGATTATTAAAAATATGATACAAATATAGTATTAAATTTTTCTATGTTTTAAGATGACTTAAACATCATATATAGTTGTATACTTTTAGTCTGAGCACAACTATCGTTATATGCAAGTCTCTAAAGATCATTTAACTTGATATAACATTATGATACTATATAATTATAAGATATGTATTACGAAGAACACATTATCATTTAATAACAGTAACAAAAATTGGTTTTTAAAAATAATATGCTTTTTTGTTTTGTAATTTTAAATATGAGGGCATATTTTGGCCTTTTCGCCAGTGTATGAAAACCCTGGACCGCCTACAGATGTATCTAACACGTTTCGAACTGCTCAATTTGATCGAACCGAACACGAACTGAACGTTGACCGAATATTTTCGCGAAATTTTCACGAATATTCGGTTCGAAATACACCCCTATTCGTGCCCAACACAATTGGATATTTATTCTTGAACTGAGGGAGTATTTATTTAAGAAATCAAAGATAATGTAATCTTTTTGTTAAAGGTGAAGTCAAAGATAATATAATCTATTTCTTTAAAGGTTAAAGGGAATTTGACATGTAACATGTTCGCTTCTCATTCTATATCATATCTTCTCCCCACTTGCTTTCGGCTGAGATGTTTTAGGGGACGTGACGTGAGTCACTCATGATACGCTGCACGTGACACCATCACTACACTAGTCTTTTTTTTTTTTTTTTTTTTGTCGAGGGAGTTGATTTCTCCCCCACAGGATCGTTGGCGCCGATCGCGAGAGATAAACGAGGATGTCTGTGGTGGTAGGAATCGGCGAGAGGGCCCACGATATCTGACCCAAAGCCACAACAAGGTGAGAAAACTGCACCACACGAGAATCGAACCGCAGTTGCCGGGTATGATATTCTACGTCATCTCAGCCTTAACCACTAAGCTATGCCCTACGAGCACCAGTCTTTTATTTTTGTTTTGGCCTGGCTGCAGCTCATCCACAAAAATAAAAATCCCTTTCTTTTTTAGGAAAAAAAAAAAAAAAAACGAGTGTGGGGATTTTAGTCATGTCATCAAGACATCAATATGAGTCATGTTCCATGATGTATGTGTTGATTTTACAATATCAATCACGTATTGTGACATGACAATAGCAATTATCTCAAACTCATCGCCGTCTCATGATATTTTCCATATAAATGGAAAAACCTATGATGTTGACGGTTTTGGAATTTCGTTCTATTTCTCCTTCATATGAAGGTTGCGACAGGAAGGGCATCCGGCGTAAAACTTTGCCACTTTGTTATTTGCATGAGTTATGGTGTTAACTAATTTTAGACAATTAAACGACACTATAATCTTCATGCCACCGACCCCAACATAGTTGGGATTAAGCTGCTGTTGATGATGATGATGATGATCAAGACATCAATATAGAATTTTTTTTTGTCAAAAACAAAAAAAAACATATGATTTTTAGCTCATGTCTTAACGGTGTGGGTCGACTATTAATTTACGAGACGATATCATAATTATAGTTTAATTATTAGATGAAATAAAAAATAGATCAAATATTTTTTCGATTGGTATGAAATAATATCATAATCACATATAAATATTATTTATTTGCTGTGTATAAAATATTAAATGAAATAATGGAAGATTTAGATGTCATTCACCGAGTAAACGCCATCACCATCACCCGTCCATATCCACCTGTCCCGCTGATTAGAACTAACATAGGTCTCGAGAAGGCTCAAAAGAGCGTCCCGTTGTTCTTCTTCAGCTCCCCCTCTCGGGTTCCTTCGCAAAAAGGGAGCATTGAGAGCAAGATCAAGCCTATTCGCAATCGCAACAACAGACTCATGATACTGACCCATATTGCAAACACGTGGGTATAGATCTTTTAGCAAACCAACCGTTATCCAATTATCCTCCCAGAACCTGGTATCCATACCATCCCCAATTTTGCGCTTAATTAAAATGTCCACATTCACATTCTTTTTTTCCATATGTTGGGAATCGGTCTTCATAATTGAAGTGTGAACTTCAAGTATCTTCTCTGCGTTGAGGTCTATTTATCAAGTTGTTTTGTGGTTGATTTATGGTGATATATTGCGAGTATGGCGATAATTTATCACGATCTTGTTGGTCGGAGATTGTATATCTGTGTGTATAGCTTTGTGGATCACAATATAAGAATCACGACAAGTAATATGCCCAAAAAGTTCTTAGGGAGTTACAATTATAACCAAACTTCTTATAATGTTCGTTTTTTTAAAGAAAACAAGTTATAGAAATTTTACATTTTAAAAAATGGAGGGAATATAATTATAAATAAAAACAGTAAACACTATACTTATATTTAAATATTCTAATAAACAATATGATGAGTTTGTTGCTACCCAAAATATTATCCGGAGATAGATATTGCTGGAATGGATGAGTAACAAACAAAATGCGAGAGCACGTCCGTGGGGAAGTAAATGACACAAGATTTGCCGGGTTTGTTAGGCCCGGGCTTGAATGCTCTCGCGAGATGTTATTAATACGAATACGTTGGAGTACAAATATTAATGTAAGAGTACAATTACAATGAGTGTAAAATACCCTAGTTATCTAGCTCTTGAGTGCAGATCTGTGAGTTCTTGAACTGCAGGGAGTTCTTGTTCTCGTCTCTGCCGACCGTCTTTGGGTTAAGAGGTTCTGAGAGTGAGAGATAGAAAGATGTCCGAAGTTTATAGCGTAGCCAAGAGAGAGAAGCCAAATGTGAAGCAGTGAGAAAGCCGAGATCATTCCAAGTGCAGGAATCCTTCTATTTATATGAGTTGGGATGCCTTTAATCCTGACGGGCGATCGCCTTTCCTGTATATAATAAGGGGGTGACCGTCTTTTGGCACATGGGCTGGTTGCCTTAAAGTCCACGGCTGCTGCTGGCATCCAGCTGTGCGGACCAATGAGAAGTTTGCACGCGTCCTGAGTCGCTGTCTCGGGAGGTCCCACTTTGGACCTTTCGGCGGGTCTGTCGGTAGGTGAGAAGATGGTGACAGGCTGTGGTCAACGATCCATGTTCTGCGGCGCCATTCGCGGATCTGCACATGGGTCCTTGCTCCGAGTTTCGGTCTTCGCGGACTAGACGGACGTTGGCTTTGCGCGCGGCATGAGGCGGTCGTCCATGATCGGGCACCTGGGACGATCGCTAGCTGCCGGGAGACGATCGCCTTGGCAGTCGATCGCTCGGTGATGGGTCCTTCGATCGGCAGTCTGCTTTGGTCTATTTGACTCTGGTTCGGTCGCCCGGTCTTGGTGCCGATCGCCTGTTGAGGTGTATAAATCTCGACACCACAATTACCCCCCAACTTGCTCCGATGTTGAAGACATGGGGTGAGGTGGTTCCACTAGCGATCGTTTAGGATAAAGACGGGCGATCCGTTGAGCGGACTTTGGTCTCGGATTTGGGCGACCTGGTCGTTTGGCGAGCTATCTTCGGTCTTGTACTTGTGATCTTTAATTTTGCAGATCCCTCGTGGAAAGCCGATTGTTTCGACCTTAAGGAACCATGCACGGTCGCGGAGTTCGATGGACCGACCTCCATGACCGTGTCTTGTGCGCGAGGGACATCCCACCTGTAGGTTTGTCTCGCGACTCACTTTATTGTGAGGGTCCTCCGTTAGGCTGCGCCCGCCTCGTATTTAAACGAAGGGCGAGCGGTCTTGGTCTGGAGGAGTCCTTGCACGGGGCGTCGTCGGATTAATCGACTCCACGTCCGCGGCTTGTTAGCACTTTTCTACCTCGGATCATCATGTTAGATGGCAATCCTCGACGGTATACGTTGTGACGGGGGTAGGGACGCGTCGCATTGTCCGGGTCCACCATGTTAGATGATGAACCTTTGAGGGCTGGCGAGCGTGTCCACAGATTTGTTTGGAGGGTCCTTCGGCTACGCCCGCCTCGTATTTAAACGAAGGGCGAGCGTTCGCAGCCCAAAGGAACCTTGCATGGACGAAGCTTTCGGTTCCATCGACTTCTAGGGCCATGGCTGCACTCTTCTACCTCGGATCGACATGTTAGATGGCGATCCTCGACGGTATACGTTGTGCTGAGGGAGGCGATCTCGTGCCTTAGTCCATCATGTTAGATGATGAACTGTAGATGGCGAGCGAGTCCTCCAATTTTTTGAGATGTTGCTTGGGCAGTAGCCTTTTGTTGTACTTTAGCCTTCGGGCGACCGTGTTTGATTCTGACGATCGGACTGGGAGACAGGCGATCGTCGTTCTGACGCCGATCACAACACTTGATCCTTTCCGCCCGGGGGTCTCGCTAAGTTACTAGACTGTCCAGCTTGCCCTCCTCGAACAATCTCCAGAGTTGTACGAGGAGGTCGCGGCATTGGTCGGTGTTGTGGCCGGGACTCTTGTGGTAAGCACAAAATTTGTTGCGGTCTAGATGATCGTGGCCCCTTACCGTCTTCAGCTTGCTTAGCCGCTTGCGCCCCTGGATGGCGTAGAAAATATGAGCCGGAGATAGATTGAGGTTGTGGTAGAGATGGGCTTCCACATCCTCGAAGGTCCTGAAATCTCCGGGTGGCTTGGCGACCGCCTTGTGGGACTTGGCGATCGTCGCCTCTGCCCCTCGCCTTGGCGAAGGGCGAGCAACCTCCGTCTGGACAAAAAGTCTGCGGCCTTGGCGCGGAATATTGCGTAGGTCGGGGGAATGTCCTTCCTAAGGTGCCTGAACATGGGCGAAAGACCATTGAATCCCCCTAGGACTGAGTAGAGGGCGATCTCGTCGCTTACGGGCTCGCCGTTGAGGATTATCTCATCCACCCGGTCGATGTAGTCTGCGTCGGACTCTTCCTCCCCTTGCCTGATTTTCATCATTCGGTGGGGACCCTCTGGTCGAGCGACCTTGGGGGCGAAGTACGATGTGAAGTCGCTCGCCAATTGTTCAAAGGAACTGATGGATCGTGGTGGTAATGAGACGTACCACCTATGGTCCAGGTCGCCCAGTGTTAACGGGAACATACGGCACCTGGTCGCGTCTGATGCCCCACACCCGGTCATGTAGATCCGGAACTTGCTCAGGTGAGTCTTGGGGTCCGATCTCCCCTCGTACAAAGGTGTTTGAGGAGGAGTGTTCCTTGGCTGCACGGAGGCGAGTTCGATCTGGACCGCGAGCGGCTCGCTCGGCCCAGCGATCTTTCTTAGGGATGGCAAAAAAAAACCGAACCCGACGGGGAAATCCGAAACCCGATCTTAACGGGGCGGGGCGAGGCAGACATTATCGGCTTACGGGGCGGGGATCGGGGCGTTAACGGGGATTTTTTCGGGGTTCGGGGTAGTGACTGGGGTGATCGTGCCCCGCCCCGCCCCGCCCCGATATTATATTATATATATTTTTTATATTTTTTTTATATAAATATAATTATATTATATATATATATTTATATATATATATTTTATATATATATATAGAACGGGGCAAAATAATATATAAAATAATATATAATATATTTTTTATATATATTTTTATATATAATATATTATATATATTTTTTTATCAAATAATATATTATATATATTATTTTATATATATTTTTATATTATATATAATATAATTCTATATAAATATATAAAACGGGGCAAAAACGAGGAATGGGGAACGGGGCGGGGTTCGGGGTATGTTGTAGCCCCAATGGGGCGCCCCGATAAGATCCTGACGGAGGCAGGGCGGGACGGGCAGATTGATTTCGGGTTCGGGGACGGGGATAGCCTGCCCCGCCCCGAACCCGCCCCATTGCCATTCCTAATATTTCTCCTAGCGCCTGCCCCAGTTTCTAGGAGCGTCTTCATACCATCGAGCTGGCGTTACATTGCGGCCATCGCCGTAGCTTGGTCGCTGGCGGTTTGCTCTCGGAGCGGGAGCCGAGGCGATCGTGTACCGATCTCCTGACTCTACGGTAGGCGATGAGGTCGTCGTCTGCGATCTCGGTTCTTCGGCGAAGAGGAGCCAGATGGCTGGCCTGCCTTCTGGCAGTTGGATAAGCTGAACTCCTGTGACGGATTCGGGATCCGTCGTCTCGTGACTGGGGCCAGAATGCCCCGGTCGCCATGATGGGTCGCTGCCTAGGCGGCTGAAAACGGAACCGTCCCGCCTCGCGAGTGCTTCTGCTCGTGAATCGGGGCTTCCTGACGATCGCTCGACAAGTAACCCCTTGAGCTTCCGTTTGCCCGCGCGGCGGACGGATGATGGGGTAATTGCGGGCGCGTCGAATGCTCTCCGTCGCTCCCTTAGGATGGCCATAGCCTCCTCGATCTGTTCCGCGGTTTGGAACTGGTCGAGCGAAAGGCTGGGCCGTCCCTCAGGTGCGGGATCGAGAGTCTCGCGTCGCCGCGGCTACCCTCCGCCGTAGGTTGAGGCTCGGATTGAGCCGGAATAAGGCATTCGGCGGATCGGAGGGTGGCTCTCTTCAATGTGGTGGCAGATGACATGATTCTGAAGGTTTTTCTTTGAAGAACAGTGAGTGTTTCTTCAAGTATATGCCCCGGAGAACAGTGAGTGTTCTTCGGGACGGTCGGAATGAAAACAAAGGTTTAGATGCCCCCTTCTTCTAGCGCCAATTGTTGCTACCCAAAATATTATCCGGAGATAGATATTGTTGGAATGGATGAGTAACAAACAAATTGCGAGAGCACGTCCGTGGGGAAGTAAATGACACAAGATTTGCCGGGTTTGTTAGGCCCGGGCTTGAATGCTCTCGCGAGATGCTATTAATACGAATACGTTGGAGTACAAATATTAACGTAAGAGTACAATTACAATGAGTGTAAAAGACCCTAGTTATCTAGCTCTTGAGTGCAGCTCTGTGAGTTCTTGAACTGCAGGGAGTTCTTGTTCTCGTCTCTGCCGACCGTCTTTGGGTTAAGAGGTTCTCAGAGTGAGAGATAGAAAGATGTCCGAAGTTTATAGCGTAGCCAAGAGAGAGAAGCCAACTGTGAAGCAGCGAGAAAGCCGAGATAATTCTAAGTGCAGGAAGCCTTCTATTTATAGGAGTTGAGATGTCTTAAATCCTGACGGGCGATCGCCTTTCTTGTATTATAATAAGGGGGCGACCGTCTTTTAGCACATGGGCTGGTTGCCTTAAAGTCCGCAGCTGCTGCTGGCAGCCAGCTGTGCGGACCAATGAGAAGTCTGCACGCGTCCTGAGTTGTTGTCTCGGGAGGTCCCACTTTGGACCTTTCGGCGGGTCTGTCGGTAGGTGAGAAGATGGTGACAGGCTGTGGTCAACGATCTATGTTCTGCGGCGCCATTCGCGGATCTGCACATGGGTCCTTGCTCCGAGTTTCGGCCTTCGCAGACTGTAACACCCCCAGAGCCATCCAGGAATATTACAGCGCCGTGGGCCCCGAGATGGAACCCACAAGGCTGAAGGAAATTTTCACAAACATTTACAAACGCTCAAGAGGCTAACGACGGTATTATCTATTTAAAACATTCGAAAACTTATAAAATCCGTTTATCAAAACCGTCGTAAAATCTCATTTGAAACCACAAGGCCCGAAATGCCAAAACTCAACAGTTTAAAAACATACGTTAAGCTATCGCTTACACGTACCGACAGAATATATTTAGAAAATGATTGCCAAAGTAACCTAAGTTACCAGATACCAAAAGGTCATTTCAAAATACTCACGCAGCGGAAAAAGACCAACCATAAAGATACTCTAGCAGCGGAATACAAGAACCAATCAAGAAAATCAATGCACAGCACATGTCCTAGCCAGTATCCTCCGGGAAGCTCATCTCTCCACGACCGCTACAAGCTCGATATCCAAATAACCTAAAAAGAAAACCCACGACGGGGTCAGCCATAATATCCGACAATGATAACCATCACATCACGTCAATAATTACATATCAATGGAAATACTAAGTAAGAATACGACCAATGTAATCTTACCGTCGTAACTTTACGAAAATCCACGATTCGTATCCTTAAACAACACAATAAGATAATACCGAAATATTTGTACGGTATCTCAACAATACCCAAGGTTCTCAAAACATTATCATAACTCGCGATACGGAAATTATACCAACTCTGGCCAATTCAATCCATCGGATAACGTCGACAATTCCCATACGATAATTGATTGTCCATCAAAGACAAGTACCCAGGAAATACGGAACATACCTCAAGATACGAAATGCCATTACCATCACGTCAGCCTAATCCGAGATACACAACATACGGACATGGTCCTAACACAAGACCTACAAATACATACTCATATGACAACGTCAATATGATCACAACAATAACGTTAATGTATACTTATGGCAATCCCATAATATACATATGCACAACAACAATACATATGGTAATCCAACGATCCAGCGCACACAGCTATAGATTCCCATGATGATCCCGTCGGACCAACACATGGTGGCATTACATGTCCAGCGATCCAGCGCACACAGCTATAGATTCCCATGATGATCCCGTCGGAACAACACATGGTGGACATATGACAACAATGCACAACTGCACAAAACAACAGTACATAATACACGATAACAACAATGCACAAATGCATGACAACAACGATACACGAATGTATCACGACATGATCGACACAAATGATAAAAATGAATAGAGTACTCGCCCCGAGTCCTTCGAGAGCAATCTCGATGTCCAAACCATCACAGACAATTATCCTCAATACTCGACGGTACAAAATACCACGGTCGGTAAATAATTCACGTCTTCGTCTATACCACAATGTATCCTCGATACCAAGTATACCAACAATAAATGTAAATCATATACCTTATGATTTAATTCCCAAAATTCGAATACAACCTATAATTCCAAATACCCTGTGATTACGATTATAAACATTGTTATACGAATTATAAACGAATGAAACTGAAACCATTCATTAAATATTATAAACTGAGCAAGTAATAACTTGCCTCGATACCGATACCACGAAGCTACTACCGAACACATTGCCTTTGTCTACGAGCTCCTCAGCCCCGATCAAAAGCAACACAACGGACATACTCGAACACGACCGCAACATCCAGTTATAATCACCGATCAATAATCTCAACCTATCGAAGTAATCAGATAACACATATCCGATAACAATCAAAAACCGACAAAACTAACCAATCGAACTCAACTGTTCAACAAAACCTCCAATAAACGCAGTCAGAACAAATCAAATCAAACCATCACGAATTCATAATCACAACACAAAAATACTGCGCTGTCTGCCTACTTAGCGCACGTTAAACGCATAACGTAGCGTGCGCTAAGTAGCCCCCGTTAGCGTGCGCTAGCCCGTAAGCTTAGCGTGCGCTAATGCTGTACAGTGGCATGCATTCCAAGCATCGACTAACATCTTGCGACTACGAATCCGAATGAAGGGAGACATAAATCTCCATATCTCTTGAAGATAAACGACACCATAACTATCACAAGGATCATATCAATGTCCATATATCAATAATAACATCAACAATCAAACCGACTCGATAACAAGGATAATATCATACTCAATCTGGAATTCAACCTATTATCATGATTCATCTCATCTAAATTGACCAATATAATTACCAAGATTCAGAAATCCATCTTAGATCGGGTTAAATGAATCAACATTCTTATAGTATGAAGAATCTTAACTAACATCCCAAACTCTTATCAAAATTCCATTGAATCTCATATAACATCATCATCTGATTATCCAACATGCTCCTCACATGTAATTATCCAAGAAAAACGAACCATCATCAAGAGGATACGAAAATTACCTGGATTGGATGAACCAAGAATAAGAACACTTGACTCCATTCCAGGAATCATGAATAACTTGAAGAACAAGGCTTGAATCCATGCTCTCCATCTTAATCTTGTTAAAGATCATCATCTCTCAGTGTTTGGGACCTCAAACCTCTCTCTAAAAACTCTCTCTCTCGGTTGCAAGGAAGGAATGGACGAAATGCTTCATAACACCCTTTTGTCCCTTTTTATAAAGTATATTACTAGCGTGCGCTAAACCTTATGTTTAGCGTGCGCAATACTTTAGCGTGCGCTAGCCGACTTTGTTAGCGTGCGCTATCGCGATCCAGAGGCTCTTGCGGCCGTACATGTGCTTACGTACGTAATGCCCATGCATTAGCGTACGTAACTTACACTGTCTAGCGTACGCAAGTCCTTACATTTAGCGTGCGCTAATACCAGTTGACTTGCTACAGTCTACACCTACCACGAAGATGCTCGTGACCCCACATGCTGAAAGCAACCAATAAAGCCAAGATTCCCTGTTGACCGATATACAGTTAGCGTGCCCTAATCAACATGCATTAGCATGCGCTAACACTACATTACAACATCCGTTGACTTATCAGAACGTGCGCCGAAAGTGGCCTGGTCCACGCGTAGATTCCTTCCGATCGGACTGCATTAGCGTGTGTTATCTTATATCCGTAGCGTGCGCTAAACCTACACGATAGCGTGCGCTACTCATGATTATTAGTGTGCGCTAATAATGTTACACTTAGTCATTTTCAGCTATTCTTGTCCAACGTCTCAACATACAGAATACGACCATACGACATACTGAATACATATACTTCTTAAATGTAATTGTCAACCAAGTACGACAATTATACCAATACAGATGTCTCAGTCCTTCATTTATTTTATCCATACTGTACAGATACCACACTGTACAACATAACTCGGATAAAATAACATTAAACAATAGTAGTAGAAATTCCGGATATTACATTCTACACCACTTAAAATAAGTTTTGACCTCGAAACTTGCAATCCGTCATAAGACAAACAAACATATCGTTCAACCCAAAATATCCCAAAATCATCACGACAGCGATCAATCATCATCATTACTGAATATCCAAAAGAGCATACTTACAAATACGCAGGTCGACGATCTCCTGAGATACTAGCAAGCGATCTCCCTGTACAGTCTCAATACGCTTACGATCACAATTCCCTGAGTCTCAATAAAATATATCATCTTCGGATGAAACAATCTGCCCGAATCAAATCCTGTCTGCCTGATTACATAATCAAGTCCCAATTCCAATAAGACGAATAATACACAATACATCTGCAAAACAACTGCCCAAAACAACGACACGAATCCCGAAACATCAACACAAAATCCGAACGCTTAGATGATCACCAACAATGATCAACCAATAAATCAACCGAATTTATCAACATGATAAATTCCCATATGACCAACCAGAGGTCAAAACACAATCGGGAATATCATCAACATGATAAACTCCAATATGACCAACCAGAGGTCAACGGTAATCGAGAATACCTTCAAATGGTAAGCTCCAACACGATCAATACAGAACCACAGAAACAGATATACGAAAAAGCAAAATTCTCAAAACGACACACCAATCACATACAGTGATTCTCAACGAAACACAACCGACTGGTGAACATACCCCTCGGCATACGAACAACTAATCACAAACCGACGAACATATCCAATCATACAGGGAGTGGGAACGACCACTCAATATCCAAAACAACCAGCATGGGGTCGCCATCCCCAAATCTACACTTACAACGAAATCCTTCAAAATCACTATGGTAAAAATCACACTACTACCATACCAATGGAATCACATAGCACATATGTCCCGATTTCAACAAAATCCAAAGTTCCAAAATTACATCCTGTGCATGAATCTACAACACGCAGCATATTGCTCTTATCCGATAAATCAATCGATCATCCTTGCATAACCAAACGACCATACCAAAGTTCGGATCCCTATTCATCATTCCACATTGATATATTATCCAGTTCGTGAGTCACACTCACAACTTCACCATGATATGTAATATACACTAAATGCGTATGGTTATCAATCACATTTTCAAAACCAGTTTGAAATCATATAGTCTTGTCAAAAGACAAATTTTTTAAACTTCTTTCAAGAGTTTGAAAACTAAATTTTCGTAAGACCACGAAATCAATTTTAAAAATTAAATCGGCTCGCTGGTGCCAAGTTCTCGATAAAAATTCTTTTCGAATATACACGATTAAATAAAATGGAATTTATGCAAATGCTTGTCCATATCCATACTCCTGTATACCAATTCGGCTCGTCACCAAATTCACTGATATTCCATCGGAAAACCACACGATGAAATTCCAAAATCTCAATATATAGACTCTGATAAAAACTCCTCCTCCACATACTACTCACAACGTCAATCCTTAATCCATCCTGGATCACCTCAAATATGATAAGACAAAACATTGAAACAAATCAACAAATCAAACACAGCGAAAGACTTCCCGAGAAGTTCCATTTGAACAAGTAAACCAAAGCCTCGAAAGGCGGAAATAACATAAGTAAACGATTGGTAAAGTGTTTTACAGATCTCGGGAGTTTTAGAAAACAAGAAAAAGCCTTTTGAAACATTAGGGTCTCAGTCCGTATCTCGTTCCGCATTACAAAAAGTTTAAAAAGTAGAAAACCCTTTTTCGGACTCCAAGTCCTGGTTTATAAAACTATTTCAAAATCGATTGGGTCTCGGCCCAAAATCATTTTCCGTAAAACATCCGTAAAACATTCATTTTGAAAAGTGTCATTTTCAAATGCTCAAAAATAGTTTCATGTATCACAAAATGATCTATCATGACTACATGTTCTTCTCAACAATCCACATCATTTCTCCCAAATGCATAATTATGTTCCGAAATCTAACCGACATATTGATTTCCTAAACCATAACTTCTCAAGATCATCAATTCCGTCCCAACTCTGTCACCTTATACTGTAATGCATAATATTCTGCTGACTCTCAAAGCATATCAACTTAGAACGGCAATAAATATCAATGAAATTCAAAAATCCAAGTACTTACAGATCGTGAAGCCGACGATTCCTCGTGATACTGGCACATGTCTCAACTAAAGAAAATACTCGACACAGATATTTTCAAGACACACGTTTTGCAAATTCAGTTCAACTCGAGAACACAACACAGCTCTATCTGAAGAAACACATTAGTACCATTTGTAAAAGTTTATAAAAAGCCCAGTACTATACTGGCAAATCCCATAATGCACAAGCCCGAGTGAACAACAAAAACCCAGAGCTCAAACACTTGTCAACCGACAATTCAAATGACACGACAAAAGTACGACCCAACTCGATCCGAATGCCTAGGTTTTCTCAACCTAAGCTCCGATACCATATTCTGTAACACCCCCAGAGCCATCCAGGAATATTACAGCGCCGTGGGCCCCCGAGATGGAACTCACAAGGCTGAAGGAAATTTTCACAAACATTTACAAACGCTCAAGAGGCTAACGACGGTATTATCTATTTAATACATTCGAAAACTTATAAAATCCGTTTATCAAAACCGTCGTAAAATCTCATTTGAAACCACAAGGCCCGAAATGCCAAAACTCAACAGTTTAAAAACATACGTTAAGCTATCGCTTACACGTACCGACAGAATATATTTAGAAAATGATTGCCAAAGTAACCTAAGTTACCAGATACCAAAAGGTCATTTCAAAATACTCACGCAGCGGAAAAAGACCAACCATAAAGATACTCTAGCAGCGGAATACAAGAACCAATCAAGAAACTCAATGCACAGCACATGTCCTAGCCAGTATCCTCCGGGAAGCTCATCTCTCCACGACCGCTACAAGCTCGATATCCAAAGAACCTAAAAAGAAAACCCACGACGGGGTCAGCCATAATATCCGACAATGATAACCATCACATCACGTCAATAATTACATATCAATGGAAATACTAAGTAAGAATACGACCAATGTAATCTTACCGTCGTAACTTTACGAAAATCCACGATTCGTATCCTTAAACAACACAATAAGATAATACCGAAATATCTGTACGGTATCTCAACAATACCCAAGGTTCTCAAAACATTATCATAACTCGCGATACGGAAATTATACCAACTCTGGCCAATTCAATCCATCGGATAACGTCGACAATTCCCATACGATAATTGATTGTCTATCAAAGACAAGTACCCAGGAAATACGGAACATACCTCAAGATACGAAATACCATTACCATCACGTCAGCCTAATCCGAGATACACAACATACGGACATGGTCCTAACACAAGACCTACAAATGCATACTCATATGACAACGTCAATATGATCACAACAATAACGACAATGTATACTTATGGCAATCCCATAATATACATATGCACAACAACAATACATATGGTAATCCAACGATCCAGCGCACACAGCTATAGATTCCCATGATGATCCCGTCGGACCAACACATGGTGGCATTACATCCGGCGATCCAAAGACACAAACTATAGATTCCCATGATGATCCCGTCGGAACAACACATGGTGGACATATGACAACAATGCACAACTGCACAAAACAACAGTACACAATACACGATAACAACAATGCACAAATGCATGACAACAACGATACACGAATGTATCACGACATGATCGACACAAATGATAAAAATGAATAGAGTACTCGCCCCGAGTCCTTCGAGAGCAATCTCGATGTCCAAACCATCACTGCATAATTATCCTCAATACTCGACGGTACAAAATACCACGGTCGGTAAATAATTCACGTCTTCGTCTATACCACAATGTATCCTCGATACCAAGTATACCAACAATAAATGTAAATCATATACCTTATGATTTAATTCCCAAAATTCGAATACAACCTATAATTCCAAATACCCTGTGATTACGATTATAAACATTGTTATACGAATTATAAACGAATGAAACTGAAACCATTCATTAAATATTATAAACTGAGCAAATAATAATTTGCCTCGATACCGATACCACGAAGCTGCTACCGAACACATTGCCTTTGTCTACGAGCTCCTCAGCCCCGATCAAAAGCAACACAACAGACATACTCGAACACGACCGCAACATCCGGTTATAATCACCGATCAATAATCTCAACCTATCGAAGTAATCAGATAACACATATCCGATAACAATAAAAAACCGACAAAACTAACCAATCGAACTCAACTGTTCAACAAAACCTCCAATAAACGCAGTCAGAACAAATCAAATCAAACCATCACGAATTCATAATCACAACACAAAAATACTGCACTGTCTGCCAACTTAGCGCACGTTAAACGCATAACGTATCGTGCGCTAGCCCGTAAGCTTAGCGTGCGCTAATGCTGTACAGTGGCATGCATTCCAAGCATCGACTAACATCTTGCGACTACGAATCCGAATGAAGGGAGACATAAATCTCCATATCTCTTGAAGATAAACGACACCATAACTATCACAAGGATCATATCAATGTCCATATATCAATAATAACATCAACAATCAAACCGACTCGATAACAAGGATCATATCATACTCAATCTGGAATTCAACCTAGTATCATGATTCATCTCATCTAAATCGACCAATATAATTACCAAGATTCAGAAATCCATCTTAGATCGGGTTAAATGAATCAACATTCTTATAGTATGAAGAATCTTAACTAACATCCCAAACTCTTATCAAAATTCCATTGAATCTCATATAACATCATCATCTGATTATCCAACATGCTCCTCACATGTAATTATCCAAGAAAAACGAACCATCATCAAGAGGATACGAAAATTACCTGGATTGGATGAACCAAGAATAAGAACACTTGACTCCATTCTAGGAATCATGAATAACTTGAAGAACAAGGCTTGAATCCATGCTCTCCATCTTAATCTTGTTAAAGATCATCATCTCTCAGTGTTTGGGACCTCAAACCTCTCTCTAAAAACTCTCTCTCTCGGTTGCAAGGAAAGAATGGACGAAATGCTTCATAACACCCTCCTGTCCCTTTTTATAAAGTATATTACTAGCGTGCGCTAAACCTTATGTTTAGCGTGCGCAATAGCCTTAGCGTGCGTTAACTCACTTTGTTAGCGTGCGCTATCGCAGTCCAGAGGCTACTGTCTGGCTTCGTACATGTGCTTACGTACGTAATGCCCATGCATTAGCGTACGTAACTTACACTGTCTAGCGTACGCAAGTCCTTACATTTAGCGTGCGCTAATACCAGTTGACTTGCTACAGTCTACACCTACCACGAAGATACTCGTGACCCCATATGCTGAAAGCAACCAATAAAGCCAAGATTCCCTGTTGACCGATATACAGTTAGCGTGCGCTAATCAACATGCATTAGCGTGCGCTAACACTACATTACAACATCCGTTGACTTATCAGAACGTGCGCCGAAAGTGGCCTGGTCCACGCGTAGATTCCTTCCGATCGGACTGCATTAGCGTGCGTTATCTTATATCCGTAGCGTGCGCTAAACCTGCACGATAGCGTGCGCTACTCATGATTATTAGCGTGCGCTAATAATGTTACACTTAGACATTTTCAGCTATTATTGTCCAACGTCTCAACATACAGAATACGACCATACGACATACTGAATACATATACTTCTTAAATGTAATTGTCAACCAAGTACGACAATTATACCAATACAGATGTCTCAGTCCTTCATTTATTTTATCCATACTTGACAGATACCACACTGTACAACATAACTCGGATAAAATAACATTAAACAATAGTAGTAGAAATTCCGGATATTACACAGACTAGACGGATGTTGGCTTTGCGCGCGGCATGAGGCGGTCGTCCATGATCGGGCACCTGGGACGATCGCTAGCTGCCGGGAGACGATCGCCTTGGCAGTCGATCGCTCGGCGCTGGGTCCTTCGATCGGCAGTCTGCTTTGGTCTATTTGACTCTGGTTCGGTCGCCCGATCTTGGTGTCGATCGCCTGTTGAGGTGTATAAATCTCGACACAACAGAGTTGAGTTTCAACATCGGCCTTGTTGAGTTACTCAACACCGGCATTGTTACATAAACACACATATGGTGGTACACTTTTTATTTAACTAACAAAACTCATGAAATATTTAATAATAAAATTATTCTCAATATTATCTGTAGCTATTTTTATATACTATTTTTAGTAATAAAAATATAAAGTACTCTTTGTTCAAAAAGTTTATATCGTCTCTCCAATATATTTGAAAATACTTTTTCATAAATGATATTTACAAGTGCACTACAATTTTTCTCCTTATCCATATAGAGAATCTCCAAACACTTTCATACTATTTATTCTTATATTACTGTGTAAATTTGACTGCAATTGAATATCAAATTGGAATATGTAATTCAACAGGTAATATTTTTAACTCCGCCTTGTATTATTCTCATTTCAAAATAAACTAGTAATACTCACCGTGCCATGCACGAGCTTTAGTTTAAATTTTGTAAATAGTTGAGATATTTGCACATTGAGAGAGTTTAAATAATTAAGAGAAAATATTAAGATCAATATAACACAGTGCGATATATTTAATATTTTCCGAGATAAATAAAAATAACGATTTTTACAAATTGCGGAAGACCTCCCTATAGACGACATTTCTTGTTGTGGTAGCTTTGTTGTTCTCTTTGTCGCCCATCAAGATTTTGAGACCCTTTGGATGAGTAACCCTTGACAAAGCCACATATAGTTTACTGTGACAAAAAAACTGGTTTCCTTAGAAATAGTCCAACGTGGGTCAAAGATTGAACTTGGCTCTTATTTATGGTCATTGCAAATGACACAATCAAGGGATATTGCCTTCTTGTGAATTTAACTGGTAGTCTGCGATCAGAAGGTGTCAACGACATTCTAGGAATTAGTGCTCGATGTCCTGCGTTACTTCCTGTTAAAATCTCAGCTTCAATGACATAGTTTCCAAGCTTTGTCACGACCATTCTTATACCATTGCATAGTCCAATTGAATGGTCGACATTTCGTAGCAACATCACCGGAGTACCTACTTTCAAATTGAGTTCATGGTTTGGAACCCCTAAAGATCTGATTTCATTCAAAAATTCAGTTGTGTGAAGTGCATTTATGACATCAGCTGTCTTGTTTGAATGACATGGTTCGTCCGAACTTAAATATAAGCGTCCATCTCCAGCTAATTGTGCGTTCATGTACTGATTCACTTCATCAGCGACATCTAGTGTAGGTGCCAAAACCGCCCTTTCTTTAAAGTAAGACGAATCTTCAGTGTAAATGCCAGAGGATGAATATGTGCTCTCAACAATTGATGGGATAAGATACTCGAAGTCTTGTATCAAAAAATCATGAGGAATGTAGAAAAAATATTGTTATCCTGAAATTTAGAAATTGTAGTAACTTACCGTAAAGTTTCCCTGTGATAATGTTGGTGTTTGTCTCAAAAATCTGCAAAGCTATTAAGCACAAATCTCAAATTTGGAAATTCTTCTTTCGAATCTTTATATATGAAAGTTCATCCACAAATGTTGATCATGAAGGGTGCATCAGTTGTTGGATATGACATATCATTTAAGGCAACCAAAAATTTAGAATACTTCCTCCAACATGAGCCTGTGCTTCCAAACCCATGGTTTTTTATTTGAGCATGGATCCTGTCTCTCTATAAATAAAAAGAATTACACAGTATTGCATCAAGTAAATGAGAGACATCCTTATATATGGAAAACGTAATCACAATGTAATAGAATCTTATTGTTTACATCGTGAAATATGCATTCAACTGTTTTTATGTCTCTCCCAGCATAATCAAGCATATCATATGATCTGGCCAGACGCAATCTCATGATCCATCCGAAATTTTTAGGTTCCGAATCTCTTATACTGCTCCAAATCGGCATGTTGTCTATCTTTTGTTAATATATTTCTATGGTGATCGTTTCTGCAACTATAGGAAGAATGGAATGGAGCTGATGTATATTCCTTGGCCGGGGGCTCCTTTTATACTGTTTTCTATTTTATTATGCCGGTTATAAGGTAGTTTTATGTTAGTGACTAAAGTAGTGGACAATATGGTTGTTGTTGATAGGAAGACATAAACAGTATTTTGTTAAAACGCCACTCCTAATAAAACCGCCAATTCTAAAAAAACCACCAATTTTAATGGGGCAATTTTTTGATAAACCGTCATTGCAACTACTATACAATATAACCTGCTAGTGAAGAATCTGGCTGTGATGATTTATTGTAATCAAGTTCTATATTTTTATTTTCAAATTTATTACTTTTATTAATTTTTTTATTTAATTTTTTTTGCTACAATTTTATACCTAAAACCGCCATTAGACCTACTATACACTAACTATAATTTGGGCGGGAAATCCTATATTTTTATCTTCAAATTTATTGACTTTATTATTTTTTTTCTTTATTTTTTTTGCAACAATTTTATTAAAAAACGCGCCATTACACCTATTTTTTCTTTAATTTTTTTGCAACGGTTTTATTAGAAAAAACCGCCATTATACATAGTAAATTTGGGCGGGAAATATCTTTCCTAAATAACTATATTCTTTTAACATATATAAAGATAATTGGGGAAACTGTCTTGTTCGAAGCTTAAAAAACTTATTTTCAAAAGAACCGAGTACCATTCTTGGCATGGAACACTTGAGTGATGAAAATATTAAAAAATTTGATACAAAATGATCAATATTATACTCCCTCCGTCCACAGTCAATGTTCCCTTTTTGCCATTTTGGTATATCCACAAAAAATATTCCATTTCTATTTTTAAACACTACCTCGCAATACAATTTACTAAAATATCCTTATAATTTTTATATATTTACACATTTTACCAGGCTGACCCACATATTAAATTATTTAACCAATTTAATTAACATTAAATTGCTTTTAATGTGGGACCTAAACTCTACTCACATCACACTCACCTAACTTTTCTTAACACCTAACCCAAAAAGTTGGGAAACATTGATCGTGGACGGAGGGAGTAATTAAAAATCGCGAGCGTGGCGAGCCGAGGCTAGACTAGGACGAATACAATATTGAAATATTGTTCCAAATACTCTTGCTATAATAAGCCGTGTGGGACGGGTACACGCAGGGCGATGCCTCGTCGGGTGGAAATAAAAATGACTCGCCCCAACGACTTTACTGTAGGATGAGTTTGAGATTTGCTTTTTAGAGTGTCTCCTCCCGCTCTTTTACACGTGGCCAATGATGTTAAATGAATAATAAATCCTTAAATTGATTCTCCTCTGATTTTAAATAGACGTCACTTTAGACTTTGTGGTAATTTTTTCACGATAAATGTCATTTTAGCTTTATTTTTTTTATTCCATTATTACCCTTAATTAATTTATCTCAAAATTCATTTTTTCACTCTTTATTAATAATATTATACCATTTATTAGGGACAAATTTTGCCATAAAATTATCTTAATTTGTGTCCACAAAGCCAAAGTGACATCTATTTAAAATGAGTAGAATTAAATATTTATTCAAAAGGACGTCTTAATATTAAAACGTATGAAACTTTTGGAGATAAGACCCAATAATTTACATGAACCATAAAAAAAATTTAATTTTAATTCATAAAATTGATATGGACAATTTTTATTTTGAACAAATGACTTAATTTGAAAAAATTATAAAAATTTTATAGAAAAATCAATATGATCACAGGTATCCAGAATATATGATTTAATTCGAATAAAGAGATGCGTATAATAGAATAGGAAATGATTTTAATTGAATCATAAATCCCTAACAATATGGGATTTACTTGGAAGGAGTGATTTAGTTTAAAAAGGTAAGCGTCAAACTTTACACATCTCAGATAAAAAAAATAATTTCTATTTACAGAAGAATATTTACTCGGTATGAATGATATAGATTTAAAAAAATGTGCGATATTAATTTAAATTTTTTTTTTAAATATGAAATATATTAATTTTGGTAAGAAATTATCCATAGCTTAGCTAATTGATATTGATCACACATATATGTTTTTGTAGAAGATATATAGGCCAGTGACCATGAAAATTACTTATTTAATCTCTAAAATTTAAAACGATACAGGACCAACTATTAACGTTTTCAAGTTCCCATGTTAAAGGCTTAGATGAGGTTCAATAACTGTAGATGTGTTTGGGTTTGTTTTTCGGATAGATGAGGTTCAATAACTATAGATGTGTTTGGGTTTGTTTTTCGGATAGATGAGGTTCAATAACTATAGATGTGTTTGGGTTTGTTTTTCGGATGGTTATAGCAGGCTTCAGGCTAAATGACTTTGCAATATACGGAGCTAACCCTCCGTATATGTATAAAATAATATATATACTTAATAATTTTAGATGGATATGATGTGGCAAATTGTTTCGAGTACTTTAGTCTATATATTAAAATCTCTCCCACAAGAAAATAAAATCTTGTGGTAGATTAAAAAATGAGGGGTGAGGTTCAAAAAGTCAGTTGGCATAAAATGATCAGTTGCAACATTGCTCTTCCCAAAACTATCTTTATTTGTTGGCTTGCATTGCTGGGGAGACTAAATACTTGTGATAGATTGGCTCTTATTGGCATAACAGTGGATAAACAATGCATCTTGTGTAAGAGAGAAGATGAAAATCTGGACCACTTATTTTTCTCTGCCTCTATTTGGGAGAAGGTTACAAGATGGTGTGGTTTACACAGAAGGAAAATGGGATGGAATGATGAGAAACAGTTTTTGATTACTCAATGTAAATCTAGCAGAGGGAAACAAAAACTCTACAGACTTGTTGTGGCTATTCTGAAATCATATATTCTCAGCAGTTTGATTACTCAATGATGTTGTGGTATGGATTGAAAGGAACAAGAGGAGATTTCAGAATATTAATCAAACTGCTGAGAGCATCATTTCTGTGTGTCAGTACCAGATTGCTATGTGTAGTAGGAGAGATCCAAAACTAGCTAGACTGTTAAGTTCATAGTCTTGTACTGCTAGTTTACTTTGTATTGGTTGTTTCTCTAGCATTTGCTTGTAAGGATTGTGCTTCAAAGCTCACTTGGTGAAATATACATTTATTTACCAAAAAAAAAAGAAAATAAAATCGACCTGCAGTAGTGACAAACACGACTCATCTCTCGAGCAGGTTTAAAAGAGACGAACAACATGCTCAAAAAAACAAATCACAAAATACTTTGAAATAGGAATTATCAATAAGAATATATTTTCGAGCTTGTGCTTTAAGAATAATATTCTATAGAATTTATGAACTTGGAACAATCGAGCGCGAACTAACTTGATCCGCGATGGATCGGACTAAAAATTTTAGGAAATATTATTCATAAAGCAAGCTCGATAATATATTATCCCCAGATCACCACTATCTTATGTGTCTAACTAGCCTCAATTTTGGTTAAGGTACAAATAATGGTCCAAAAACTATAGAACATATGCAATAATACTTTCCGATAATTAACGATACAAAATCCTGAATTTTAACACATCAATAAATGTCATTAAATCCTTAAATTGATTCTCCTCCGATTTTAAATAGGCGTCATTTTAAATAGACGTCATTTTAAACTTTGTGGGTAACTTTTTCACAATAAATGTCATTTTAGCTTTATTCTTCTTTTTATTCCATTATTACCCTTAATTAATTTATCTCAAATTCATTTTTTCACTCTTTATTAATTATAAAATATCATTTATTAAGGACAAATTTTGCCATAAAATTATCTTAATTTGTGTCCACAAGTGACATCTATTTAAAAGAGGAGTAGAATTAAATATTTTTTTGAAAAGACGTCTTAATATTAAAAACGTATGAAACTTTTGGAGATAAGACCCAATAATTTACATGCACCCTAAAAAAATTTAATTTTATTTCATAAAATTGATATGGACAATTTTTATTTTGAACAAATGACTTAATTTGAAAAAATTATAAAAACTTTACAGTAAAATCAATATGATCACAGGTGTCCAGAATATATGATTTAATTCAAATAAAGAAATGCGTATAATAGAATAGGAAATGATTTTAATTGAATCATAAATCCCTAACAATATGGGATTTACTTGGTAGGAGTGATTTAGTTTAAAAAGGTAAGCGTCAAACTATACACATCTCGGATAAAAAACAAAATTTCAATTTACAGAAGAATATTTACTCGGTATGAATGATATAGATTTAAAAAAATGTACGATATTAATTTAAATATGAAATATATTAATTTTGATAAGAAATTATCCATAGATATAGATGTATTTGGGTTTGTTTTTTGGATGGTCATAACAGGCCTCAGGCTAAATAACTTTGCAATATACCGTACGGAGCTAACCCTCCGTATATGTATAAAATAACATATACTTAATAATTTTAGATGGATATGATGTGGCAAATTGTTTCAAGTACTTTAGTCTATATATTAAAATCTCTCCCACAAGAAAATAAAATCGACCTGCAGTAGTGACAAACACGACTCATCTCTCGAGCAGGTTTAAAAGAGACGAACAACATGCTCAAAAAAACAAATCACAAAATACTTTGAAATAGGAATTGTCAATAAGAATATATTTTCGAGCTTGTGCTTTAAGAATAATATTCTATAGAATTTATGAACTTGGAACAATCAAGCGCGAACTAATATTTTTATGAATAATATTTCTTAAAATTTTAAGAAATATTATTCGTAAAGCAAGCTCGATAATATATTATCCTCAGGTAACCACTATCTTATTATGTGTCTAACTAGCCTCAATTTTGGTTAAGGTACAAATAATTGTCCAAAAACTATAGAACATATGCAATAATACTTTCTGATAATTAACTATACAAAATCCTGAATTTTAACGCAACAAAAAATCACTTAATATAATCTCTTGATCTGAAATTCGAATGATTTGGCAATATTCGTTAAATTTACACATTTATTGATTGAAAAAAAGTAACAGATTAAAAATTCAATGAAACCATTTTTAGAAAATTTTACAAGTGAGTACAAAATTTCGACTGTATAATTAAAATCAAGAAAAACTGAAAGTGCGATATGAACAAGAAGAACAGACTATACATACAAAGAAAGACATCATACATGTTTAATAAAATACCATAAACAAATTTTGGTCTTAATATTTTAATCATATAGTAATACTAAATGATCCTTCTCCCTTATCAACGAAATCTATTCTTCCTGTAATGTAATATTTGATCAGCTTCGGCTCCGGTAGTATCCACCGCGAACCTTTTTTCCAAAAAAAAAGGAAAAATCCAAAACAATGGGAAAATCAGAGGAGATCAGAAATATATAATAAAAAAAACTCAAGGCTATATAGTTATTTTATGAAGAAAAATTTATAATAACAATCGTAAATATTTGGAATTTATTTCGGATAGAGAAACCCGAATTAATAACAAGAAATAAAAGAAAAATGAATTTACCCAGATTAATAAAACAACAAGAACAAGATTAATAAAAGATTAATTATTTATCTGGCTTCAATTAATGATTTTTTAAGTGAATCAATGTCTTTTAATGATTTTTTTTAAATTTCGGGATATTGACAACTGATAATTAATAATCCATTCGATTCAGTACCAAATCCAAAACCCTAACCCTCTTTCTTCTTCTTCTTCTTCTTCGTCTACTGCAGAATAGAGAAATAGAAAAATCACACAAAATCACAAACGAATTCATATTCCATGCGGTAGAGAGATAGAGGGAGGGAGAGAGAGAGGTAGAGAGAGAGAGAGGATGGGGTGACAGAGAGAGAGTAAGCACGCATAGCTTCAAGCATGTAAGAGCCAGTCATGCGAGAAAAACACCATGTGTGCTCACTCTCTTCTGTCACCTCCCTTAACCTTCGAAGGAATTTAATTCCCATTTTATCGATCGACAGATAGATCATTGAAGAACAACAACCCTATTGTTATTGGAAACCCTTGAAAGAAGTACTGCAGTAGTATGGTACTGTTCCATAACGGAAAGGTGCTACTACAGTAACCAGCGCTTTTCTCATTTTGATTTGATTGATTGATTGAGAGGGGTGAAGAAACAATTCACAACTCGTGTCTTTATATAGAAGAAGAAGAAGAAGTCACAGGGCAGCAAAAGCCAACGGTTCCAGTCACACCCGTTACCCATGGAAATAAATGCGTGCGTACTCATCTCTTTATTTCGGGAAACCCTAATAGGTTATACAGGTAGGCGGTAGGACTCTCTCTAGAACATACTAGGTCTGGGAATTTAACCCAATTATAATTAATAATGTACAATTCATTTAAATAATTTGTGTAAATTTCTAATTTTTAAGTATAAAAAAAATCAATATAGAGATATTTTTTTATTATTTATTATATTCTATAAAATGTTATATATTTATTTCTCCAACATAGAGTTGTGAATTTTATTATTTTACACTGTCTTGTATATGGATGTTAAGTTATATTCATTATTTTTTATTTAAGATTTTGAATCATTTTTTAACTTTTTATTAATCAGAATGGAATTCAAACAATTAAAGTTATAATAATTTTTGTAATTACATTATATAAACTCAAGTCGATCTTAAATAAAATGATTCAAGTTAGATTTTTACTAACAATCAAGAAAGCCTACTTAATACAGTCATTAGGGTTGGGTTTGTAATATCATGGTCTATTTGGGTACTAATTTGTACTCGTATACTATTATGAGTATAATCTATATATTCTATATATTAGGTGTTAGGCATGTTCTCTTCGGCAAAATTAAATTGATTTGAAATAAATTGAAGAAAAAAAATTAGATCAATCGAATCGAACTGAAAAAAAATGACTGACTGAATCGAATCAAAATCGAATCAACCGAACAATGAGTAATAATAATAATATAAATGATATTATTATTAATAGAAATAATAAATAATTATAAATATTAAGCTGATATAATAGTACTTATTAACAATAGAAATATTATAGAAAATATATTATTAATTTTGATAAACAGTACGAGGAGATGAATACTTGTTAGATAAATATATCATTAATTTTCTTTCACTTTCCAGTTTACCTCTTCTTCTTATGTATTTATGTAGCTAGGGGTGGGTATTCGAGTCGGGTAGTTTGGGTACCCAATCGGATACCCAAAAAAGTTTGGGTACGGAATCGGATACCCGAAAAAGTTTGGGTACGCTTCACAATTTTATTCGTTCACATAATTTAGAGATTGCTTCCACACACCAAGTTGAAGCAATGGAATCAAGAGCTGATCATAACATGTACGATGATGCGAGAAAAAAAGCCATGGATAGTGTACGACTTACAATAGCCGATGAAATATGGAAGTCAGTCAAGGATAATGTCGATTTGATCGAGCAAATTTATGAAGAAGAAGAGGAACAACAATTAACCGATTATGAAGATGATGATAATAGTTAATGTTCAATAGTATTATTATTTTGCTCGATACTTCAACCATTAAAATGTTCTTGTCCAATACTTCAATTGTGGCTCTTCCCAGTCCGCTCCTGCTCTTCCCGTTCAGGCTGCTCATCACGCTCTCGCTGCGGGGAACCACCATTGTCGGAACCACCATTGTCGTAACCACTCTCGTTGTAACCACTCTCGTTTCCCTGAAGAAAATAAGCATATAACCACTTAGAGAAATTAATTAGCAAAAACATACAATATAGCAATAAAAATAGATTTAATTGCACTTAGAGAAATTAATTAGCAAAAACATTAACTATTTATTTTCTGCATAAAAATGGATCTTCGGTAAAAGTTAACATTTTATGAACCAAATTATTATTTTTTTAACAGCTTATCGCATGGTCACTTTTGCATGGTAAAATTGTCCAATTCAATTTTTTATTTGAATTGTAAACACGCACTAATACAATTGGTCTGATGGGTTGATATAGATTAAAACTACAAGATTAATTGTAAACACTACTCTACACAAATACATATACTGTAAACACGCACACATACACTATAATCTCCTCACTGAAATTCGCAAATGCCAATGTGCGTACTGATCCATCAAATTTTCCCGAAGATAAATGCCAGGGTGTGCCATGGGTGCCTGACGCTAGAGTTTCCTGAACAGAGTGATGGTCTTGATCTGTTGGGCTGAGTGTGTGAAGTAAAAAGGATATTTATGGAGACGGCATCTCCTGGACTGTTGGTTTACTTATTTTCTTGGGAAAAATTGTTCCTAAGGAAATTTTTTGTTGTTTGTTTATTAAAATGAAAGGCTGGGCTAAGTTATATAATGATGCTTATATCAAGTTAATATTATCAACTAATTTTTCTTATCTTGTTATAATCATTAAATGGGATTGTAAATTTATTGGTTTTATGTATTTAATTAAGACCCGTGGAGACTTACTAAAATTGGATAACAGAAGTGCAAAGATAGCTGAAATTTATGGGCACTACAGAATAAGATACCTTGCAGCAAACTAAGAGGCTATTATAGTAAAGAATCACAATGCTTACCTTACACCAGCACGAATGCTAAGTTCGGTATAAGTTCTAGCAAGAATGAGAGATATGGAACAGCAAGAGCATGCAAATTGATAGCGTGAATAGCAAGAATGAGAGATATGGAACAGCAAGAGCATGCAAATTGATAGCGTGAATGTTAATTTTTATAAAAGAGCCATTTTTCTGCAAAAAATAAACAATCGAGTCCAATAAAATGCAATTAAGTCATAAAAATATACCCCCTGCTCTTCCTCTTCCTGTTCAGGCCGCTCATGACACTCTCGCTCTTCATTCTGCTCATCATTCGACTGCGTGAAATGGGGTTGCGGGGAAGGGGGTTGGGGAGGGAGTTCAACTGAAAGAAACATAGATGTTAGTATAAAAAAAGCAAAGCAAAAACAAAAGTAAAAGCAAAAGCAAAAGTAAATATAGGTTGGAATCTAAATTAGAAAGATACCTCCTCTCCCTTGGACAACCGAAATGTATCTCATATCATTAGAGAATGTGATCGCTGCGTTATACTTTTTTTTGAAATCCCAATTTGCTGCGCCTTGTTTTGATTTTTGTCTGATGCGCGGATTAAGTATTGCACCTAAGTTTACATACTCTATACCCAGTTGTTTTGGAGACAACTCAGGTCGATGAAAGTTAATGATGTTCATGTTAAAAATCGGAAAATGGGAGTAGAAAATTCTTTGGTCTCCCTTACCGAATCTTGATAGGGACGCCAAGAGATCTAAAAAAAATTATAAACATAATGTTATTTATGCTTAATGGAAGATTTAAATGTTGTCATTACGTTGGTAGGATTCAGTGTTAACTATTTAGAACGAAGTAAAAACATAGAATAAATTGCTCACTGCTGACCTGCATATTTCCATCAGTCAGAACTGTATCTAGAAAAAAATTCCAGTCAGGAGAAAAATGCATGTTTCCTGACACGTTTTTCATCAAGTCACTCCAGTGCAAAGCTGAAGGGAACTGGATTGATACAGTCTCTTGGTAATTAGAAATTTGCAGGTACTCCTTCCGGAGCAAGGGAATACGCTCCAATAAAAACATCTAAAAAAATAAAAATAAAAAATTAGTAGCAAATTCAAAAAATAGAAAAATTAGTACTTAATTACTCGTATTTTAACTGTTTCATCAATCCAATCTAACAAACCTAGTATATCACATGTGGAATTTATGTCTTAAATGTATTATATGTTATGTCTTTTTCTAGTATAAGTGAATTATCAGGAGAGTTTTTTATTCCTGAAATAAAGGAGAGATCTGTTCATGTATAGATAAACATGATGCCTTCGTAGTTATTTGGATGTTCCAGGGTAACGGAAGTAGTTATAACTTCCTGACCTAGCTACTCTTATACAAGAGTTGTAACCTTGATATTTTGCAATAAGAGAATTGTTATATCTCTAAAAAATTCTCACACGGCATAATATCAAATTACATAAGCAAATGATATAGATACATTCCTCAAGTATCCACACTGCTCCCTCTGAAATAATCTTATCATTGAATCCGTCCTGCAGTTTTGCAAGGACAGCGGCGCCCCATGCAAAGCTTTGTAGCACCCCAGGAGTTAAATCAGTCAGAAACAACAGATATCCGATGAAGACTGTGTGCTTATGGTTCTCGGGGAAGAGAAGTGTCCCCATCAACAATAGAAGGTACGCCCTTGCATACCTTGGCAGCCATATCCTTCTGCTTTCTTCATTCTGGATGTCTTCTGCCCGGACTCTCTCAAACCTCGAGCTCAACCAGGTCTTCTTGACATAATACGAGCTCGCCTTTCTGCTGGGATCATCAGCCCCTAACATATCTTCAAGAATCATTTCTGGGCTAAAATCGGTGCACACAATTGGTGAACCATCCACAGGGAGACCTGTGATGTAGAAAACGTCTTCCAAACCAAGATAGAGCGACTCCCCATTAAAGTGAAATGCCCCATTATCAAATTTAGCGACTGCAGCTCTTAGAAATTTATTATTAATTAGGAAAGTGGCCATGTTTCGAAAAACATTGAAGCAGGTCGGCGTTATTAATTCGGCAACTGCTGGATCGAGATTCCAGTCTTTGAATTGCGAAATTCCGCAAGAATTGTGTGACACTGCATTAGAACAAATGATTCTTAGCACAATAAGAAATAAGAATCAGAAAGATCATAATCAGAAATGATTATGCTCTATAGGTTCTCTTTTCAAGCCTCGTACTGTCATAACTTCTAGTTACCAGACTTTAGTTGTTTTCTTTACAGTAAAAACACACACTATTATGTGTGATTTTCATATTCCGTGTCTGATGTTACTGGTGCAACAAGTGATAGCAAGTTAGCAACTACTGGACACAATGCTACATATAACCGATACAAGTACTTAAGGTTAAGGTCTCTATATTGTAAATAGCATCATTCTTTAGATTTGAAAAGTAACATTAATATCCATCATAATTACAAGATGTCAAGTCAAGAGTGTCATAACCGATCTATAAGCCTAAACAGTCATGCAACTATGCAAGCCAACTCCGAAATTCAGTTCTCGTTTGTAACAAACATATATTAGAAATCGGCACTACTCGAAGAAACAATAACAATAAGCTGATGGTGAATTAAAAACACACACACACACACACATTTCTCCGCCTCTTCCAAAACATCACAATCACAAACCACATAAAACCAGATTCATAACAAAAACAAGACAGTAATACAAACTCTCATTTCCAATTTAAATTTTTGATAATGTAATTTCACACATTCTTAGCTATACTTCCATTTTAAATTTCGACATTTCAAAAAAACTCAGCAAGTTCTTGAAGACAGTTCCAAATAATACAACATTATAAAAATCCATTATTTTACTCAATAATTTTCAACCTACAATCTACAACATCTACACAGCCTCTAAATCAAACATATATTAACATATATTATAACATATACATGCAAGTGATACATGTAATCGAAGAGAAAGAACATATTGTAAGTAACAAAAGAACATATACATACAGTTCTTATTATGTGGATCATTCATATTGTGCAGCGTATCTGGTAGAATTGTATTCCAATTGGATTGTGCTGTAGCAAACACCTACAGCAGCGAAGAAACTTAAAAAAAAATGCGATCTGACCAACTGTAGAAAGAAGCAAATGTTTAAAAACAGCGGCGAAGAAACCATAAAATAAACGCGATCTGAACAACTGCCCAGAAAAACACACACCATTGAAACCAAAAATCAATAAAAAAAGAGCAAAAATAAATAACGATCAAAAAACAGAAGCCGAGAAAAAAGAGCAACACAGATTCACAAAAGTATGGTTTGTACCAAAAAACAACCACACAGATAACAATACAATTTAAAAAAAATTAAAATTTCCATCACCCTCCCACCTTTAGCTATGTTTTGAAATCAAAGAAATTCGATCTGAATAACAGCAGCATGAGATGCACTTTTTCAAAGCAAGCTTTAGCGATCGTACAGAGAAACTACTACAGAAACAGAATCAGGGCTTTCATAGAATTGATTAAACAAATAACGATACAATTAATAGAAGAATCAAATTTCCCAAAGTATTTTAGCAGGAATCCTACCTAATCAAACCTGTAGAGAATCTCACCTGCCTCACCAACTATCACACAAACAAGCAGATGAGAGAACAATCCTGGAACCTACAAAAACAAGAAGAACAGAAACAATAAATATCAAAACCAGAATCACAGCCATTACCGGAGCCGAAAACATAATACAAATAATGTCAGCAAAACAGTGGATGTTGAGGTCCTCTCCCACATGCAATAAGAACATGACTCAGCATAATAGTTTGTCACAAACACAAACACGCATGTACATGTAAACACATTACATATTCCCTACGCATATTTTCTGACATAGAATCCAGAGCACACGAACTATACACAGCAAACATTCCGCAAACGCACAAATGAACATAATATACGTCACAAAATGTTATATATTGGATTCATACAACAAACTGTCGACCTAGAGATCAAAGTATTAGTAGTTTTGTCCTTACGCCTGAAAACATCATCGGCTCGATCTGGCGTCAACTAGTTGGGAGATCTAACGGAAGTTGATGATTAATTTGATGCAAATTGCTAGATATTTTTAATGTGTTTTATCTGTAAAAGATTTGCACTTTGGTATATTATGACTTTAGACTTGTTCTCTTAATTTATTTTTTAGATTAGTTCAATGCAAATATATATGTTGTGAGTGTGTGACTTTATTCTTGTGGAGAAAGCACAAACTTCTAGAAAGGATTCTAAACAACACTTATGTTAGCTCTAGTTAGCCTCATTTGCGGTCGTCATCACCGATCCATCCATAGTTAGCCTCCTTAGTCTCCTTCTAGCCATTTCTTCAACCGATAAATACAATGCATTCAGCAAGTCATGATAAACAATCAATGCAAGCACAAACGTTTATAAACCATGAATCTGCCTACATTTCCACCCAAAATCAACTGCAACAATTAATCAACTGCAATTGGGATTCCTGGGAGGTCGTCACTCCACTTATCTTGCTCTTAGTTCAGTTTGATGAATGATGATCCCTCCCTTCTTTTCGATTTCTGCTACTTGCTTTTCGACTACACGACCCACTTTTTTTATTGGTTGCAAGGAAATATTCTTGAACTGAAAATCTACTTATGGGGTTGTTTTTCGTGCAGTTGGATGATCATTACTTGTTTTTTTTATTTATGTTTCTTTTTACATATTCATTCTTTGTTGGTTCCACTTGTGCAGATATTCAATGTAAGTTTTACAAATTTGTATATTCCTTACAGTGTAAAATTGATATAAAATAATTTTTAGTTGTGTTAGTCTTGAAGGTCATTTTAAAGACTAAGACCACGGGTGTTAGTCTCCAAAGTCATTATTAGGACTAAGACAACATGTCATAGCTCTAATTATGACCTTCAAGATACAACTAAAAATCATGTTTTTAGAATATTTATATATTTTATAATTAAGTAAAATTTTAGTTCTTATAAAATCATGTTATTTTATGTTTATTATCTATTAAATTTTAAAGATAATTTTAATCTCTATAATATTAGATACGCAACACAATGACAAAAAAAATTCAAAAACTCTATAAAATATCAAAAATAAAGTAAACAATGGAAATAATTACTTGAAAAACCAAAGTAGTAGTTATGTTAAAAAAACAGCAAATATATTCAAAAAAAATAATATTATGCTACGAACAAAACACATGAACAAAAATGATTACCTGATTTTGAGGAAAATCACATATAATAATCCAATTTAGAAAATTTTTACATATAATAATTAAAAATCAAATTGAAAGCATGAAAAGAGAGGAAGGCAACGGACCTGGGCGGCGGCAGTTGAAGAAGAAGAAAAAGAAGCTGCAGCGGAGGGAAGAAGCGGCGGAGGCGGGCGGCGGAGGCGGGCGGCTCAGGCGGTTGAAGAAGAAGAAGCGGCGGTTGAAGAAGAAGAAGAAGAAGCGAAGAAGAAGAAACGACAGAGGTGGGCGGATCAGGCGGTTGTTGAAGAAGAAGAAGAAGCGGCGATGCTGCTTATTTACTTGTGATATTATAGTTCCTCCTATTCATTTTATATGTCTTCCTAAGCTATTGCACACTTGTTAATAAAAAATTATTTTACCCAATGCAACCTTATTTAATGATAGTTTATTCTTAATTATACATGCCTTATACAATGGAGAAGGCAGGATATGACTAATCATATTAGGAGTAATTAATGTTAAAGGAGTTGAATGAGGGCAATATTGTGAAAAAGTTTCAAAACGTCAAATATTTTGCAAATAAATAGAATACCATAAACGTCATATAAAAAGAAGAGTTAATTACATAAATCGTTCTGGTGGTTTGTCGGGTTCATGCGCTAGTCCTATACTTTTTTTTCACGGCCACGCCTCGCTTGATCCGCTGATCAGTTTCTGGAGTTCGAGTTTAGTCACTATCTTGTCGTGTCCTGTAGTTTTGATCCGTTCTGGGTTTAGTCTTCACCAATAGTTAATTAGTTGATCGTTAATTTGAAGGGTATTTTCGTCTTTTCATATTATTATTATTATTATTATTTGAGTACGTTGTAATTAGCTCTCTATTTTATTATTATTATTATTATTAATAATAAAATTTTATTTTATTATTATTATTTGAGTACATTGTAATTAGCTCTTTATTTTATTTATTTATTTTATTTGTTGTTTTTTTATTACTTTTCTTTATCATTTTTGTAAACTTTTTTATCTTTTTTTTTTTTAATTTCGATTTTTTCAATTTCGGTTTTTATATTATATTGGTTTGATTTCAATTTATTTTTCAGCATTTTTTCAATTTTAATTTACCAATAAATAAACTAGTTAGTTATGAACCATCATGACTCTTAACTTATTTTGTAGTTATTTGATTTTAATAAATACAAAAAAGTAGTGAAATATAGAAATTATCTCTTCCAACAACATTTTTCCAATGCGATTAATACGATAAATTTCTAATAAAGTGATGTTATAATAATAATAATAATAATAATAATAATAATAATCTGAAATTTCAACCACAAGAACGAAATCTGCAATTCCACCAAATCATAGGGACGATTTTTGCAACATACTCAAATAATAAGGACACGACCAATAAAAAAAAGATAGAGACTAAACTCGAAACCCGACAAACCAAAAGGACTAAACCCGTAACGGATCAAAACCATGCGACACGACCATTGAAAAAAAAGATAAGTGACTAAACTCATAAACCCGATAAACCACAAGGACTATTTATGTAATTTACCCTAAAAAGAATGTGAGGGAGTATCAATTTTAGGCGGTTGAAGAGGAAGAAGAAGCGGCGCTTGAAGAAACCGATGCTGCCTATTTACTTGTGATATATCAATTTTATCATAATTGAACCCTAACCAAATCCTAACCCGACCCAAAATTGACCCAAATCCGACCCAAATTTGATTTAAACCCCGAATTTGTGTATCGTACGTATCGGTCGTATCGGCGATATTTACGATACGATACGCAATACGTACGATACGCGCGATACGGAGGAGGAAAGCGATATTCCCATGCGATACGTATCGACACTGTCCGTATCGCGTATCGTATCGCTGATACGTATCGTGTATCGCGATATTTAACAACTATGGGGATGGTAAGTCTTTCTCTTTTACCAGTGAGAAGTTCTATATTTAGGTTGATATTGTTGTATTTATTTTTGCTTATCTCTTCTTTAAATTTAGTTCTGTTTTATTGTTTTCTATTCTTAGTTACTTGAGACTGACACTACTGTTAACTTCATAAATATTTGTTGTGTGCTTAATTCATAGGTAGCAACATATTGATTAGAAATTGGATTAATTTTACTTTTTAATGTGTTTGGGTTTCTAGGAATCAAGTCAATCTGACTTGATGCTCACACGCAACCCACCAAATTCACCATTCTTTATCACCTGATGCTCACATTCTTACATAAATATCAATATATTCAAAACAGAAGTTAAGTCCACAGACCACAATAATGTTGTATCTATAAACTCATCTCAAAGCAGCTCCACTTTTTTATAAAATAATTAATTAAACATAGGTGAACTGTTGTAGGATTAATATTTTGAGTGGTCTCTTGGGAATGCTCTTAGAGTAACTAAAAACTTACTTAACCCTAAGCTAAAACACCTACTGTTTAAAATATTATGATTTGGAAACAAAAATAAAAATAATAATAGTCTAATTAAAAGTACAAATATTTGGGAAATATTTTGAAAACTACAATGATTTGGTAAAACATAATGGTGTGGTTAAAAACTCGTATAAGCGGTAGGTCTAGGGTTCGATTCTTGATGTTATTTATATTTTATTAAATTTTAAAAAATGACAATTTACCCCCGAAATTTTTTGGACTTTTATTTTTCAACTTTTTTAATAACAATTTTCTCTATGAACTAAAAAATTTGCTGCCTGTGGAGCGTGTGAAATTTTATGATTCGCATCTATTGTAGATTTATTAATTGTAACGCTACCTCTACGTCCTTATAATATCTCCACAAGGATTAATTTCGAATATTGATTTTTATTGTCCGTTATATTTTTTTATGGTACGTCGGTGCACCAGTAGTTTTCGGATGCTGGATCCGTCTATGAGTGTGTGTGTATATATATATTGTTCTTTATATTTGAAAATATAATAATAATATTTTTTACAGACTTTTAAAAGTAGAAATGATATGTTAGATTGAGTGAGGACGATCGGAAGGAAAAATGGATTCGTCAGTTATTAATAAATCCGCAAAGAAAATAGGTAACTCCCGAAATGCACTCTCATTTGTGAAAAGGCCGGAGAATATCAGCCACCAAGATATTTAAAAAGTGAAGAAACTTTAAAATATGTACTAGTAAAAAGAATAGTTGTCCATTCTCTCTACGAGATGTACCAATTCCTCCAGATGATATTTTGTGGGGAATTACTGTTGTGTTCGAAGAGCATAATCATGCCCCAGCATAATATTTAGAGGGTCATGAGTACACATCAAGACTAACACGAGATGAAAAGTGCATTGTGAGAAATGACAGATATTACTGCTCCTCGGTTCATTCTGGGCGTTTTGAAGGAACGTGACCCGTCTAATACTACAGGCATTAAAAGTATTTACAAAGTATTTACAATGCATTACAAAGCGAACGAAAGGCCAAAAAAGTTTTATTAAGCAACGTCCAATATGTTTTTTATCGGGTTTTGTCAGTTTTTGTTCATTTTTCTTACGTTTTTGTCCGTTTTTCTTATGTTTTTTTTTCGTTTTTATATGTTTTCGCCCGTTTTCTTACGCTTTCATCTGTTTTATATGTTGTAAACGGACGAAAACGTATAAAAACGGACAAAAATACATCAAAACGGACAGAAACGTATGTAAACTGAAAAAACTTTAGAAAAGAAAAACAGATAAAACGTATGAAAACGGAAAAACGTAAGAAAAACAGACAAAAACGGAAGAAAAATGGACGAAAACGTATAAAAATATAATAATAGTATTAATAGTTAAATAAATAATTTAAAAAAATCAGGACTAAATTTGTAAAACCTGGTGAAACACAACGACCATTTGTGTAAGAAACTGAAAAGAAATATAAAAAAAGAAGAAGACAAGGGTATTTTAGTCATTTGATGGTGGTCAGGGTTTTAGGGTTTAGGGTTTAGGGTTTAGGGTTCAGGGTTTAGGTTATTTGCCCCAAAAGGTTCCCACAAGGACGATCCTTGTACTTTCTAAACGTTTGGAACGAAACATGCCATTTGGCCAAACTTTAAAGACGATTTTTACAATTTACTCATTTATTATTAAACTCAGTACCAAATGTCTCAAGTTTGAGAAAAACAATAGATCGTTACGGTGCACAAAGCTTCTTTAGTGGTGATTTATTTAGCCAACGTGTTTTTCAACAAAGTTATGAATTTTTCACGGTAACACAAAATAAAAATTTTGAAGGTTTGAAAATATAATTATTTTTTTAATATTCGTACATCCGACCTAATGATGTTGGTAAGATTTAAACCCATGACCTGAATTCAAAATACAAGTTAAACTGCCTAGTTTTAGATAATTATCTTTTATTTTAGTTCAAAGGAAAAAGAATATATAATGGTTTAAACTATAACATATATTTAGTCCTTTTTCATGAATACTTTCTTTTCTTAAAATTTGTTCTTATCTTAATTAATTAATCTTCATATAGCTGAGTTAGTTAAAATGAACTTATAACAAGAATCGTATCTTATATATATAAAGATTCTGTCCAATCATTAATTGTGGAGACTTAATAACTTTAATTTTTATCTATAAAATTATAAAATAAATTGAAACACCAACTATTCATTTTCATGCCATAAAGTTGAGTCTTAATGATTTGTATATCAAAATTAAATATTTTTGTATAGATAAAAAATAAATGACTTAGAGATGCAAAGTAACCTTTGCTGATGTGGTAACAAAAGGACGTGAAAAATCCATTCTAAACGGCTTTGAATTGTCTACTTAATATGGAGCATTTAATCAGAGTAAGGTTTATTGCATTGTCTCTTTAAAGAATCACTTCACCTTCCATCAGTTACAATACAACTTACAAACAAACCATAGAATTGTCATTATATAAGGAGCTTCAATTGCAATAGTTAAGATATGTGCTATGTGATTTCTATATTCTCGCGTGTTTTTTTCTTTCAATTGTAATAACTTTATTAACATTGCTTAAACATTTAACGTGTTTCTTTTCTTCTACAGTTATGAAGTATTTTGGAGAAAACAATGGCACTTTTAAACATAAAGTGCCCATCTTCTCTTAATCGTAAGTCTCAAAGGTAGAGTATATGTGTGATCATTTGTTTTTTAATGAACATGTATGCATATTCCGAGATAAATTGATTATGGTGTGTAATGTTTTTTGCATCGTGCGTGTTAAATGCAATGAACTAAAAGTTTGATTTTGTATATAGTTTTACTTAATCATGCATAGTAAATAGGTTAAATTCTACTATTTGAAATCAACCTCCTCCTGTTGTATCTAAAGATTCCATGTTGATGCATGCCAAATAAGATATACGATTGTTTGATATAGTAAATAACTACTTTGTCAACTTCTATAGAACATAACAAACTCGCTTCTATATGTCATCGTGCGGTTTATGTGCGTTTGCATATCTTATCTTTTTTTGGTGTTACTTATATATAAAATCATCATGGTTTAGTGTGTGACACGTTCTTAGTGTAACTATCGCAAGTGCACGATATCGTATCAAGTAGTAAGTGGACTTTTTGAGTCCGGTTTATCGATCCCACGAGGAAGTTTGGTTATAATTTGAATTGTACACTATTACTCTATTTTTATAGATACTAAGATGAGTGAAACACACAATTAAAGAGTTTGGTTTAATAATTGCAAATAAAATGCTATAATAGTTCTAATATTTTAAGGAAATAAAAAGATTGCAACAATAATAGATTGATTAACGATAAAATGAAATAGTTGGGATTACAAACTTAGTTCGTCATTAGTTATAGAAGATGTATAGGAGATCATAAGATGAATTTACTTATTATGTTGTGTAGATTCGACTTTCCTTAAAAAGTCGGTTTCTCTTTCGAACTATAAAACGCCTCTTACATATTAAATCAATCCACTATATTTCTATGTTGATTGGCTTCAATACATAGCATTAGGATTTATGAAAATAACTCAAAAAATCATCTAAGGTCTAGAGGTATATTTCTATCCCCTAGAACAACTTAGAGTGAAGATCATTTGATCTAATCAAACATATTTTCTTTCGAAACATATGAGGACCATAAATATCGTCATTTATTGTCCAAATAAATAAAGATTGTTAAAACAATGAAAATCACACACAATAATAAGTAATTCACAATAGATCTTTATACAAACTTAAATAACATGACTAACCTTGTTTATAATCCCAACTTAAGGTAACTTAACCCATGAAGGGTTTAATATACATAATAGAAGCTTGAGTGGTTATTATTAGTTGAATCAAGAGAAAGAATTGATCCTTACTCCCTTAGTAGATAAAGGAGAAAGAAGCAATAAACTCTCTGAACAACTTATGCTATACCACACTTACACAAATCACTCAAGAACACAAATGTGTTCTTCACACAAAAAGAAAAGTTTACAAAAAGTGAAAAATTATAAGATGAATGATGAATGATGATGGATCTAAGGGGTCTATTTATACACCTAAAGTCATCTAATAGCTCCAAAACTCCAGCATTATTACAATAGATCGGATCAATACCAGCTATCCCCTCAATAATACACAAAAAGTATAAAAAATTAGACAAATTATCACAATCTGTTAAGAGTTACGGCCGTAACATTAAGGAGTTACGGCCGTAACTTGGATGGCTTACGGCCGTAACATTCAGTAGTTACGTCCGTAACTTGGCTTCGTCAATTTGCTCACAGGTTGCTTTGAGAGTTACGTTTTCAGCCCAGAATTTCTCAGACTTTGCGTTTTTGCCCCAAATCTTCTTCGGATGACAACTTTTGATATATAACTCTGATTTTGAATTCGGAAAGACTGCCGAATTCGTCTCGGAAAGCCCTACAACATGAATATATTAAAATTCAACAAAAGGAATATTTTATAAACATGTTATTTCTTGAGTAAATCAGTTATTCAATCCGATTAATACTAGATTTACATCATCATCCGATAAAAATAAAATTATTAAAAACTAATTAATTAAAAGCAAAAAAGGAGTAGACTAGCTCAATTATGGGTGAAATTTATCGATACAAACCATGGATAAGTGTATAAAACTGGCACTTATCACACCCCCAAACTTGAATTCTTGCTAGTCCCGAGCAAGACTCTTATTATTCACGCTCCAAAAATAAAAATAAGAAAAATTAATACACACATAAATATAAAAAGAGAAAAGGTGATCAAAATGCCATAATACACAACAATCAGCTATATATAGTAGATAGAAATGAATCAGGATTCAAAATAAATCTACTGATGATTTTGAAGTTAAAACGCGGTTTTATTTTGTAATTTCAAAATGCAAGGTTTCCCCCCAAAAGGCTGATTATTTCTTTCCCACTCGTGATACACACGACTCCCTTTAGTGGTTGCTCTCGATCACTCGTTTATTTTTCGACTCAGTATGAAGAAAAATTTCATTGGCGTCATCAAATATTGTGATTTTTCATGAAATTGAGTGTATTGAAATTCAGCCGCCAATTAATTCAAATCTGCTCATAAACTACATCCCTTTTAGTGATAGCTTTCACACCGTTATTTGCTAACGTGTAGCTCTTTTCACTAACACAATTTCTATCTCTTTTTTTAAAAGGTGATAGCTTTCACACCGTTATTTGCTAACGTGTAGCTCTTTTCACCAATTTTTCTGTGAGACGGCAGCTACGCACCAACAATGGTTAGTCCTTTATTTTTCGCAAAATTTAAGACCCCCAAAATTAGGCAGCTGTTGCTGCTCAACACTTCTCCTTTTCGTTATTTTTTTTTAGGTGATAGCTTTCACACCGTTATTTGCTAACGTGTAGCTCTTTTCACCAATGACTCCTTTTTTTTAGGGAATAGAATTTTTGCAGAAAATCATTTATTAGTTAAGCATGAAAAATAAAAAACTCCACAAATTAAGTAAACTTCAGTTCTATTTTTCATCAACCGACTAATTTTTCTTTTCTCAAGGTAACGAATGATTCGATTTTATATGATAACTGCAAGACTTGGAAAGAGAGATTAAGGCTCAAAAATTTTGGAATATATAATTTTTTTACCGGTTAAAACGATTTTAGAAGCTTGTATATAGCTAATTTATTGGTGTTATGGCCAGATCTAGAAATCTCATAAATCAAAATACTATATATATATATATATGGGGAAATTACAACCAACTACCCTATTAGATGGCCTCTTTACACTTTAGTCCCTATTGTTTCATAAATTACAGCGAAGGACAAAAATCTGAATTGCTGTTGACTTCTATTAAAAAGACGAAAATGCCCCTCTATTTACTTGAATAAAACATTTCTTTTAAAATACATTTCATATTAAACAAATAGCTTATAAGTTATTAAAGTATTTGGCTAATACATTTCTTTTAAAAAATATTCTTTTTTCAGAAAATAATTTTTTTCCGAAATATAACTTTTTTCCAGAAAATATATTTTTTTTTCAAAAATATTTTATTTTATTTTTTTTTTCAGAAAACAATTTTATTTTTTCGAAAGAATAATATTTTTTCAAGAAAATAATTTTATTTCGAAAAAAATATTATTTTGCCAAAAAATATTTTCTCCTCCAGAAAATATTTTTTTATTTTTTTCGAATTTTTTTTTTATTTTTTTCCAGAAAATAATTTTATTTTTTCGAAAAAATAATATTTTTTCCAGAAAATAATTTAATTTCGAAAAAATATTATTTTGCCAAAAAATACCTTTTTCTCCAGAAAATATTTTTTTGATTTTTTCGAAAAAATATTTTTTTTATTTTTTTTCCATAAAATAGTTTTATTTTTTCGAAAAAATAATATTTTTTCCAGTAAATAATTTTATTTCGAAAAAATATTATTTTTCCCAAAAATAATTTTTTCTCCAGAAAATATTTTTTAATTTTTCGAAAAAGATAATTTTTTTCCCAGAAAATAACTTTTTTCGAAAAGATAATTTTTTAATTCCATAAAATAATATTTTTTTAGAAAAGATAATTTTTTTCCCAGAAAATATTTTTTTTTTATTTTTTAGAAAAATAATATTTTTTTCAGAAAATACTTTCTTTTTTGGAAAAAATATTTTTTTCTAGAAAGCTTGAAAATTTATTACACTGAAGTCCAAAAGTGTTATATATATTACAATGAGGTCTAGTATGTGCCAACCACGTGAGGCGAAAAATATATGGGTAAACAAGAAAAGGAAAAATAAAAGGGCAAATTCGGAATATCAGTACTCTCTCTCCAGTGACATCATCTGAAAATTTGACTTTTGTCCTTCGTTGTAAATATAGTTTCTGGACAGTGCAAAGTTTGTCCTTCATTGTAATATCTGAAACAATAAGGATCAAACTGTAATTAGGCCATCTAAAAAGATAGTCAGATATAAATCGCCCATATATATATATATATATATATATATATATATATACTAAACCTAAAAAAAAAAATCAATGCCAAATAATAAAAACACACCACACACTACAATAATCAAAACATACCACAATCATAATCAAAATAAACATCATAGTTCAAAAACCAACAAAAGAAACACACAAGTACGAAAACACCCCCAAACTTGAAAGTAAAATTGTCCCGAGTTTTTTTTTAGAATTTAAAAGCAAGTGAGAAAACAGAAAACTCCCTGAAATTTTAGCTTTTTGATCCTCCACGTGTGTCGCCAGGGATGTTTAGAAAACGGAAAAGCTTTTCAAAGCACTTCTCCGTTTCTAATTGTCGCTCGATTATTTCATTCTGATTTCTCAAAATTTCAGCCTGGGATGTTTCTAATCCCCGAACTCTTTCAAGCAAATTTTCCTCAAAAGGTGTCAAGTCATCTCCGGCATCCTCCTCGGCCTCATATTCCTCCGCGTGGCTACTATCCTCTTCCGGTTCCAAACGTGCCCATTTGCTCCTTAACTGAGTACTTCGAAAAATACTACTCCGGCCATTCAGTCGATCCCCATGCGTTAATATATCACCCCCCGCCGAAATTTTTACTCTCTGGCTCTTGCAAATACCGGTGATAAGGCAGGGGTATGGCATCTTCTGCCTAGTCGGGACCATGCCGGCGTAGTGACAAATAGTTGTATAAATGTGAGTACCCAAATCCATTTTTACCCCTCGGCGGATAGCAAATAAACCTCGCAGGTGGCCAATGGAAACTGTCGTCAGAGTCGAAGTCGGGTAAATACTCCCGGCTGCCCACATCCATAAGTACCAAGCATCATCAATTAGGTCCGCCTGGTTGTATCGGGGTTTGATCATCCCAATACTGTCATGCAGCTCACTCACTAATGCCCAGCATAAAACCCTATCATCCGGCACCTCTTCATTAGGTAAGATAGAAATGTCAACCGCGTTAGTACAATTAACCCCCAAATACTTGTTAATGACATCCGGTAAAAATTAATCGATTTCCCATTCACAGTCGTTTGATGATAAGTAGGCGACCCTACCCTGCCCAATGGATTTGTTGAAAGTATTGTAAAAGTTTAGGGTCAAGGTGGGGTTACCATTTGGGAGTTCGGAAACGAATTTTTCCCACCCGTTGTCTATGAATTTTTGGATGAACGGGCTAGTGATAGTGTCTCTATCCAAATCGCCAATGAAATCATCAAGTTTGAACAATCTCTCCTTAATGCACTTTGTGTTTTGATTTCTTTGCGGTTGTGCCGGTTCTTGAGACGACGAACCAACCTTTTCTTTTCCTTTTGACGATTTCTTCGGTGCCATCCCTGAAATTAAACAAAATCAATTTCCTTTTTATCACACGACTATAATCATCAAGCAAAACCAACCAAAACAATAAAAAAATTCAAAGATTTTCGTTGTGGCATTTCGTCGGACACCTTGAGTTCATAGTTTTTTAACAAGTTTTTTTCATTCAAACTCAATTCCACAAAGTCATCACAAATCAATGAATCAAATAATCCACACAAATATCAACAATACTAACAACTAAACATGATTCAATCAACGAATCTTACGAAAATAGGAATCGAAAAACAAATATCAAGCGAGAAACTAAAAATTTTAAAAATCAAAAATATATAAATATAAACAAGGATTGAAAGAAAACGTGATGATTAGTGTGTTAATGTTGATAGGAGAATGAATTGTATTGAAGAATTTGAGTTTTAGAAAGTAGGGATTGAGAGGGGGAAAAAATTTTTCGCACTGCTGGTCTCTGTCTCTCATCCGGTTTGTGAATGTGTTACCAAGTCCGTTTTTTTTTATAGATGTGTAGTTACGGCCGTAACATACCCAAGTTACGGCCATATGATGCATTCGTTTTTTTTACAGGATTTTATGTTACGGCCGTATCTTTCCAGACTTACAGCCGTATGTGTCTTTCGTTTTTCTGACCTTGTTTTAAGATACGGCCGTAACATGCAAGAGTTACGGCCGTATAAAGCATTCGTTTTTTTGATAGGATCATAAGGTTACGGCCGTAACATTAAGGAGTTACGGCCGTAAGGTGCATTCGTTAAAAAAAATAAAATAACATGAAACTGTTTACGGCCGTATGATTTTGGATACGGCCATATATATATATATATATATATATATATATATTATTATTTTTTGGTTTTTTAGTTTTTTATTTGTTTTTTTTTTTAAAAAAAATTATATTTATTATATGTGTGAGAATAATGAAAGAAAGACTCCCTGGATTTTATGAACGATATGATCCTTGCTCTTGTTGTTGAATCTTTCTGTGTTACCCCCAAACTTATTTTGCGAAATAATAGAGATTGGGTTGCCTCCCAATAAGCGCTTTGTTTAACGTCCTTAGCTTGACTTCTCGTCTGATCAATTAGGTATTTCCAGCATTATGATTGACTTTGCTGTCGAGAATTCTCCTCCCAGATATGGCTTTAACCGTTGGCCGTTTACTTTGAAACTTCCGTCGGTTGTATTATAAATCTCCACAGCTCCATGAGAAAACACCTCTTTTATCGTGTAAGGGCCCGTCCATCGTGATCGCAGCTTACCCGGAAACAGACGCAATCGTGCATTAAAAAAGGAGAACTTGGTCTCCTGCTTTAAAATCTCTTCTTAGAATTCTGCTGTCATGCCATCTTTTTGTTTTTTCTTTGTAGATTTTGGCATTTTCATATGAGTCGAGTCGGATTTCATCCAACTCATTTAATCAGACAACCTTTTCTTTCCAGCCAACTGATCGTCAAAGTTTAATTTTTTTATAGCCCAAAAGGCTCGATGTTCAAGTTCTACTAGCAGGTGACAGGCTTTTCCAAAAATCAAACGAAATGGAGACATGCCTATCGGTGTCTTATAAGTTGTTCTGTAAGCCCAGAGTGCATCATCCAGTTTTTTCGACCAATATTTCTGAGATGAGTCGATTGTCATCTCAAGTATACGTTTCAGTTCACGATTGGAGACCTCGACTTGTCCACTGGTTTGTGGGTGATAAGAGGTAGTGACACGGTGTTTTACTCCGAATTTGGTCAATAGAGCCTTAACCTGGTGATTGCAGAAATGAGATCCGCCATCACTGATAATAACTCTCGGAGTTCCGAAGCGAGTGAATATATTTTTCTTTAGAAAATTTACCACGACCTTAGATTCGTTTGTTGGTAATGCAACAGCCTCCACCCATTTAGATACGTATTCCACAGCTACAAGGATGTATTCATTAGAGAATGATGATGGAAAGGGTCCCATGAAATCAATTCCCCAAACGTCGAAGATTTCAACTTCAATGATGAAATTCATTGGCATTTCATTTCTTTTTGACATGTTTCCATGTCTTTGGCACCGGTCACACTTAGAGACAAGTGTATGTGCATCTTTGAACATAGTGGGCTAATAGAATCCTGCTTCAAGAATTTTTGCTGCTGTTTTTGAGCCCCCAAAATGTCCTCCATAGTGAGAGGAATGACATCTTTCTAATACCTTCTCCATTTCTTCTTCCGGTATGCATCTCCGGATGATTTGATCAGGTCCTCGTCTGAACAATAGAGGATCTTCCCAGTAATAGTATTTCAACTCGGAGAAGAATTTTTTCTTTTGATGATGGGAAAAATTTGGGTGAATTATTCCACTAACAAGGAAATTAACGATGTCTGCATACCATGGTGCATTTTGTTTTTCCTGGATATTAGAGATTTGGAACATTTGTTCATCCGGAAATACTTCATTTATTTCCTTCTCTTGAGCATTGTTTTGGTCTAGTCTAGAGAGATGATCCGCCACTTGGTTTTCTGTTCCCTTTCTGTCTCTGATTTCTATGTTGAATTCTTGCATAAGTAGAACCCATCGGATTAGCCTGACTTTGCATCTTGCTTTGTCATTAAATATTTCAAAGCTGAATGATCAGTGTAGACAATGACCTTTGATCCCAATAAGTAGGATCGAAATTTATCAAAGGCATAAACCACTGCAAGCATCTCTTTTTCAGTTGTTGTGTAGTTCAGCTGAGCATCATTCATAGTCCTGCTAGCATAATGGATCACTTGCATCATTTTGTCCTTCTTCTGGCCCAAAGATGGCCCCCACAAAGATAATCACTTGCATCGCACATCAGAATAAATGGAATAGTCCAATCTGGAGAAATGATGATTGGAGCTGATGTAAGCTTATCCTTCAAAGTTGCAAAGGCCACGTGGCATTCATTTGTGAAAAGGAATGGTGTATCTTTCTCAAGCAAAGTACAGAGAGGTTTTGCTATTTTTGAGAAATCTTTTATGAACCTCCTATAGAATCCTGCATGCCCGAGAAAACTTCTTATTCCTTTCACCGAAATTGGTGGAGGAAGTTTTGCAATCACTTGGATCTTTGCCTTATCGACTTCAATTCCATGTTGTGAGATTCTATGGCCAAGTACGATTCCTTCCTGGACCATGAAGTGACATTTCTCCCAATTGAGAACTATATTTGTGTATTCACATCTTTCCAAGACCATGCCTAAGTGATTTAGGCATTTATCAAATGTATCTCCGAAAACCGAGAAATCGTCCATGAAAACTTCAATGAATTTTTCAACCATGTCTGAGAATATTGACATCATGCATCTCTGAAATGTGGCTGGAGCATTGCACAATCCGAATGGGATTCTTCTATAGGCAAATGTTCCATAAGGGCATGTGAATGTTGTTTTCTCTTGGTCTTATGGGGCTATTACGATTTGGTTGTACCCTGAATAGCCATCGAGAAAACAGTAGTAAGAATGTCCCGTCAATCTATCGAGCATCTGATCAATAAATGAGAGTGGAAAATGATCTTTTCTGGTCGTCTTGTTTAGTTTCCTGTAATCAATGCACATTCTCCATCCTGTGATCGGTCGTGTCGGTATAAGTTCATTGTGCTCATTCTATATGATCGTGATTCCACTCGTTTTGGACACTATATATACAGGGCTCACCCATGGACTATTTGAGATTGGATAAATGATTCCTGCGTCAAGTAATTTAAGAATCTCTGCCTTCACAATTTCCTTCATGTTTGGATTCAAACGTCGTTGATGCACAATTGAAGGTTTGCAGTCATCTTCCATCAAAATTTTGTGAGTGCATATAGAGGGGCTTATTCCTCTAATGTCTGCAATAGTCCATCCAATTGCTCTTTTGTGATTCCTCAATACCCTTAGTAATTTCCCTTCTTCAAGTTCGGTCAATATGTTAGATATGATGACCGGAAGTGTAGAGGAAATGCCCAAGTAAGCGTATCTCAAATGTGTGGGTAGAGGTTTGAGATCAAGTATTGGAGCTTCTTGTAAAGAAGGGAGGGGTTTAGCGGAGCTTGTCCCCAATTCTTCAAAATGTGAATGCCTTCTTAAGGGTGGTAGTGCTTCTAGATAGTTAACTGTTTCGGCCAAGTGATATTCTTCTTCCATGCTGGTTAGAGAATTTGCTATACATGTCTCAAGAGGATCTTTAGATAGAATTTTCTCCAAAGACTTGTTCACCGTGGCTTCAATTGCGTCTATTCTTAGACAATACTCATCTGTGGAGGGTTGATTCAAAGTTTTTAGGACATCGAAGATGACATGTTCGTCTTCCACTCTGAGAATTAGCTTTCCTTCATAGACGTCAATAAGAGCACGCCCGGTTGCGAGAAATGGTCGTCCCAAAATAATGGGAATATCCTGATCTTCTTCCATGTCAAGGATGATAAAATCTGCTGGAAATATGAATTTATCAACCTTGACGAGCACATCTTCTATTATCCCACGTAGATATTTGATTGACCGATCGGCTAATTGTAGTGAAACTGTTGTTGCTTTTGCTTCTCCCAAGTTCAATTTGTTGAAAATTGACAGGGGCATCAATTTAATTCTTGCCCCTAAATCACAAAGAGCTTTGCCAAAATTCACTTCACCAATTGTACACGGGATTGTGAAAGTTCCTGGATCTTTTAGCTTGGGTGGAAACTTCTTTTGTAGTATTGCGCTACATTCCTCTGTTAGCATGACAGTTTCGTATTCTTCAAGCCTTCGTTTGTTGGAAAGAATATCTTTCATAAATTTGGCATAGCTTGGCATTTGTGCTAGAGCATCGGCAAAAAGAATGTTGATGTGTAGCTTTTTGAAAATTTCCAAGAATTTCCCGAATTGAGCATCGAGCTTGTGATTCTTCAACCGTTGAGGAAATGGGATAGGTGGAACATAAGATTTTGTAGCAACTGGACCTTTTTGAGATGTAGGTCCTGATTCAGATTCTTTTTCTGATTCTTGATTTTGTTTATCTTTTTGTTTTTCCATAGAAATTTCTGGCAGCTGCACTCCACTTCTTGTTGTGATAGCTTGGACATTTTCCCTTGGATTTACCTCAGTATTGCTAGGTAACATGCCATGAGATCTTTCTGAAAGTATTTTGGCCATTTGGCCAACTTGTGTCTCCAGATTTTTAATTGAAGCATCATTGCGTTGTTGATACTTCAATTGTTGTTCGGCTAGCTTCGTGATTGCTTCTTCCCATCCGGGCTTCGTTTCTTGATGCGTTGGATTCAACACATTGTTGTTGTTTGCATAAGAAAAATTTGGATGATTTTTGTACCCTGGATTGTATGTTGGCCCGTAAGGATTGTATGCTTGCCTTTGGAAATTCTGAGCATACGCCACTTGTTCTGGTGGTGGTGGTGACTGCTCCTGTTGCACTAAGGGACAGATAGTGCTGTTGTGAGTTGCTCCACAAATTTCACATGAAAAAGCTGAAACTTGTGGAATTTGCACCGTCTTCACAAATTGAGGAGTTGAAAAAGACATTTCCTCGACCTTCTTTGATAGAGCTTCAATTTTTGCCAACATAAGTGAATAAGAATCCACTTCAAAAACACCATTCGGTTTCTTTTGGATATTTCTGTCTGGCCATCTTGCACTTTGTTCACTTATAACCTCAAAAAGATTATAATCCTCTTTCATAGTTTTGTTGCCCAGTGAGCCATTTGATGATGAATCGACATTGGCTCGGCATGTAGGTAAAATTCCAGAATAGAAGTAATTGACTTGTGCTCCCAAATTGAAACCATGGTTAGGACATTTTCGTAGCATATCTTTGTATCTCTCCCATACTTCGTGGAATGATTTTGAATCTTGTTGACGAAATGTAGAGATTTCGTATTTGAGTTTCGCCACTTTTATTGGTGGAAAGTATTTAGTGGTGAATTTTTGGACAAATTCGGGCCAATTTGTTATGCTTCGTGGTGGCAAAGTATCTAGCCATTCTCTTGCTCTGTCCTTCAAAGTGTGCACGAAAAGTCTCATTTTGATCGCCTCGTCATTTACATTTGGATATTTGAAATTTCCACAAATCTCCACAAAACGGTTAATATGGAGATATGGATTCTCGTCGGTTCTTCCATAGAATGAGTTGTTGTTGGAGAAGAGATTGATGACATCAGGGCGAATTTGAAAATTGTCCACTCCAAATGATGGATAGATCACACTTGATTGCACGCTCAAAGATGGGTGGTTCATGAATTCCCCGAAGAGCATGTTGTCTTCATCTATTTCCGGTACAATAGGATATTGTTGATGTTGAATGTTTTGAACATTAGGTATTCCCCCTACCGGAGGAATTCTTTCGTTATCATTTCCTTGGGGGAGACATGGGTTTAGTTCGTCCGCCATTGATGGTGAAGAAATAATGTTTTTATTTTGTTCTCTTCGCCTTCTTCTGAATGTGGCTTCAATCTCGGGATCTAGTGAAACTAAATCGCGATTGTACGTCCTTCGCATAGACAAGAGAATCTACAACAAAAAAAAGTTGTATTTATGACAATAGTTAATGATGTAATATTTCAAATATAACACTTATACTTCCCCGACAACGGCGCCAAAAACTTGACACATTCTTAGTGTAACTATCGCAAGTGCACGATATCGTATCAAGTAGTAAGTGGACTTTTTGAGTCCGGTTTATCGATCCCACGAGGAAGTTTGGTTATAATTTGAGTTATATACTATTAGTCTATTTTTATAGATACTAAGATGAGTGAAACACACAATTAAATAGTTTGGTTTAATAATTGCAAAGAAAATGCAATAATAGTTCTAATATTTTAAGGAAATAAAAAAGATTGCAACAATAATAGATTGATTAATGATAAAATGAAATAGTTGGGATTACAAACTTAGTTCGTCATTAGTTATAGAAGATGTATAGGAGATCATAAGATGAATTTACTTATTATGTTGTGTAGATTCGATTTTCCTTAAAAAGACGGTTTCTCTTTCGAACTATAAAACGCCCCTTACATATTGAATCAATCCACTATATTTCTTTGTTGATTGGCTTCAATACATAGCATTAGGATTTATGAAAATAACTCAAAGAATCATCTAAGGTCTAGAGGTATATTTCTAGCCCCTAGAACAACTTAGAGTGAAGATCATTTGATCTAATCAAACATATTTTCTTTCGAAACATATGAAGACCATAAATATCGTCATTTATTGGCCAAATAAATAAAGATTGTTAAAACAATGAAAATCACACACAATAATAAGTAATTCACAATAGATCTTTATACAAACTTAAATAACATGACTAACCTTGTTTATAATCCCAACTTAAGGTAACTTAGCCCATGAAGGGTTTAATATACATAATACAAGCTTGAGTGGTTATTGTTCTTTTCCCTTCGTTTCTTCGACGTGCGACCTCAGAGACAATTTCCACCGGTCCTGATCGGAGTTCTCTTCAAATTCCATCACCGTAGAGTCGTGCTAACATATTATCATCAGCATAATCGTCATCCATCATCCGAAGTCAAGGTATTTTCGTCTAGAACCCTAACTCGTTAAATTTGGGGGTTTTTCCGGGTTTTACTAATTGGACTCGAATTATTCCAGTATGTTACGATATTCTTCACCGATTGTGATTATTGAATGATTCCAAATCCAATTTTCTTGATTTTAATCCGCGAATTATCAATACGGGGAGATTTTGCGTAAACCCTCGCCCGTATCAATTGATCGTCCATTGTCGTATTATGTAATCGGGGTTATGGGTGTATTCCAATAGAGTATTGTTGACCGTTGGGACTGAATCAGCATCGATCCTTCATTTAGGAACCGCTGCTTTCCACCGACTGCTCGTAGTCGTGTTTCACTTTCGTTTCATCAAGAATGTCTCAAAGGCAAGTACTTTACATTTGTTTACATGTTCTAGTATTTGAATTATGGCTGTATCGTGGTTGTTGTGGATGGTTATGGGTATGTTCACCTAGGGATGGTCCGACGGGGCCTCTAGGGATACGTATTGCCATGAGTGTGCGTATCGTGAACTGTGGTTAGCCACCCAGGGATGTCCGACGGGGCTCATGGGGTACGGTGGCCGTGAGTCTCGTGCCAACGGTTAACTTTGAATTATGATTTGTTGGAGATAATGTGTTTCGTGTTTGTACATCATAAATATTCCGGAATATAAAATGTTTTCTAAAACGACTTTTTGGCGCATATATTCATCTGATTAGAATGTAGTTCAAATGGATTGTACTTGCACTAGCAGTTGTCGCTAACCCCTTAAATGGGGGAAATACTTTTTGTATTTCAGGTATTGATCGTGGGGACAAACGAGCACTCGAGCCGTATGAGGATGATGGGCAAGCCTGATATTGTCCAAGATTTGATTTTCGATGTTATGTCCGGCTTACATTATTGATATCTGATTTTGAGATTTATGTATTATAAAATTGGTTTAAGTACTCGAGTACTTCCTGTTTGAAATTATTAATGTTGTGTTCCCGTTTTGGGAAATGGATTTGATGTCAGATTTTAATTGTCGGTTTGTAGTCTTTTATTTGAATTGTCGTTTTATTAATGATAGTTTGTCGTTGTCGAATGTCTTGTTTGTATGTTAGCCTGGTGGATTCCACAGTGTGGGGTCCACGGTGCTGTAATATGCCCTGAACGTCTTAGGGGTGTTACAGAATATGGTATCGGAGCTTAGGTTTATGGATACCTAGGCTGTCGGTCATTTGGGTCTAGTTAAGTGTCGTTTTTGGGACAGTATCACTGCTATGCCATCATCTCAGTACGCCGGTGCTCGTAAGTTTTTCCTAACTTGATTCGTTTCGTTGTTCGGTTCTATTCCTGTCTTAGTATCTTGTTGCGTTTTGCGTTTGAATTGTACTTACCCATTGCTTCTTCAGAATTCCTGCTGGTAGAGGACGCGGACGCGGTCGCGGACGCGGTAGGGGACGTGGCGCAGCCGGTGGGGCTGCCATGTCCGATCACTCGGGAACTGATTTGGTGATGCCTTCTTTGTCGAACAGAGTTCCCCCTAGTTCCGGAGGTCAGCAGGACCAGTCTGCTAGCTCCGGTAATGCACATGAGAATGTTGGAGTGGCCAACATATTGCATCAAGTAGCGAACCAGATGACGCTACTGACTCAGGCCGTTCTGGTCGGCCATGCTAATGCCAACCCGGTTCCGCCTACTGGATCCGGTAATGATAAGCTACTTCAGGACGTGATTCGTATTCGTCCTCCGCAGTTTGATGGTGCTTCCGACCCTTCTGGTTGGGAGAATTGGCTATTCGAGATGGAGAAAGTGTTTGAGGCTGCTAATTGTCCTGAGGAGAGGAAGGTACCCATTGCTCAGTACTTCCTCGCCAAGGAGGCAGCGACATGGTGGCAAGCGGTGAAACCGCGTGACCGAGCAGCTACGTGGGCAGAGTTCCGGGATCTGATGGAAGACGAATTCTGTCATTGGCCAGTGAAAGAGGGGAGGATCCGAGCCTTCTTTGAGGCTAAGCCCCAAGATGTTCCTATATCTCAAGCAATCAAAGACTACAATCAACAGTTGCATTATGTGAGAAACCAAGTCCGCGATGAGCTTGATAAGATCCGCCACTTTGATATGCGGATGAAACCGAGGGTGCGCCACTACATGTCTGGTCTGGGGTGCACGACTTTGAAGGATTATCAGAATAAAGCTATGGCTTATGAGATGTCGTTTTCGGCGACAGAGACGGCAACCGAAGGAAAGAAGGTAAGACCTCGGCCGGGCCGGAGGCAAGTCAGAGGGTATCCGAAGGCTCACCCGGTTTGAAGTCTTCGGGAGTCGGGCCGCCATCGCTGGTCGAGGAAACGGTTCTAGGTCTGCTCCTGCTGGTTCCGTTCGTGGTCCTACGTGCTTCAACTGCAGTCGTCCGGGCCACATGATGAGTGAGTGTGATAGGCCTCCGATTCAGTGTCATGCTTGTGGTCGTATGGGTCACCGTGCTAAGTTTTGTACGGATGCAGCTCGGCCCAAGCACTCGGATATCACCCACTCATGGAGAGCCGAGTGTGAATCAGGCACCGACAGTTCCTCAGCCGCAGCAGAGTTTTGGTAGAGGTCGAGGTCGTGGTCAGCCTTATAGAGGGGGAACTTTTAGTGCGGGGCCTGTTCCGCCCCGTGTGTATGAGATGAGGCGAGCCGGAGATCCCGACGCGACGGTGGCTACATGTACCTGTAACACCCCCAAACCATTCGGGAATATTACAGCGCCGCAGACCCCCTCCGTGAGGATCTACCAGGCTAAATACAGAAAACACATTAACACTATACATGCCGACATGGCTAACTAACGAACCATTAGACCGATTTGGTCTTTTACCACAACATACACATCGACCATACATTACTCTTTCTCGTAACTCATACCCACGCAGGGGTTAACATAAATCAACAATCCCGCATAGGGGAAAGTAAACACAACGGAAAGACAAAACAAGACATCACCAAATATTCAACACCGGTATTCATGTGATTAGTATCGCCGTCTTCCATCATCCTTCGTAACGATCCTGTGAATTGCTCCTCAAAGAACTCCGCAAATACCGGACGCAATACAGACATCCACCCCGAATACTCGGGGGTTAGCAAAACTCCACTGTTTTGCTAGTGCAAGTATAAATACAAAGACAAGCCATACAAATCATACCCCAAGAACATAGAAATCATGAATATACTTCCCGAGATAATTCACTTGATCAAAACAATTTAGATTACGAAAGATAAGAATAAAACCATTTTACAACTTACAAAACATTTTACGATCTCGGGAGTTTTTGAAAACGCTTGGGATTTAAGAATTTTCAAGCCTTTCAAATGTTTAGGGACATAGCACAACAATCGCTTATTTCAAAATACGAGTCCGATAGCGGATAACAGGCCCACGACCCAATTATAACATTCCAATCACAACACAGGGGTCCACGACCCAAATCATCCACATCACATACTGCAAGAATAACCCGGTGGAAATTACACCGTATCCAACATTACCAGGACCACGGTCTCACTCAACATACCACAGACCTACAATGCACAGAGCAACCACAGCACTCACGAACCCATACCAAATTATCACAACCAAGAGACGAATCAAACACAACACATTTATTGGTGCCATTCCACTAAGTACCCTACCATTTGACCGCCATTCTAATCAGTCGAAATATGCGCCAAAAATCACAGTTCTCCAACAAAAAAATTAAAAGTTAAACCAGGTACGAGACTCACCGCCACCCTAACCCCCAAATCCCCCTCAGACAAACCAGGGTGGCTAACCACACTTCACCATACGCACACTCACGGCAATACGTATCCCTAGAGGCCCCGTCGGACCGTCCCTAGGTGAACATACACATATCATCCACAACGCCACGGGAAGCCATAATTCGAATACTAGAATGTGCATACAAATGCTAGGTACTTCGCTAGAATGGCCACTTTAGTCGACGTACACTCACAACTAATGTCACACAACCACAAGTAAATACCAATACCAAGCAACACCAAGTGTCACAATCTCCTCACGAAGGAATAACAACCAATATCGCACACATTACGCTCTTACCGAACAAGTACACATAACATTACGTAATCCCGAAAGGATTACGGTCTATTAAACTCACTCAAGGTGATCGTAGCATCTTTCAACATACAAAACCAACACATATATTCCGAGAACACATATATTCACGAATTACAAGAATTATTGTTGAAAGACAACATTTATCGAGAACATACCGATCCCTTATTACGTTCATTAAACATTGGATTTCGCATAAAATCATTTATCAATAATTATGCCTACGAAACATGAAATGTATGGACAAGATACTTGCCTCGATACCACGAGCACGGAACCACGAACGGATACGGCTCAACCGGGAAGCTTCGGAACGCCCGATGCTAACGAAAAGGAAGACGACAATGAACGGAACGGAAGAATCAAGCACGACCGTGAGGAACTGTGAAAATGAACCTAACGATTCGAATAGCACAATCACAACCATTTCTAAACGATTATGGAAATGGAATACACCCGGAACCCCGCCTACGATTCATGTATATTCATACCGAAAACAACAACGAGGGCGGACCACAACCAAACCCTCTTGATTCCGTAAAAATCCACAAAATATCCATGAATCCGTAGGAAAACTAAAGATACTAACAAGATTAATCATATTCATCAAGAATTCATCAACAAAACGGAAAGAATCGGACAAAACCCCAAAATCCCCAATTATCCAAAAGGTAGGGTTAAAGGAATTCTTACCTCTTGATGAATCAAGCATTCAAATCCAAAACCACGGGTTAGATCCGCAATCCGAGCCACCCGATCGAAAAGGGATGAAGAAATCTACACAAGTAAGTGATAGATGGAGGAACTCTCCCTCTCAAGACTCTCTCTCTCGCTCACGGTTGAAGAAGGGGAGGAATGAGCGATTTACGCCGAAACAACACATTTATAGTGTAACACAGCAGACCTATCGGCCGGCCTATCGGCCGATAGGCCCAACCGATAGCCATACCGAATGTAGGCGAGAGTCTATCGACCCCCTATCGGCCGAAAGGCTCCCGGAAGTGCTCGCCAAAATCAAACGACCATAACTCTCTCGTCCGACTCGATTGACTCACCGCTTTGAACCATTGGAAAGCTAACTCGATATTCTATAATATTGCAAAGATTTATAATTTTTGGAATCACCAAAAATTAATGGTGATCTAACAAAGACGAACTCATACTTAGAAAAGTCGTTTAGTAATCCCGAATTCAACAAAACGACACCGAAACCCGAGCTCGAATACGAACCAAGATACGGTTACGAAGTACTCACAAAGACGAATCTAAGAGCTAGTAGAACACACGATTCCGACCACCCAAGTGTCGGAATTCGACGACGGAAGTAATTACCCCAAACTTTGGGAAATTACAAAAATGGCCCAACTGCCCGAAAATCACCATACGACAACGAATAATCAAACCGAAGCTCACAACACGTATAACAAAGTTAAACGGACTTGCGGAAACTCAAACAACAGCTTCGGACGAGATTCGCAAGAATCGAACTCAAGTGCGGAAAAGTCGCTAAAAAGCACGTAACTCAACAAAACGATACCAAACGAACTCGGATGACAAAAAGTGCAGAATTAATCATTCTCGGAATGACGAAACGGTCATGAGCGAGTCGTCAAAACGGACTTCCGCCGAAAAAAGAAAATTACCGAAATTCGAAATTGCGGATATTACATTCTACCCTCCTTAAAAGAAGTTTCGTCCCGAAACTTAAAACAAGTAGGGAGAAGCAATATCCCCACCAGGGAAACTCGACGAGATACATGAAAACCGAGAACTCGCGCCCAACGGTGAAATGCTGCAAGAAACGCAAAGACACATACGGCGTGAAAATACGCTCTACGACAACCAACACAACGCCACCGATAGAGACATAATAAAACCAACAAGTGACAAGCGTCATCAAACTGATAACATGGTCAAGTCAATTATCCGAACAATCATAAAACACAACGAACGAAAATCGATATGATTGACCAACCCAACGGTACATCAATCAAAACGCGATCCAATACGAACAAATACTAATTCCACCGCCAAGGAATGGAAGATTGTAAACGGGATTAATTTCCGAACTTAAGGGAATTACGACGAAGTCCGAACATTCAACAATCACGGAACAAGATCATGTAAACCGAACAATCAAACAATTGAATTGCAACGATTGAGACAATGACAATGATCAATCATGTATGAATCGTAACGAATAACGAAAATCGAATAGCATCCCCATAGTTCACAATTTCGACTCAAGACAATATATACGATCCGAAAACGACAAGATATGAATTCATATAAAATTCACAAGAGCGGAACCGAATTCGGAAAAAGTCACAACGACAATCGATTAACCCGAACAACACCGCAACTTGTTCAAACAACAAAAGTGAAGAGTAGAAAAAGTCCGTAAAATATCGACGAATGCGAACGAGTCGATAGAGTCGAATAAAATGAAAGCGAAAGATATGGGTATTACACCATATCACCTTTAAAAGAGGTTTCGTCCCGAAACCTAAACAACGAGAACGAAGTGCTAGAATAGCAACCTTCCCAAAAATCTTCTCTTGGTCTCGCATCTAATCTCCATGATCGCATGTACCGTGGTCACGACCGCGCCCTTTGCCCTCGGCATATTAAGCGGATACTCTCTCAATACAATGGTACAAAGATCACAAAATAATATACCAAATTGCCATCTCGCTTTACATATCACATAAGACAACTAATAGCAACTCGATAAGAAGATCCACGAGGTATACTTTTACATGATATCATTTGAAAATCCTTGGATTTGCATGTTTATTTAAAATATTACTTTGAAAGTGTTTATGGTACCTCGGGCTTTTTGTCAAAAATTTTACACAACGGACTTTAACTGTCTCATTTGAAATTATTTGCAAAACAATATTTCCTTACAACCGGCACTATCAAAATCACTATGCCACCACACGTCATCATTTTGGAGTGATTCAAGGTCATGCACAATAACTGACTCAGTACAGAAAACTTTTCTAAATCCGAGTTTAAAGTTTAAATCGAGTAAGATTCTTTATCTTTCACAATATAATTTTGAAGATAAAAATTGTATTGGTTTTTGAAAATAGAAATTTTTTTTTATGGTGTGAAAGATTTCTGAAATCATGTACTCGAATTATTTGAAAATACAACAATACGTCAAAAATCCCCTTTTTTTTTTTTTTTTAAAAAAATCTTCTCAACACTACACAATAATAAACGACGGTAACATTTTACAAAATGTTCAGAAGTACTTTAAAACGACTCTTTCAATACCGTCGGGGTTCCTTTAGAAAATTCAAGGCCGGCTCGCCAATTTTAAACGATTTTCAAAGTCCACACGAAGCTGTCGATTAAGCGAACTGTTAAAACTTTATGAAATTTAATTTTTTTTCCACAACTTGCTCAAGTTTATAAAATTTTCAGAAAAGCGTTTTCGAACACACACACAAAAGACATAATTTACCACTTTATAAAAATACGATCCATTATCATCAAATCCACTCACACGTAAACATTATTTGTCCACATAATTACATTATCACACAAGCGGCCGTTAAAAGATAATTAACATCTAAAACTGAAATCCTTCCTCTCAGTAATGAGGATCCCCACAACAAGTGCATTCAGGACGACTTAACGTGAACACCACCAACTTAGTCACAAATTTTGAGCATTATTGACCAAACAATAATGCCAACATCAATACATACCTCCGAGCCGACAATCATGAAATCAAAAAGTCGAAAGCAAGAGCCACGTTTCGAGTAAATTTTTGGTAGACCTCATTTGGGTTCTTAAAATCAAATTTTGAAAACTTACAAAGCAAGAGGAAAAATATCACATTGAGAAACTTTCCTTGCGGGATCACACCAAGTCATTACTTCAATAAAACGATTCACACAATATATACACACATTTATACACCGGTATCACTTTTCATTCTAGTACAATACGAGAATCAAACAAGTATGGAGTACATATTCACTGCACATTTAAACTCCACATAATAACATATAATAACACAAGCTCGTATAACACGGACGCAACAAGGTAGGGAGACTTACATCCACAGATCGCACGAAGATGATTGCCGCACCTCGATACTAATCACGACCGACACCTCGACGCGGCGTCGTGACACGACTCACTCGGACAAAATCGACAAGACAAGACAAGAAAAGACCCGACAACACAAAACTCGACCCGACAGCCTAGGTTTCCGCAACCTAAGCTCCGATACCATATTCGTAACACCCCAAACCATTCGGGAATATTACGGCGTTGCACTCCTCCGTGAGGATCTACCAAAGCTAAATACAGAAAACACATTAACACTATACATGCCGACATGGCTAACTAACGAACCATTAGACCGATTTGGTCTTTTACCACAACATACACATCGACCATACATTACTCTTTCTCGTAACTCATACCCACGCAGGGTTAACATAAATCAACAATCCCGCATAGGGGAAAGTAAACACAACGGAAAGACAAAACAAGACATCACCAAATATTCAACACCGGTCTTCATGTGATTAGTATCGCCGTCTTCCATCATCCTTCGTAACGATCCCGTGAATTGCTCCCAAGAACCCGCAAATACCGGACGCAATACAGACATCCACCCCGAATACTGGGGTTAGCAAACTCCACTGTTTTGCTAGTGCAAGTATAAATACAAAGACAGCCATACAAATCATACCCCAAGAACATAGAAATCATGAATATACTTCCCGAGATAATTCACTTGATCAAAACAATTTAGATTACGAAAGATAAGAATAAAACCATTTTACAACTTACAAAACATTTTACGATCTCGGGAGTTTTTGAAAACGTTTGGGATTTAAGAATTTTCAAGCCTTTCGAAATGTTTAGGGACATAGCACAACAATCGTTTATTTCAAAATACGAGTCCGATAGCGGATAACAGGGCCCACGACCCAATTATAACATTCCAATCACAACACAGGGTCCACGACCCAAATCATCCACATCACATACTGCAAGAATAACCGGTGGAAATTACACCGTATCCAACATTACCATGACAACAGTCTCACTCAACATACCACAGAGCTACAATGCACAGAGCAACCACAGGACTCACGTACCCATACCAAATTATCACAACCAAGAGACGAATCATACACAACACATTTATTGGTGCCATTCCAGCTAAGTACCCTACCATTTGGACCGCCATTCTAATCAGACGAAATATGCGCCAAAAATCACAGTTCTCCAACAAAACATTTCAAAGTTAACCCTGGTACGAGACTCACGGCCACCGTACCCCGCAGAGCCCCGTCGGACATCCCTGGGTGGCTAACCACAGTTCACGATACGCACACTCACGGCAATACGTATCCCTAGAGGCCCCGTCGGACCGTCCCTAGGTGAACATACACATATCATCCACAACGCCACGGGAAGCCATAATTCGAATACTAGAATGTGCATACAAATGCTAGGTACTTCGCTAGAATGGCCACTTTAGTCGACGTACACTCACAACTAATGTCACACAACCACAAGTAAATACCAATACCAAGCAACACCAAGTGTCACAATCTCCTCACGAAGGAATAACAACCAATATCGCACACATTACGCTCTTACCGAACAAGTACACATAACATTACGTAATCCCCGGCAAAGGATTACGGTCTATTAAACTCACTCAAGGTGATCGTAGCATCTTTCAACATACAAAACCAACACATATATTCCGAGAACACATATATTCACGAATTACAAGAATTATTGTTGAAAGACAACATTTATCGAGAACATACCGATCCCTTATTACGTTCATTAAACATAGGATTTCGCATAAAATCATTTATCAATAATTATGCCTACGAAACATGAAATGTATGGACAAGATACTTGCCTCGATACCACGAGCACGGAACCACGAACGGATACGGCTCAACCGGGAAGCTTCGGAACGCCCGATGCTAACGAAAAGGAAGACGACAATGAACGAAACGGAAGAATCAAGCACGACCGTGAGGAACCGACGAAAATGAACCTAACGATTCGAATAGCACAATCACAACCATTTCTAAACGATTATGGAAATGGAATACACCCGGAACCCCGCCTACGATTCATGTATATTCATACCGAAAACAACAACGAGGGCGGACCACAACCAAACCCTCTTGATTCCGTAAAAATCCACAAAATATCCATGAATCCGTAGGAAAACTAAAGATACTAACAAGATTAATCATATTCATCAAGAATTCATCAACAAAACGGAAAGAATCGGACAAAACCCCAAAATCCCCAATTATCCAAAAGGTAGGGTTAAAGGAATTCTTACCTCTTGATGAATCAAGCATTCAAATCCAAAAACCACGGGTTAGATCCGCAATCCGAGCCACCCGATCGAAAAGGGATGAAGAAATCTACACAAGTAAGTGATAGATGGAGGAACTCTCCCTCTCAAGACTCTCTCTCTCGCTCACGGTTGAAGAAGGGGGAGGAATGAGCGATTTACGCTGAAACAACACATTTATAGTGTAACACAGCAGGACCTATCGGCCGGCCTATCGGCCGATAGGCCCAACCGATAGCCATACTGAATGTAGGCAGTAGAGTCTATCGACCCCCCTATCGGCCGAAAGGCTCCTGGAAGTGCTCGGCCAAAAACTGAAACGACCATAACTCTCTCGTCCGGACTCCGATTGACTCACCGTTTGAACCATTGGAAAGCTAACTCGATATTCTATAATATTGCAAAGATTTATAATTTTTGGAATCACCAAAAATTAATGGTGATCTAACAAAGACGAACTCATACTTAGAAAAGTCGTTTAGTAATCCTGAATTCAACAAAACGACACCGAAACCCGAGCCTGAATACGAACCGAAGATACGGTTACGAAGTACTCACAAAGACGAATCTAAGAGCTAGTAGAACACACGATTCCGACCACCCGAAGTGTCGGAATTCGACGACGGAAGTAATTACCCCAAACTTTGGGAAATTACAAAAATGGCCCAACTGCCCGAAAATCACCATACGACAACGAATAATCAAACCGAAGCTCACAACACGTATAACAAAGTTAAACGGACTTGCGGGAAACTCGAAACAACAGTTTCGGACGAGATTCGCAAGAATCGAACTCAAGTGCGGAAAAGTCGCTAAAAAGCACAGAACTCAACAAAACGATACCGAAACGAACTCGGATGACAAAAAGTGCAGAATTAATCATTCTCGGAATGACGAAACGGTCATGAGCGAGTCGTCAAAACGGACTTCCGCCGAAAAAAGAAAATTACCGAAATTCGAAATTGCGGATATTACAGTACCGTCCACATCCTTGATCACCCTGTTTCCGTATTGTTCGATTCTGGTGCTACGCATTCTTTTATGTCTATGGATTGTGTGCGTCGTCTACATATTGATTGCCTTGTTGCTTGTGAGCCTTTGTTGTTAAACTTCCTAGCGGGGATAACATCGTGGGGGACCGTGAGATTAGAAATTTTTCTGTGAGTATCGCGGGGAGGGATTGGCCTTCTAATCTGATTGCGGTAGATATTAGAGATGAGGATTTGATTCTGGGTGAAGATTGGCTGGACCGTCATGGGGCGATCATGAATTATAGAACGAGGACTGTTTCGATGTTAGCCTCTGATGGTACCGAGCATTCTTTTGTGGGGCGTAAGCGGAGTAGCCAAAGATTAATGATCAGCGCCTTGAGGGCGGTGAGACTCCTTCGAGGAGGTTGCACGGTCTATTGGTGTTACGCTTTGAGATCGGAAGAAGGGGGAGTCGAGCTCTCGTCTATTCCGGTAGTATGTGAGTATCCTGACGTTTTTCCAGATGAGTTGCCGGGTTTGCCGCCGGATCGAGAGGTTGAGTTTACCGTCGATTTAGAGCCGGGTGCAGCACCTATCTCTAAGACGTCATACCGTATGGCGCCTGCCGAGATGCTTGAGTTGAAGAAACAGTTGGGAGAGTTGCTAGACATGGGGTATATTCGACTGAGCGCTTCACCTTGGGGCGCACCGGTCCTGTTTGTGAAGAAGAAGGATGGGTCACTTCGTTTGTGTATCGACTACCGAGAGTTGAACAAAGTGACCATCAAAAACAAGTATCCGCTACCAAGGATTGATGATTTGTTTGATCAGTTGCAAGGGGCAACTGTGTTTTCGAAAATTGATTTGAGATCGGGGTATTATCAGCTCCGAGTGAAGGATACCGACATTCCGAAGACGGCCTTTCGGACGAGATACGGTCACTATGAGTTTGTGGTTATGCCTTTTGGGCTAACCAACGCACCAGCCGTGTTCATGCAGCTTATGAACAAAGTCTTTATCGAGTACCTCGATAAATGTGTAGTCGTTTTTATCGATGACATTCTGATTTACTCGAGGAGTGAGGAGGAGCATGCCCGTCATTTGCATATCGTGTTAGACATTTTGAGAACTCAGCATCTTTTTGCGAAGTTCTCAAAGTGTGAGTTTTGGTTGCGGGAGGTTATGTTTCTCGGTCATGTGATCTCGGCCGAGGGTGTTCGTGTGGACCCACATAAGGTAGAGGCAGTGTTGGATTGGGCGCCGCCCAAGAACGTGAAGGAGGTCCGCAGTTTTCTGGGATTAGCCGGGTATTACCGTAGATTCGTCGAGGGGTTCTCTAAGCTCGCTCGACCGCTGACTCAGTTGTTACAGAAGTCAGAGAAGTTTGTGTGGACCGATGAGAGGCAGAATAGTTTTGAGGAGTTGAAGAAGCGGTTGACGACCGCTCCTGTTTTGGCTTTACCGAGTGGTAATGATGGTTTCTCAGTTTATAGCGATGCTTCTGGGCAAGGGCTCGGATGCGTACTTATGCAGCACGGGAGGACGATTGCCTATGCTTCCCGTCAGTTGAAACCGTATGAATTGAATTACCCTACGCACGATCTCGAGTTGGCCGCAGTCGTATTTGCGTTGAAGATCTGGCGTCACTATTTGTATGGCTCGTCGTGTCAGATTTTCACCGATCACAAGAGCCTGAAGTACATTTTCACCCAGAAAGAGCTTAATATGAGACGGAGGAGATGGTTGGAATTGATTAAGGATTACGATCTCGAGATCCTTTATCATCCGGGCAAGGCTAATGTGGTAGCAGATGCCTTGAGCCGGAAATCGGTATCGCTTCGAGCGCTTGAGTTGCTTACGGACCAGTCGGGACTTCGGCGAGAGTTTATGAGATTGAGAATTGAGATCGTACTGCCAGAGAGTTCCGGGCAGTTGAGTACTCTTGAGATTTCTTCCTCTCTGGTCGAGGACATTAAATCGGGACAGTTGGAGGACCCGATGTTTATTCAGCTTCGGGAGAGTGTAGATAAGGGGAAAGCCCCGGGATTCGTTATTCATGAGGACGGAGTGTTGAGATTCCGAGGTCGGTTGTGTGTTCCGAACGACTCGGAATTGAGACAAAGTATTATGCGAGAGGCTCATGCGTCACCTTACTCAGTCCATCCGGGCTCGAGTAAAATGTATAAAGATCTGAGGAAAAATTTCTGGTGGAACGATATGAAGAAAGAGGTAGTTCAGTTTGTGGCTAAGTGTTTGACTTGTCAGCAAGTCAAGATTGAGCATCAGCGGCCAGCCGGGTTATTGAAACCACTTCCCGTCCCGGAATGGAAGTGGGAGGATATCTCTATGGATTTTGTCACGGGTTTGCCGAGGACGAAGACTGGTATGAATATGGTGTGGGTGATTGTAGACCGACTGACTAAGTCGGCACATTTTCTGGGCATCAAGGATACTTGGGGTCCAGAAAAGTTGGCTCGTATTTTTATTGCACAGATAGTGAGGCTACATGGTACGCCGAGGACCATTATTTCAGATAGAGATGGCCGGTTTGTATCGCATTTTTGGCAGGTGGTGCATAAGGCATTGGGGACACAGTTACGTTTGAGCACTTCGTTCCATCCCTGCCGATGGGCCGATCCGACGTACCATTCAGACGCTCGAGGATTTGTTGCGCGTGTGCGTTAGGATCGAGTAATCGGGAGGAGCATTTGGCCTTGATTGAGTTTACTTATAATAATAGCTGGCACGCGTCGATTAAGATGGCAGTGTATGAGGCACTTTATGGGCGACGTTGCCGATCGCCGATATGCTGGGATGAGCCGTCTGATTTGGTTGGCACCGAGCCGGACCTTGTGTTGGAGACGAGGGAGAAAGTTGAATTGATTAGGAAGAGGATGTTGGCTGCTCAGAGTCGACAAAAGTCTTATGCGGATGTTAGGCGTAGACCTTTGGAGTTTGAGGTGGGAGATCATGTTCTGTTGAGAGTGTCTCCGACGAAAGGGTTTTCCGTTTTGGGAAGAAGGGGAAACTCAGCCCGAGATATATTGGACCTTTCGAGGTATTGGAGAGAGTCGGTGAGTTAGCGTACCGTTTGGCGTTACCTCCGTCGCTGAGTCATGTTCATAGCGTATTTCACGTTTCCCAGTTGAGGAAGTACGTTCCGGACCCGTCCCACATTATTGACTTTGGGGACGTGGAGATCGAGAAGGATATTACGTTTGAAGAGAGGCCCGTCAGAATTTTGGAGCGTCGTGACAAGCAGTTAAGGCACAAAACCATTCCTTTGGTTAAGGTGCAATGGTCGAGGTACGTAGTAGAAGAAGCGACGTGGGAGCGAGAGGAGGATATGCGTTCGAGATACCCCGAGCTTTTTGATTCTTAAGTTTCGGGACGAAACTTTAATTTAGAGGGGGAGAATGTAATATCCGTAATTTTCCATTTTTAGCAGTTTCCATTTTTGATGTATATCTATTTTTATCGACTCGCTTGTAAACGTTTCGACATTTTGAATCTACCTTGTTCTTGGAGTTTTTCCATTTGGATGAGTTTTAATGATGTTTTCACGTAATTTCATTTTGTGTCATGTTTTGCCGTATGAACGTTCGATTCTCGTAAAACTCGTTCATTTTCGTTGTTTCTTGGTTTGTACAAGTTCGTATGGTTGAGTTGGTCATGTGGAGACTTTCGGTTTGTAAATCCGACGTCGTTTCGTGATTTTCGGGCATTTGTGCCATTTTTGTAATTTCCTAATAGTTTAGGGAATCTCGTTTTCGTTGTCGCATTACGGCCCTTTCGGTGGTCGGAATTGTATTTTTCTTTCAGCGCTTAGCTCCGTCGTCTTGTATGCTTCGCGTCTTTGTTCCTGGATTCTGGTTCCGTCGTGCGTTTCGTGTTTTATACCCTCGACAAGACTTCTGGCGATGTGACATCAGCGATCTTTGGCTGGCGTAGGTAGCGCACGCTACCCCTGTTGCCTTGCGTGCGCTACCGAAGTGCAGTTAGCGTACGCTAACCCCCTATTGTTAGCGTACGCTAACGAATGGTGGCAGTAGCCACTGGACCCGTCACAGCCCCGTTAGCGCACGCTACATATGGCAGTTAGCGTGCGCTAACTTCACAAACTATATAAGCCCAGCGGGCAGTTTTCTGAGCAGCAGTTTTGTTCTTTTCCCTTCGTTTCTTCGACGTGCGACCTCAGAGACGATTTCCACCGGTCCTAATCGGAGTTCTCTTCAAATTCCATCACCGTAGAGTCGTGCTAACATATTATCATCAGCATAATCGTCATCCATCATCCGAAGTCAAGGTATTTTCGTCTAGAACCCTAACTCGTTAAATTTGGGGGTTTTTCCGGGTTTTACTAATTGGACTCGAATTATTCCAGTATGTTACGATATTCTTCACCGATTGTGATTATTGAATGATTCCAAATCCAATTTCCTTGATTTTAATCCGCGAATTATCAATACGGGGAGATTTTGCGTAAACCCTCGCTCGTATCAATTGATCGTCCATTGTCGTATTATGTAATCGGGGTTATGGGTGTATTCCAATAGAGTATTGTTGACCGTTGGGACTGAACTGTATTGATCCTTCATTTAGGAACCGTCGTTTTCCACCCGGACCGTTCGTAGTCGTGTTTCACTTCCGTTTCATCAAGAATGTCTCAAAGGCAAGTACTTTACATTTGTTTACATGTTCTAGTATTTGAATTATGGCTGTATCGTGGTTGTTGTGGATGGTTATGTGTATGTTCACCTAGGGATGGTCCGACGGGGCCTCTAGGGATACGTATTGCCGTGAGTGTGCGTATCGTGAACTGTGGTTAGCCACCCAGGGATGTCCGACGGGGCTCTGCGGGGTACGGTGGCCGTGAGTCTCGTGCCAACGGTTAACTTTGAATTATGATTTGTTGGAGATAATGTGTTTCGTGTTTGTACATCATAAATATTCCGGAATATAAAATGTTTTCTAAAACGACTTTTTGGCGCATATATTCATCTGATTAGAATGTAGTTCAAATGGATTGTACTTGCACTAGCAATTGTCGCTAACCCCTTAAATGGGGGAAATACTTTTTGTATTTCAGATATTGATCGTGGGGACAAACGAGCACTCGAGCCGTATGAGGATGATGGGCAAGCCTGATATTGTCCAGTATTTGATTTTCGATGTTATGTCTGTCGGTTACTATTGATATCTGATTTTGGGATTTATGTATTATAAAATTGGTTTAAGTACTCGAGTACTTCCTGTTTGAAATTGTTAATGTTGTGTTCCCATTTTGGGAAATGGATTTGATGTCAGATTTTAATTGTCGGTTTGTAGTCTTTTATTTGAATTGTCGTTTTATTAATGATAGTTTGTCGTTGTCGAATGTCTTGTTGGTATGTTAGCCTGGTGGATTCCACAGTGTGGGGTCCACGGCGCTGTAATATGCCATGAACGTCTTAGGGGTGTTACACATTATTACAATAGATCGGATCAATGCCAGCCATCCCCTCAATAATACACAAAATGTATAAAAAATTAGACAAATTATCACAATCTGTCAAGAGTTACGGCCGTACCATTAAGGCTTACGGCCGTAACATTCAGTAGTTACGGCCGTAACTTGGCTTCGTCAATTTGCTCACTGGTTGCTTTGAGAGTTACGTTTTCAGCCCAGAATTTCTCAAACTTTGCGTTTTTGCCCCAAATCTTATTCGGATGATAACTTTTGATATATAATTCTGATTTTGAATCCGGAAAGACTGCCGAATTCGTCTCAGAAGGCCCTACAACATGAATATATTAAAATTCAACAAAGGGAATATTTTATAAACATGTTATTTCTTGAGTAAATCAGTTATTCAATCTGATTAAGACTAGATATGCATCATCATCCGATAAAAATAAAATTATTAAAAACTAATTAATTAAAAGCAAAAAACGAGTAGACTAGCTCAATTATGGGTGAAATTTATCGATACAAACAATGGATAAGTGTATAAAACTGGCACTTATCAGTGTGCAAAAGACAAAGTTATATTATGACAGTGCAAGCAAGCCTCATATATATATAATGAATCACTTACGTACATAAAACTCAATACACCATTAGCTAATTCTATGATTTTTTTCAAAAGGTTGTGAAGTTGAATTTCTAGGTGGTAGATTTATATTTATATTTATATTATATAAAGCCTATACATGTACACCTTTTGATTCTTATGGACTACTTTCTAAGGGAGACACATCTCGGGCTACTCTTAAAACATGACAAGACTCGGGTTATGGTTGAAACATAACAAGAGTCAAGTACACAAGAAGCCTTAGCCAAACTCGTTTAGACCAATTCATTTCAAGTCCTTTATTCAATAACTTATATAAAGCCTTTTCTATAGAAGTTGGCGATATTTTATTGTCTTAACTATTTGCTAAAAGAATTATGAAGCACATTATATTCAAATACACACTTTTATCTCCACTTTAAAACTTTACGCTTAACATTACGTAACAAAAAGAGTTACACAATATTTGTGCACGTACATGCTTTGCGAATAAAACCTGTAAAATTTCTACATAAACGGATAAAATTGCACGATTATATTTATACTTCAACGATTTACGCTGAACATTACATGCTTTGCGAATACACAATTAGATTTATACTTTAACGATTTATGCCGAACATTACATACGGAACAATTTTATACAAACTGTGTGCATCGCACGGGTCTAAATGCCTTGTAAGATGAATTAATGAATATAAGAAAGAGAATCTATATGTATCACAAAGATGTGAAACAAAACATCTCATAAATGAGTGTACACGTCTCTATGCATATTGTATTTCTATAACTTTTTTATCAACCAATATTTCATTTCGTGGATGCATTCATTTGGATTTCTAAGGATATTTAAGATTGTAAACATTTTGAGGCATTTAATTAAGATATTTGTAGTTCTTTAGCAATTTTGGGTATTTAATTAAGACCATTAGAGATACTTAAAAGTCCATACAAATCTCAAGTAATTGAATTAGGACCTATCTCTGAGTCATCCCAAAGTATTTAATGTCATTGTTGGGACTTGTGATTTAATCGAATTATCTTTATTTCAAATGACAAATATAATTAAGAATCTTATTATCAAATTGTAATTCCAGACATAAGATTTTAGAGATTTTTAGTCGATCTTATTTTATCCACCCAAAGATACATATTTTTTTCTAAATTTCTTTACATGTCATTCATTTATCTGCTGAGAATGTTATTCTTATTATTATCCTATTCAATTAAATTCAAACATATAATTTTGTATTCTTCTTTTTTAAATCGGGATTTTATGAAATATTAACTGAGAGTTTTGATATATAAAATTAAGAATGGCAAAAATATCTCAAAATATTTGTCAGAAATTGGATTTGTGGGGCAATTTTTTGACGAAGGAGCGAAAAACTATAAATTTCTCAAACTCAGAAAGTAAAATCAATCAATCGAAAAATTAAAATCGAACAGAAACCGTAATTGTTATGCAATAAACGATTTTTTATCATTTAATTTCATCGTAAAAATGAAGCGTTTTCAAGAGTTTCTACAAAAACTACTGTATTTAAACTGTGAAAATGAAATGTTTTCAAGAATTTCATTAGAAATATTTTTTTATCCTGTTAATTTGAATTGTTTATGATTTTTATTTTTGTTTGCGATTTTTATGAATATAAATTCTATGGTCATCAAAGTTCCCACAAATTCTCTACAGTATGTCTAAATGCATAGGTTTGGAGTAGCTTTTTTTTTTTTTTTGTATTTGATGTATTTAATATTATTTATCTCTCATATGCAATAGCATCAGTTCTTAATGTCATATAATATTATTTGAATTGAGTTTTTTTAATAAATTGAACAAGTAAGAAAATGATTTTTGTTATCATGATCTATAAAACTTAGAAAATAAATATATAAACAAATAATAAAAAATCCGCAACTCTTTAAATCTCTTTGTGTAAAGTCCATAAAATAGTTTCATAATATTGTTGCTCATAGTTGCAGATATTTTATCCGCTAATAAAATACACCTTTTCTTTGATTTTAATAAGGCGAACAAGTAGTATAGTAAAGAAAATAAATTAAGAAAAGATAAGAGAAAATCTAATAAGAATAATATCGTGGTCATAATATTGTGGTCAACTCATTGAATGTTTTTTTTTTTGATACCGAGGTCATTACACTGACATTTTAGTCTAGGGATAATGCCTCGCCTCTACAATATCAAGCAATGCTTAAATCGCGAGATGTATCTCGCTCCCAGGTTCTTAAATATCCTCAACTACCGCGCATGCGAGTCGTCCCAGTGATTGCTCCACGCTGACCCCCAAATCCAACCGCAGTGCTCCCACCGAGATCCGGCCTCCCACACCGCCGCAAGCCCTCAATATTTAATTGTTCCACCAACAGACTCTGCAGGAGTATTCTAACCCTTAGTCAAAGACTAAGGGATCATTGGGCCTTGAGAAATTCAATTCCAAAGTGTTGCCATTAGGAATTGAACCCCTCACCTCCAACTAAATTGAAGGTCAGGTGGCCAACTGCGCCAAGGCAGATGGTTAACTCATTGAATGTTTTCATACGCGTGAATATGGTTGTTACTGTTTTTTTTTTTTTTGATATCGAGGTTTCAAGCTTACACCTAATTAGTTTTCGGGATAATAGTTCCGGCCCCATAGTACTGCTACCAGTTAAATTGCGAGATGTGTATCTGGCTCTCAGGTTCTTAAATATCCTCAACTACCGCGCACAAAGAGTCGTCCCCCAAGTGATTGCTCCATGCTGGACCCCCAAATCCAACCGCAGGTTCCCACCGAGATCTGACCTACCACACTGCCGCTTGAAGCTCTCAATATTTAATTGTTCCACCAGCGTACCCCGGAGGACTAGGACCTAACCCTTAGTCAAAGTCTAAGGGATCATTGGGCCTTGAGAAATTCAATTCCAAAGTGTTGCCACTAGAAATTGAACCCGACCTCCAACTAAATTGAAGGCCATGTGGCCAACTGCGCCAAGTCAGTTGGTTATGGTTGTTACTTGTTGATGTAACCAATTTTGGGTTTTGCATCTACCCAATTATTTATACAATGTATTCTACGATTAATAATTGATTGACGTAGTTTGCAAGCTATTATATTCGGATCGAGGGTTTATTCAGTACACACTCAAAGAGTAGCAGTTGTGGATTTCCCCATCATAAAAAAATAATATGTTCAACTTAGTGTATATATAAAAAAGAATGATATATATTACTACAATTTATACAAATAAATATATTATCGGGATATAATAGGATGAGTATCTTTACTTTTGAAGTACAGTATAAAATTTATCTTGTACTTAGTGCACCTCTTGTTATATTTAATAAGAATAATATACATTTCTACATATCGAGAGTCTCTAAATATTGTGCGGTCGCGATTGTCACTCAACATCCATTGAAACATGAAATATCTTCTTAAATTTTGTGTATAAGCCAAGATTATGAATCAATTAACTTCAATTTCAAGAAGTTGCCTTAATTGTATTAGTAATTCTTCAAACTTCAATTTCAAACTACAGTTAAACATCAATAAATGAATATTTAATAAATGAATAACCTCGCCAAATGAATAATTTTCTCCGGTCCCAACATTTTATAACATGTTCAAATTTTCTTTCGATAAATGAATAATTCCGCTAAATGAATATTTTTTTCCGATCCCGATCATATTCATTTATCGATGTTTTACTGTACATTCGGAGTTCAACTTATAATTTGAAGAGGATGGGTACAGGAAAACCAGTCTATAGATGAGGACAATTGTTTCTTTTTTAATAATTTAACATTGATTTAATATAGTTGAAACTCGATAAATTATTATTTGATAAATTAATAATTTCGATTGGATACTTTTTCATTAAATGTAAAAAAATCAGGACTAAATTTGTAAAACCTGGTGAAACACAAGGACCATTTGTGTAAGAAACTGAAAAGAAATATAGAAAAAAAAGAAGACAAGGGTATTTTAATCATTTGATGGTGGTCAGGGACGATATTTGCCCCAAAGGTTTTCCACAAGAACGATCCTTGTACTTTCTAAACATTTGGGACGAAACATGTAATTTGGCCAAACTTAAAGGACGATTTTTGTAATTTACTCTAAACTCAGTACCAAATGTCTCAAGTTTGAGAAAAACAATAGATCGTTACGGTGCACAAAGCTTCTTTAGTGGTGATTTATTTAGCCAACGTATTTTTCAACAAAGTTATGGATTTTTCACGGTAACACAAAATAAAAAGTTTGAAGGTTTGAAAATATAATTATTTTTTTAATATTCGCACATCCGACCTAATGGTGTTGGTAGGATTTAAATCCATGACCTGAATTCAAAATATAAGTTAAACTGCCTAGTTTTAGATAATTATCTTTTATTTTAGTTCAAAGGAAAAAAAATATATAATGGTTTAAACTATAACATATATTTAGTCCTTTTTAATGAATACTTTCTTTTCTTAAAATTTGTTTTTATCTTAATTAATTAATCTTCATATAGCTGAGTTAGTTAAAATGAACTTATAACAAGAATCTTATATATATAAAGATTCTGTCCAATCATTAATTGTGGAGACTTAATGACTTCAATTTTTATCTATAAAATTATAAAATAAATTGAAACACCAACTATTCATTTTCATGCCATAAAGTTGAGTCTTAATGATTTATATATCAAAATTAAATATTTTTGTATAGATACAAAATAAATGACTTAGAGATACAAAGTAACCTTTGCTGATGTGGTAACAAAAGGACGTGAAAATTGCATTTTAAACGGCTTTGAATTGTCTACTTAATATGGAGCGTTTAATCAGAGTAAGATTTATTGCATTGTCTCTTTAAAGAATCGATTCACCTTCCATCAGTTACAATACAACTTACAAACAAAACATAGAATGTCATTATATAAGGAGCTTCAATTGTAATAGTTAAGATATGTGCTATTGATTTCTATATTCCCACGTGTTTTTTTTCTTTCAATTGTAATAACTTTATTGACATTGCTTAAACATTTAACGTGTTTCTTTTCACTACCAAAATCGGGGGTTTAGCCGACGACTCTAAGTCGTCGGCTAGGTCAAAGTCGTCGGCTAAACCCCCCAGTCGTCGGCTAAAAAACCGTCGGCCGATATTCGTCGGCCAAGGTTTAGCCGATGACTTTTTGGGTAGTCGTCGGCTAAAGTTTGAGGTTTAACCGACGACTTTACAAATGTCGTCGGCTAAAGTTTTTTCAAAAAAAAAAGTAATATACAATACACCAATTAATATCACAACATACCAACAATACATCCAATTCAACACAATACACCAATTAATAACACAATACACCAACAATACATCAAACAAATACAATAAATTCATCAAACAAATGAAAATTAAATACACAAAAATCTATAAACTAAATAAAACCTAACCTAATAAACTAAAAAAATAATAAAAACTACATGAAAAACAACATAATTACAGATAAAATTAATACATTAAAAATACACAAAAAAAAATGGGTTGCCTGTGCGGAGGTCGGGCGGCGGGCAGACGGTCGAGCGGCGGTGTTCCGCCGGGTGGGTGACGGGCGGTCTGGTGTCGCCGGGCGGCTGACGGGTGGGTGGGGGAAGAATAAAAGAAGAAAAGGAAGAAGAAAGAAGAGAAGATGGTATATATATATATATATATATAGGTTTAGCCGACGACCTAGATCAAGTCGTCGGTTAAAGTATATTATTTTTTTTTGGAAGGGGTTTAGCCGACGACCTAGATCAAGTCGTCGGCTAAAGTATATAATTTTTTTTTTTTTTAAAAAGTGTTTAGCCGACGACTTGATCTGGGTCGGCGGCTAAACCGTGGGTATATTTTTTTTTTTCTGGAGGGGTTTATACGAGGACCTAGATCAAGTCGTCGGCTAAAGTATATTATTTTTTTTTTTTGAAAATGTGTTTAGCCGACGACTTGATCTTGGGTTTCGGCTAAAACGTTTTTTTTTTTTTTGTTCGTCGGCTATACATTATTTAGGTCGTCGGCTAAACCTCTTTACTATAGCCGACGACTATGTTGTACTTTAGCCGACGACCTAGATCATGTCGTCAGCTAAAACTGTTTAGCCGACGGCATCCCGAGTCGTCGGCTAAAGTGCAAAGTTTAGCCGACGACACTTTAAAGTGTCGTCGGCTGTTTTTTTTCGGATCGTCGGCTAAAGTCCGTTTTTTGGTAGTGTTTCTTTTACAGTTATGAAGTATTTTGGAGAAAACAATGGCACTTTTAAACATAAAGTGCCCATCTTCTCTTAATCGTAAGTCTCAAAGGTAGAGTATATGTGTGATCATTTGTTTTTTAATGAACATGTATGCAGATTCCGAGAGAAATTGATTATCGTGTGTAATGTTTTTTGCATCGTGCGTGTTAAATGCAATGAACTAAAAGTTTGATTTTGTATATAGTTTTTCGTAATCATGCATAGTAAATAGGTTAAATTCTACTATTTGAAATCAACCTTCTCATGCTGTATCTAAAGATTCCATGTTGATGCATATTAAATAAGATATACGATTGTTTGATATAGTAAATAACTACTTTGTCAACTTCTATAGAACATAACAAACTCGCTTCTATATATCATCGTGCGGTTTATGTGCGTTTGCATATCTTATCTTCTTTTGGTGTTACTTATATATAAAATATCATCATGGTTTAGTGTACAAAAGACAAAGTTATATTATGACAGCGCAAGCAAGCCTCATATATATATATATAATGAATCACTTACGTACATAAAACTCAATACACCATTAGCTAATTCTATGATTTTTTTCAAAAGGTTGTGAAGTTGAATTTCTAGGTGGTAGATTTATATTTATATTTATATTATATAAAGCCTATACATGTACACCTTTTGATTCTTATGGACTACTTTTTAAGGGGGACACATCTCGGGCTACTCTTAAAACATGACAAGACTCGGGTTATGGTTGAAACATAACAAGAGTCAAGTACACAAGAAGCCTTAGCCAAACTCGTTTAGACCAATTCGTTTCAAGTCCTTTATTCAATAACTTATATAAAGCCTTTTCTATAGAAGTTGGCGATATTTTATTGTCTTAACTATTTGCTAAAAGAATTATGAAGCACATTATATTCAAATACACACTTTTATCTCCACTTTAAAACTTTACGCTTAACATTACGTAACAAAAAGAGTTACACAATATTTGTGCACGTACATGCTTTGCGAATAAAACCTGTAAAATTTCTACATAAACGGATAAAATTGCACGATTATATTTATACTTCAACGATTTATGCTGAACATTAAATGCTTTGCGAATACACAATTAGATTTATACTTTAACGATTTGTACCGAACATTACATATGAAATAATTTTATACAAACTGTGGGTATCGCACGGGTCTAAACACCTCGTAAGATGAATTAATGAATATAAGAAAGAGAATCTATATGTATCACAAAGATGTGAAACAAAACATCTCATAAATGAGTGTACACGTCTCTATGCATATTGTATTTCTATAACTTTTTTATCAACCAATATTTCATTTCGTGGATGCATTCATTTGGATTTCTAAGGATATTTAAGATTGTAAACATTTTGAGGCATTTAATTAAGATATTTGTAGTTCTTTAACAATTTTGGGTATTTAATTAATTAAGACCATTAGAGATACTTAAAAGTCCATACAAATCTCAAGTAATTGAATTAGGACCTATTCTGAGTCATCCCAAAGTATTTAATGTCATTGTTGGGACTTGTGATTTAATCGAATTTTCATTATTTCAAATGACAAATATAATTAAAACATTTTATGTCATTCAAATATCTGCTGAGAATGTTATTCTTATTATTATCCTATTCAATTAAATTAAAACATATAATTTTGTATTCTTCTTTTTTAAATAGGGATTTTATGAAATATTAACTGAGAGTTTTGATATTTAAAATTAAGAATGGCAAAAAATATCTCAAAATATTTGTCAGAAATTGGATTTGTGGGGCAATTTTTTGATGAAGGAGCGAAAAACTATAAATTTCTCAAAACTCGGAAAGTAAAATCAATCAATCGAAAAATTAAAATCGAACAGAAACCGTAATTGTTATGCAATAAACGATTTTTTATCATTTAATTTCATCGTAAAAATGAAGCGTTTCCAAGAATTTCTACAAAAACTACTGTATTTGAATTGTGAAAATGAAATGTTTTCAAGAATTTCATTAGAAATATTTTTTTATCCTGTTAATTTGAATCGTTTATGATTTTTTTTTTTGTTTGCGATTTTTATGAATATAAATTTTATGGTCATCAAAGTTCCCACAAATTCTCTTACAGTATGTTTAAATGCATAGGTTTGGAGTACTTTTTTTTTTTTTTTTGTATTTGATGTATTTAATATTATTTATCTCTCATATGCAATAGCATCAGTTCTTAATGTCATATAATATTATTTGAATTTGAATTGAGTTTTTTTATTAAATTGAACAAGTAGGAAAATGATTTTTGTTATCATGATCTATAAAACTTAGAAAATAAATATATAAACAAATAATAAAAAATCCGCAACTCTTTAAATCTCTTTGTGTAAAGTCCATAAAATAGTTTCATAATATTGTTGCTCATAGTTGCAGATATTTTATCCCATAATAAAATACACCTTTTCTTTGATTTTAATAAGACGAATAAGTAGTATAGTAAAGAAAATAAATTAAGAAAAGATAAGAGAAAATCTAATAAGAATAATATCCCTTTTCTTGAGTTTTGTGTACGAAATAAAAAATAATGGGCAGACGCGTGATATATTGGTCAACTCATTGAATGTTTTTTTTTTTTTTTTTTTTTTTGATATCGGGTTCCAAGCCTTACACTGACTAAGTCTGATAAGGATATGCCTACCACAAGATCGCTACAGGTTAAATCGCGAGATGTGTATCGCTCCCAGTTCTTAAATATCCTCAACTACCGCGCTGTGAGTCGTCCCAGTGATTGCTCCATCTGACCCCCAAATCCAATCGCAGTTCCCACCGAGATCCGGCCTCCCACACCGCGCTTGAAGCCCTCAATATTTAATTGTTCCACCAAGCGTCTGCAGGGCTAGGCCCTAACCCTTATTCAAAGACTAAGGGATCATTGGGCCTTGAGAAATTCAATTCCAAAGTGTTGCCACTAGGAATTGAACCTCTGACCTCCAACTAAATTGAAGGTCAAGTGGCCAACTGCGCCAAGGCATTTGGTTCATTGAATGTTTTCATACGCGTTAATATGGTTGTTACTTTTTTTTCTTTTTTTTAATATCGAGGTTCCAAATTTACAGCAGATTAGTCCTCGGGATAACAGCTTCGGTTCCACAGTACTGCTACCAGTTAAATTACGAGATGTGTATCTGGCTCTCGAGTTCTTAAATATCCTCAACTACCACGCACAAGGAGTCGTCCCCCAAGTGATTGCTCCATGTTGGACCCCCAAATCCAACCGCAGGTTCCCACCGAGATCTGGCCTCCCACACTGCCGCTTGAAGCTCTCAATATTTAGTTGTTCTATCAGCGTACCCCGGAGAGTTAGGACCTAACCCTTAGTCAAAGACTAAGGGATCATTGAGTCTTGAGAAATTTAATTCCACAGGAATTGAACCCCTGACTTCCAACTAAATTTTAAGGTCAGGTGGCCAACTGCGCCAAGTCAGTTAGTTATGGTTGTTACTTGTTGATGTAACCAATTTTGGGTTTTGCATCTACCCCAATTATTTATACAATGTATTCTACAACTAACAATTGGTTGGCGTAGTTTGCATCTATTATATTCGGATCAAGGATTTATTCAATGCACACTTAAAAAGTAGCGATTGTGGGGTTTCCCATCATAAAAAAACAATATGTTCAACTTAGTGTATATATAAAAAAGAATGATATATATTTACAATTTATACAAATAAATATATTATCAGGATATAATAGGATGAGTCTCTTTACTTTTGAAGTACATTGTAAAATTTATCTTGTATTTAGTGCACCTCTTATTATATTTAATAAGAATAATATACACTAGTCACTCAGACCCGTGCGTTGCACACGGACTCTATCTAATTGGTCATAGTGTAATGTGTGGTATTTATTTTCGTCATTAGGTTTGTAAGTTGTGATGGTATCACAACTTTTGTAAGCATCGCATGAGTTTAAGAAGAATGAGTTTAATTAGTTGTTTGGTGACTTTTATATTTAGACCGAGTCATTCAGACTCGTGCGATGCACACGGGCTTAATCTAAATGTTCATAGTGTATTGTTCAACACTAATTTTCGTCATTACATGGGCTGTATATAAGTGTTCATAGCGTAATCTTTGGCACTTATTTTCGTCATTATATATCTAAGTTGTGATGGTATCACACCTTTTCTAAGCATGACACACATTTAAAATAGTTTATTGACATTAAAAGAGTATATGTGAAGAGACTTTTTTCAAGATGCTACATTTAAAAGAGTCTCTTCACATGTAACTTTTTAATATGTATAAGTTACATACTAAATGTCAAAGGGAGGTTAAACGCATACGGTTCTTCAAAATAAATGTAACCCTTATATAAAATCGTAACAAAGTGGATATTCGCTATATTTTGAGATCTAGCTTGTGACAATTAATTATCCTTTTATCATATCAAATACGGTAGTTCCACATTACTACGCTTAATTAATCGAACTTTATTTTATGCACAAAAACCATTTAAGTTTCAATATTTTTTATTGTTGTGAAAATCGGTCCAATATTGTTAGTATATTTAATTTGTACCAGGTTGCATATATAAATATATTTGAAGACATCTATCTCAATATATAATTTTTCTACTCTTAATAACTAATATAACAATTTCATTTTGCCAAATTTGTTTGTCATTCTACAAATGAAACTAAAATTATATTAAGATAATCAATTAATCTCCATAGTGATATTACTTATTGAGTAAGATTTAAATTTAATTTATAATAGATTATATAAATGGTATATCTATATTGTTTAAACTACATAAATCGTCAAAATGATATTATTTATTATGTAAGATTTAAACTACAAGAAATTATATAAATGATAAATTCTCAAAATAACATAATCGCTTAATTGCCGATACTAATTGTGGATATGATTACCCGAATCATTAATACGTATTTGTTTTATCTATAGTCTATTGCTTTGCACTATTTATGGATAAAGATGATAGTGTGAAGATATTGTTATTATATACTACCATTTTCAATATGTAACATCGACATAACTTACACAATCATATCAAGTATCAAAGTCACGCAATATTTCAAGACGTTTAATTAAGAAAGTGACATTAACACACCGCAAGACAAAAAACTACATTAAGAGCAAAAATATGAAAATGCACCAACAAAGTGTAGTAATAATTATTGACTAAAATTGAACTCGTCACATTATTTTCAATAAACTTACTTGCTAACGAATCAATAGTATTAGCCCATTTATCGGTATTACATGAAGCAAAATATTGCATGTTTAATTTGTAACATATATTAATATGAATGCTAAGTATTCATCCCACCGATGGCCATGGCGTCGTTCTTGTTTTTGTTGTTGTTCTTGTTGTTGTTGTTGTTGTTGTCTTTGTCGTTGTTGTTCATTGGCCTTTTTCATGTTTTGTTCTTGATAGAATTTTTGTGACTTCTCGATATCTTTCTTTAATGCTTCTTGACGCGCTACAAAAAACAATTAGATATAGTTGATCGTTAGTAACTTAAATACAGTTAATCAATATATTGCATTTTCGATCAAAATAAAAATGTTCGTGCATGTACCACATAATTGATAAGACAACGATGTGTAGGATCTCTTAAACCATTAGAGAAGATGATGTTACTACCAAACCTCATAAGCACCATCTTTATGTCCTACATTGTTACACACACAAAACACACGTGAAATTTACATAAAACAATATAAATCAATATGCTAAATAAGCTAGACGATATGATGCTTACTTTACCACCATAATAAGTTGTAGCCCAATGTGCACGCGGTGTGGAGGAAGTTGTGTTTTGTTGTGTGTGATTTTTGACACATTATATAGTTGATAAAATATTTGTAACTCATGGACGGGAAGGTAAAAAGACTAACACTAATTGGTGTGCTTAATTTATGCATTCATGGCACCAAACACTTCATCTCCACATTTCACTTTATGTGAATATTCATTGTACACTTAACGAAAGTTGCTTGATATGCCTGGAAATCAATATGGAATAACAAATATGATACAATAAATTCATCAAGCATTAATCATGACCACTTACATTTATAAGGCTTCTTAAGCTTTATATATATAAGATTTATACATATCGAGAGTCTCTAAATATTGTGCGGTCGCGATTGTCACTCAACATCCATTGAAACATGAAATATCTTCTTAAATTTTGTGTATAAGCCAAGATTATGAATCAATTAAATTGTCCATTTTAAAACTTATTAGTAATTCTTCAACTTCAATTTCTAACTACATTCGGAGTTCAAGTTATAATTTGAAGAGGATGGGTACAGGAAAACCAGTCTATAGATGAGGATAATTGTTTCTTTTTTAATAATTTAACCTTGATTTAATATAGTGAAACTCGATAAATTATTATTTGATAAATTAATAATTTCGATTGGATACTTTTTCATTAAATGTAGTTGTTCTTTCATCTGAATCATTACTATGTAACTAGTTATCCAGACACGTGTGTTGTACACGTATTGTATAAATTTTTTAAAATTTGATGTTTAGCGTAAGGGTTAAAAGTACTGATAAAATGATTGTTCAAACTGTTAATTATAACTTGTTAATTGATTGGATCGGGTCGGGTCGGGTCGGGTCGAGTCGCACCAAATCGGTGTTTACTAATAGGTTGTGGTACAATTTTCTTTTCAATATAGTTGTGGTCCTTAAACTTTTGACTAATCTTTTAACTATCTCAATTTAACCACAAAACAAATAATTAAAGGTTGTATTATATTTGACAACTTAGGCAAAGAAGGAATTTAACCATTTTTAAAAGTTGTATTATATTTGACAACTTTTTTTAAAAAAAAAAGAATAAGTATTTTAATATGGTATTAAAAATCTAAGACATTAAAAACAATCGACTTTATATGTAAAGATGTATCAATGACATTAATCATTAAAACTCAATATTTAATTATTGGTACTCAACCTTTGTATAAATGTAGACGTAGATAACTAATTCAATGGACGCAGTAATACATAATTAAGGAGATAAATATAAACTTGGTTTGTTGGAAGCCATGCATCAGCCAGTAAAGATAATATATTTTTGTAAGAAAATCCATGATAATATATTTTAATTTGATTTGAATGGTCAAAAGGATGTGTTTGGCATGTTCCCTCATCCGTTTCACTGTTCTAATGTGAGGAATTTATTAGTGAAAAACTTTTCTCTCTCTAAATAAATTACAAATGGCTATACTTTCTTAATTTAATTTTCTATCTTTTCTTTTTTGAACGGCGTAAATATATTAGAATGGCATAAATATATTAGAAAAGCTTCTAGCAAGGCGCTAGAGTCGGAGAGTACAAAACAAATCTAGAAAAAACAAAGCCATACTTACATAGAAGAGATAGCATCTAACGAGTCTTTTAACCACACTACCCAATTTACATTAACCTTCTTGCATCTATAATTCACCCATAACCATGATAGAAAAACAATATTGTCGAAAATCAACCCTTTTATTGACTTCTTCACCGAAAAGATAATAGCATTCCTATAACTTCAAATATACCACCACAAAGAGAAGAACAAAGCCTCTAACGTCGACTTAGGCAAGCTGTTAAACCGCAAGCCGTTGAACCAAACCTCCCACTCTAAAAGATCTAAAAAAGAAAGAATGTGTATATTAACCCACCGGCCGACTAAACGGTAAAGATCAGAAGCCATAGAACAACCGAAAAAAAGATGACCACGGGATTAGCGTACGCTATCATCCACTTATAGCGTGCGCTGCCAGTACAATTAGCGTACGCTATCATCCACTTATAGCGTGCACTACGAATTTCCAATTTCAGTCCAGTACCTACTGGACTGTCTGCCTCAATTGCGCTAGCGTGCGCTAATGCTGATGCATAGCGTGCGTTACCTGTACTCCATTAGCGCGCGCTAACAAGAGTACGTAGCGTGCGCTATCTCACACATAGACTACCAAAATATGATGATGATGATGATGACAATATTCTTGTATCGATCCCAAACAGTGATGAATGACGAATAATAACCGATACACGATTCTAAATTACGCCGAGCGGTGAACACAATTGAATGAATATGAATGATGAATGATTATTAATGAGTGAAAAATTTCTGAGTGACAATTATTGAATGATAATAAATGAATTCAAAACCGGGTATACAGAAGGCAGCTCACCCGATCAAATTTATGGGCAGGTCACACAGTCTTCAAATTTGACGGCAGCTCACCCGATCAAATTTATGACCAGGTCACCCAGTCTTCAAATTTGAGGGCAGCTCACCCGATCAAATTTTTGGGCAGGTCACCCAGTTGCAGTTCACCCGATTAAATTTTTGGACAGGTCACCCAATCTTCAAATTTGTTGGTACTTCACCCGAAATAAAGCTGACGTATAACTGCGATTATAGATCTTTTAATTTAGACTTAAAAATAAAAATTTTTGTCCCGATTCCTATCCAAACCAACACATCTGTTCTTCTTACCCCATAACTATAAGAAGATATGAAATTTTCTTGAAGAATTTCACCTTGCAGCAATGGATAATGATTAAAACTTATCTCCACGGAAAATTCATGGCTGATAAAAACTTATCTTTGCAGCTAATGAAAGAATCCGTGTTTGGTTGAATCCAGGTATGCATAATAAGTCTCACGTCTCAACTCAATGAATGACTCGATGTCACTCATCCCACAAACGGCGCCACTTGATGTATCCGAGATGATCGGCCACCAAGAATCAGATTGCTCCCTCTGTTCCGAGCTAGAAAACCACCGGAGTTCCTGCAGAAGACGCCCGGCACAAACTCTGCGATGCTTAAGCTGGAACATATTTCTCGAGAAATCCAAATGTACTGTGTGTAAGTGTGTTTTCTTCTCTTAGCCTTGAAGGAGGACAGGCTTCCAATATTTATAAAAGAGAGTGGAACTTGTCCCAGAAATCCTGCCTTTGATTGGGAGAGATCCCTGATTTTCAGGGGTATGAAAATCAGGGATTCTACTTTTATGATGAAATCCCAGCAGGGACCTTGTCCTATTTGAGCTGGACTCTTTCTAGCTTGCCTAATTGACGATGCCGAGGTCTATCTAGTTATGAGCTCAGGAAATAGACTTGAGGGTCGGATCTCCTTTTCGGGAAAGTTCTTCTCTGGGAACCGAGCTCATCCGCCCTCCCACCTACTCCAGGTCGGTAGTTCAATTGGGTTTGCTTAAGAGCTGGGTTTAGTGGACCAGTTCTTTAACATACTTGAATATGATGTCATCTAGCAGAGCTGACCTGTGGGATGACCTGCTGGTCTAGACCGGGCAGGTCTACACCTGTTGGGGGTAGACTTGTAGGGACCGAGCTGCACCTAGTAGAGCTAGGCTCTGAGTTCCACTCTCCAAGTTTGTTGGTCTAGACTTGGCAGGTCTACACCTGTTGGGGGTAGACTTGTAGGGACCGAGCTGCACCTAGTAGAGCTAGGCTCTGAGCTCCACTCTCCAAGTTGTATACTACGTCGGTGGGAGCTACTGGAACTTCACACAATAAGCTGGGTCTGTAGTCACTACTAAAAAATGACTACTTTAGCTTCAAAAAAATGTGAAGCTAAAGAAGTTGACTGTGAAGCTTTTGTGCTTTAGCTTCACATATGTGACGCTAATATGTGAAGCTAAAGAAGCTGACACTAAAGAAGATTTAGCGTCAATGTTTGACCTGTGAAGCTAAAGAATTGAACTTTAGCGTCACATGGGTGAAGCTAAAGAGAAAATAAAACAATTGCTCTGCCTGCATTAGCATCACATGGGTGAAGCTAAAGCCAATGCAGTGAATATTATTTTTTAACCTTTAGTGTCACATGTGTGACGCTAAAGAAAGTCCAGTAATTTTAAATATTATATCTTTAGTGTCACATGTGTGATAGTAAAGAAACTCCAGTAATTTTAATTATTATATCTTTAGTGTCACATTTGTGACGCTAAACAAAGTCCAGTAATTTTGATTATTATATCTTTAGTGTCACATGTGTGACGCTAAAGAAAATCCAGTAATTTTAATTATTATATCTTTAGTGTCATATGTGTGACGCAAAAGGAAGTCCAGCAATTTTAATTATTATATCTTTGGCGTCAGATGTGTACGCCAAAGAAAGTCCATCAATTATAAATAATATGTCTTTAGCGTGACATATGTGACGCTAAAGATATTCGTTTAAAATAAAAAAAAAAATTAGCCCGAATGAATTTCTGGCTAATTTCATGTGTGTGTGAATATCTATATATATATATATAATCATAAATATTTTTTAAATTATTTTTTGTTGTAATTAGAAAATATGCCAAAAGCTACACTTCTAATTATTATTAAAAAATAATTATATTATACTAAAAAAATATTTATTTAATTAGAAAATAAATATAATCATTTTTGTTATGTTTCAATAATATTAATATTGTAATTCACCTATTTTTAAATAATAAAAATCCTGCAAAAGAAAGAAAACAACAAAAATATTAATAAGTTAGTAGAAACAAAAAATTATATAAGTAAAATTATTAATAAAATTGAAAATAATTTAGAAATTACCTTGAAGATTGAGAGATGAAAGTTGAAGAAATGAGATGAAATGTGGATTAGAATTGAATGAAAGAAGGTTTGGAGTGATGGTGTATTTATAGTATATTTTGAAACACAATAGCTTCACATATGTGAAGCTAAAGTATTTCACTAAATTTGAATTCCCGCGGCCACGACAAAAATTTCAAACCTCCGCCAATTTTTTTTAAAATATTCATATTGGCGTCACATATGTGACGCCTTTAGTAAGATAACACATTAGCCTTCACATATTTGAAGCTAAAACGTGTCAACGACCATTTCCGCGTGCGCCACCTACCGCTTCCAAAATTATTCTAATATTATTCTTTAGCTTCACATATGTGAAGGCAATATGTGATTGAGTATATTATATAACTCAGTTCGACAGATGAACGAGATATATACATCTTTTTTTTTTCAATCCAACTAAATTATACAAATATACATGTTTTTTTTCTGAAATTTTTTTCAGAATATATATTCAAGGATATATTGAGCATTTTCAAGCAATCTCCGTCGATATTATAAGGTATGTAGAAACAGTTGAAATTTAATTATACTTATTTTTCTTGTTGTTAATACGAAATATAATTTAGTTGTAGTTTTATATTAAATGAAAATTTAGTTGATAATTTAGTTGTAAAATTTAGTTGATATAATTTATCTTTAGCCCTTTCATTAAATTATACAAGTTTTTTGTTATCGATACCGAACCAGATAGAATCGAGGCACATAGAATTATTGAGAAAAGAATATTCAGTAAAAATAAGTATCTTTAATTAATTTTACTAAATAAATATATATTCTTTTCAATAAAAGCCATCTTTGTTCAGTAAAGTAGCGACTTTATAAAATATTTCTGATTCATTAATATTCTTACGAATACATATATTTTCTAATTAATTGTACTGATCTAGTTGTAGTTTTATATTAAATGAAAATTTAGTTGATAACTTAGTTGAAAATTTAGTTGATAGTATATCTTAAGCTCTTTCATTAAATTATACAAGTTTTTTGTTATCGATACCGAACCAGATAGAATCGAGCCACATAGAATTATTGAGAAAATAATATTCAGTAAAAATAAGTATCTGTAATTATTTTTACTAAATAAATATATGTTCTTTTCAATAAAAGTCAGTTGTATTCACTAAAGTAGCGACTTTATAAAATATTAGTGATTCATTAATATTCTTACCAAAACATATATTTGCTAATTAATTATACCGATCACTAACGTAATTTGGTTGGACTTGGTATAACAAAATGTTCCGAATTTATAAAGGCAAATATATCTAAGCATCTTTTACTGGAATACTAATTTTATATTTTAGTTGATAATAGATTATTTGGAATGCAATGAAAATATTTATATATTTTGTAGTTTATTATTTTGTATGCAGTGAAAAAATGTCAACTTTTAGAGAATGGATGTACGAAAAACGTCGTGGTCTCGACGGTATGATTACTAGAGAATTTATTGATGGTGTTAATATGTTTCTGGATTTTGGATTCGCTCGTGTAATAGTTGGTAGTAAGATATTATGTCCGTGCAAAAAGTGTAAGAATTGGCGTGAACATGATCGCAATACTGTCATGCAACATTTATATCAGTGTGGATTTGCACCGGATTATCGTGTTTGGGTATGCCATGGTGAAGATTATCAAAATTGCGAGATCAATGATTACAATATAGGAGGATCATCTTCTACACCTGCGGAAAATTACTTTACATCACAAAGAGATATGGTCATTGATAGTTTTCCTCAATTTCGCAATTACACTGATAATGAGACGGCAGAGCCAAATCGTGAAGCAAAATTATTTTATGATCTGTTAGAGTATGCTGATCGGCCTTTGTATGAGTTGCATAATAAGTCGTTGTTGCAGTGGGTTACGGAGGTAATGAATTTCAAGACGACGTATAATGCCTCACAAAAAGCAATGGATTGTTTCATCAAAAGCAACAAAGGCATGGCACCGGAGCAATATCAGATCCAAATCCCCGATAATTATTCCGAAGTAAAAAATATCATGTCGAAACTTGGTCTTCGAGTGATCAAGTATGATGTTTGTAGCAACAATTGTTTTCTGTACTATGGGGAAGGTGGGAGTTTGAAATTTTGTCCTAGTTGTGCAGTGCCACGGTACGAGGAAGGGAAATCGAGTGCACAAAAGAAATTGTGGTATTTTCCAATCACTGATAGGTTGAAGTGGCTGTATATGTCGCGCAAAACTGCTGAACACATGACATGGCACACAAAGTGCCATGATGAGTCCGAAAGAGTAATTCATCCTGCCGGCGCTGAAGCTTGGCGACACTTTAATCGTACGCATCCTTCGTTCGCTGTAGATCCTCAAAATGTCAGGCTCGGTCTTTGTACTGATGGTTTTAATTCATTTCGAGGAACAGGTGCCCAGTACTCTTGTTGGCCGGTCTTCGTAACTCAGTATAATTTACCACCAACTTTATGCATGCGTCAGGAGTTTATTTTCCTAAGTCTTATTATATCTGGCCCAAAAGGACCGAGGATGAACATAGATGTGATGCTCCGACCCTTGATCGATGAGCTAAAAAGTTTGTGGACATATGGTGCTACAACATGGGACTGTGTAAGGCAGGAAAATTTCTCGATGCGTGCGGCTCTGATGTGAATGATTAATGACTTTCCATCCGATGGTATGTTGTCGGGATGGAGCACACATGGAAAGTTAGCATGCCCTTATTGCATGGAAAGTACTTCTGCTTTTCGTTTAAAGAACGGAGGGAAACCATCATGGTTCGACTGTCACAGGTGTTTTCTCCCACTGCGGCACCCTTACAGAAAAAACAAACGTGATTTTTACAAAGGTCATGAAGAAAGTTCATTTTTTCCGGAACGTCGAGGGCCATCCGAAATGAAAATTATTGCTGATCTTATTCCTGATGTAACCTTTGGTGTGAATTATGAAGGTATTTAAGGGTTTGGAGAAAAGCATAATTGGACAAAAAGAAGCATATTTTGGGAGCTCCCTTACTGGTCTACCTTACTGATTCGTCATAATTTAGACATCATGCACTGTGAGAAGAATTTCTTTGATAATATACTTAACACAGTCATGGACATTCCCCAAAAAACTAAGGACAACCTGAAGGCGAGACGCGACTTGCCATTGTACACAACAAGAGATGGGTTGTTTGTACCCGAGGGAACAAATAGAAAGCCAAAAACAACATATACGCTCACCACATAACAGAAACATGCAATATGCGAGTGGCTTAAAGAGCTAAAATTTCCAGACGGGCATGTTTCGAATATATCAAACTGTGTGAATCTCGATACTAATAGAATAAATGGTATAAAGAGCCATGACTGCCATGTTTTTATGCAACGATTGCTACCTATTGCCTTGAAAGATTTTTTACCGGAGCCGATTTGGGAAGCATTAACGGAGGTGAGCAACTGTTTCAGAGCATTGTGCACGAGTGAGATTAAAGCGTCCGATATGAGAAACTTAGCCAAGACTGTCATAGTAACTATGTGCAAGTTGGAACAGATATTCCCTCCGGCATTCTTTGACTCAATGGAACATATGCTCGTTCATATGCCATACGAGGCCCTTGTCGGGGGACCGGTCTTCTATCGATGGATGTACCCATTCGAGAGGTACTCTTCTTATCTTTCTGTTAATATTTGCATTATGTTTGTGTATGTAGTTATAAATTAAGTATTTCGTACGATACAGGATGATGTTTATTCTAAAAGGCATGGTGAGCAATAAAGCGAAGGTTGAGGGATCCATATGTGAGGCCTATTTACTGACTGAGATCACAAATTTTTGTTCCTTCTACTTCGACAAAGAAATCGACACAACGACGACACGACTAAAAAGGAACGAGGTTCTATTTGCCCCTCAATTTGAAGGACAACTGTCGATCTTTACACCAAAAGGTCGAGTAATGGGGAAAAGTAAGGGGCGACGCATGGCTGAAGTTGAGTGGAATATGGCAATCCTATATATTCTTACGAACTGTGAAGAAGCAGAACCATATCTATGGTGCGATTATTATTTTGATATTCCATATTTTTACAGGTAACCATGTATTTACACATTATGTATTTAAGTGCATTTGAGAATCAACTACAGAGTAATATCTCCACTAGAGATTTGGAGTTCGCACGAGTTAATCACTTAGTTCCATGGTTTGAAAGATTGGTTGCGACCACGGAATTAAAGGACTCTCAACTTGCTGCATTGTTTAGAGGTGATCGATTAGTGAAGATGTACAAAGGTTATGTGGTGAATGGATTAAAATTTAATACCGAATTTCACGGACAAAATAAAAAGACTATGAATAGTGGATTGTGTATTACAAGTGCAAACATTTCCGGAGATTTGTCTAAGTACTACGGGATGCTACTAGAGGTACTGGAGTTCACGTTCTACAATCCTGGATTTCCTGAACAAGTTATTCATCTATTTAAATGTGACTGGTTCGACAACCGCAAAGTGAAATGTCTACACGGGTTAGTTGAACTCGATCCTCTAGCAAGACAAGCGACTGCCGAGTCATTTATCTTCCCGAGTCAAGCGAGTCAAGTGTATTATGCTCGGTAGCCATCTAGAAGACTTGGTCGTCATAGAAGAGGTACAATATGATAATAATATTATACCTGCATCTATTTATTATACATACACTTATTTACTTTAATGGATTATGTAATTCAACTGATGCGTGGGTGGTTTGTCCGATAAGAGCCAGACATATTGTTGATGTATCAGCAGTATCATCGATAATATTGCAGGAGCCCATTCCTCAACCCGAGTACTACCCAGAAGCAGAAGCTCCAATACTTAATCTCGTAGTTGACTTGAGCGGATACGACATGCAAATTGAACTTGTTGATAGAGATGCCAATCCAATTGAAATACTTGATGATAATGAAGAAGAATATGAAGCTTCAAGCGAAGAAGATGATGTAGAATGATATGTTTTCCTTTACTATAACTTGTCAGACGTTAACGATGTGTAATATTTTTCTATTATAATTATTTTCAATATATTGATCGACAATGCACTTCTTTGCATAATTTAATGGCAAACTTTATCTTATTTAGGATATTTAATTAGTTCAAATAACAAATAGAGGAAAATATTTTACTTAGTTAGTACATATTATATTTAAATAACAAACTAATATAAATTTTTTTTAATAACATTCATTATTAACCTATTGTAATATAATAAATAATACTGTTAAATTTATATTTAATAATATTAATTATTAATCTACTATAATATAATAAATAATTAAATGAAATATATTGCATAATTTAATGATAAACTTTATAATTATTTACGATATTTAGTTAGTTCAAATAACAAATAAAGGAAAATATTTTACTTAGTAGGTACATATTATATTTATGTACTGTAATTAATGAATGAAAACATAGCTCAGTGGCAACATGCCACACCATGCATCATATAGGCGCGGGTGCGAATCCCGCGCCGGCCACTGAGCTATGTTTTTTGATTCGATTTCCTTTTAAATTGTATTGGCGTCACATATGTGACGCCTTTAGGACTTAGGTTTTCTTTTTAATTAAGAATGGCGTCACATGTGTGACGCCAATGTATTAGTTTTATTTTTATTAACTATGGCGTCACATATGTGATGCTAATGTAATAATACTGTTAAATTTATATGTAATATAATAAGTAATTAAATGAAATATATTGCATAATTTAATGACAAACTTTATCTTACTTAGGATATTTAATTAGTTCAAATAACAAATAAAAGAAAATATTTTACTTAGTTAGTACATATTATATTTAAATAACAAACTAATATAAATTTTTATTTAATAACATTCATTATTAACCTATTGTAATATAATAAATAATACTGTTAAATTTATATTTAATAATATTAATTATTAATCTACTGTAATATAATAAATAATTAAATGAAATATATTGCATAATTTAATGACAAACTTTATAATTATTTACGATATTTAGTTAGTTCAAATAACAAATAAAGGAAAATATTTTACTTAGTAGGTACATATTATATTTATGTACTATAATTAACGAATGAAAACATAGCTCAGTGGCAACATGCCACACCATGCATCACATAGGCGCGGGTTCGAATCCCGCGCCGGCCACTGAGCTATGTTTTTTGGTTCGATTTCCTTTTAAATTGTATTGGCGTCGCATATGTGACTCCTTTAGCACTTAGGTTTTTTTTTAATTAAGGATGGCGTCACATGTGTGACGCCAATGTATTAGTTTTATTTTTATCGATGGTTTTTTTTTTCCATTTCCCTCTTTCCTCTTCCTGTCCGCGATAAACCCTAATTCCCAAATCCAAAACACTCAATTTCATTCAAATTATTAATTATAAATTTATTCTTCACCATATCAAGGATATATTGAAGCAAATCAAAAGGTATTTATCTTATTTTTACTATTTTTATTTTCTGTATTTTTTTGCATTTGTATTTCAGATGTCGAAATCATTTGTATTTTCTGCATTTTTTTGCATTTGTATTTGGAAATGTCATGTAGAAATCATTTGTATTTTCAATATGTCATGTCGAAATCATTTTTTGTTCACTGCCTTGTTTTTTTTTTTTTTATATATATTTGCATTTGCATTTTCGTTTTCTCTGTCATGTAGAAATTATTTGTATTTTTGGTTTTTGTTCACTGCCTTGCATTTTCATTTTTTTTGGTTTTTGTTCACTGCCTTGTATTTTCTCCAAATTTTTTTTTTCGTTTTGTTCACTGCATTTTCATTTTTTTCGTTTTGTTCACTGCCTTGCAATTTGTAATTTTCGTTTTTTGTATTTTCTCCAAAATTTCAGATGTCGAGACGCACTTCCGACCAGCGTGCTGATGTTCCTTCTCATACCAGGGCACCTCGCCGGAGGAGTATTAGTTCGAGCCCCTCGTCTTCTCGTAGTATACCCGAGTCTTTGTCGTCACATAGGAGTGGGTCTGTCATACGATCAGAGAAAAAAAGATCTGACCCGACACATACCCTTCGGACAGCAGCTACAACAACAGCATTTGCGTACCGACTCGGGACTCCAGCATTGGCGTCCGTTTAGTGATGTCGAATTTACACGGTACATGAGTTATGGTTCGTTGTTATCTCATGGGAGCCAGCATATTCCATTTATTGGTGGCGACAATCCTTCTGTTGGACATATTGACAGTCCAGAGGCGTCACAGCAGCACACACTGATTGGCCATGGACCATATGCAGGGATGTCGAGGACCGTGTCACACGATCAGCCACCGTTGCAGCCACCTACTACTGATCCCCCATCAGGTGGTCCATTAGTGCATCACATTTCTATTCTAGAGGAGCCGATGGAGTTTGACTACGACGAGGATCAAGAGGTTTTAGCACAACCACCAGGGAGAGGTCCGACTGAGATCTCCAAGGCGAAAGAGAAGTATGATGATCGAAAATTAATTCGCCCTTTGCCAAAAATAGTTGGCTTTAGTTCAAAGAAGGCCAAGACTGATATAGTCGGCTTACTTAAGAGGTACTACTCCAGTGAAGAGCATTGGGGCCAGGTCTCTCGACGGACGAGGGACGAGTTGTGGCGGGAATTTGGGGTATATTATTACAGTTGCATTCATTTTACTCAAATTGTTATGTTCTGTTGCTGTGCCAAAAATATTTGATTGTTTTTCGATTTTCTGACAGTTATTATTACATTTGTCCAGATGCGTTATAGATGGGAGAAATCGAATGAGGAGAGAATTGGGTGGTATTGGGACAGATATAGCCACGGACGGTTTATTGATATGCTTACGCACGCTAAAAATAAAGCATATCATAAACCAGTCGGTCAGCGGGAGAAGTGGTTGAAGGAAAAAGAGTTTAGGATCTTGTGGAAGCGTTGGGAGACCGAAGAGAAGAAGAATGGGGCCTTTCAAAAATCTAAAAATAGGGGCACTCTTTACGATGAGAGTACCGGTGTGATTACGCAAAAGGCATCGGGTACATACACTGGAGGCAGTATGAGCATGTACGATCATGCTCATTCCATGGTACTTATAAATTCTGTCAACGTTTTATTATATAATATATGTTGTTTTCAATTATGTGTCATCGTAAATATTATTAATGTTTTATGTTAACGCATAGGTGAGTGATGCTGCGTCGGAGATGTACCAAAGACCGGCATGTGAGAGGGAGAGACCGATAGAGGACCCAGTGTTTAATCCTTTGACCTTCATAAAGACTCACATCACCAATGTGAAAGAAATGGAAAAACATTAAAAGAAAAAAAAAAGAAAATTGGTGAGGGCAGCAGCGAGGCTCAACCGGAGGAGGGAGAAGTTGAGTCGGGAGTCTTTACTCCCAAATGGAAGATGCCCGGAGTGCAGAACAATACGTAAGTTTAACTTTATATTTGTTCACTTGTATTTCGATTACGTCCCTAATTTGTAAATTGTGTATCTTGTTCACTTTTTTTGTAAATATTACTTGGAACAGGACCTATATTATAAGCTCGTTGAGGCATTGCATTTCCCAAACCCCCCTCCGAAAGATGAATTTTACCGGAACTTGTGGGCTCAGGCAGGTGGCGGAGTTAGACAGGGTGGAAGGGTGAGAGGAATTTCAAAGGGGATCATCATAAATGAAGTCATCGACCAACCCACAAGTCGTCGTCTTGTTGATTCACGAGCATCATTACGACCTGTCGAGGTCGATCGGTCTTTGGAGGCTACCATCGAGGCGCTAAAAAAAGATAACGAGGAGATGAAGAAGGACAGAGAGGAGATGAAGAAGTCGAGAGAAAAGATGGAGTCGAAATTTTCAAAGATGAGTAAACTCATGTTGAGATTTCTCAAAGGAAAGAAGAAGGTAGATTCCTCATCATCTCGGGCGAACGGTGAGGATGATGACTCCGATGACTTTGATGAGGATGAGTTGATGCGATCATTATCTGACGAGTAGCATGTTAGGTTTATGTCTTGATGATCATATTTGTTATATTTTGCGTATATTTTGATTTCGATATGTATAAAATGTTATTGTTGCATGGTGTTAATATATTGCTTTGTTGGTTTGCTTACAATGTTGTTTGTTGTTGTGTTGGTTTGGTTCGGTTGATGGTGTGTTGTGTTTATTATTCATATGTTTTTTTTTTTGTGATGTATTGATTATGATAGTGTATTGATGATTACAATTTTGTTTGTTGTTGTATTGATGGTGTATTGTTTATGATAATTTAGTTACAATATTATTTATTGTATATTATGATGGTGTATTGAAACATTCATGTTGTTTTGGTGTTTTGTTCACTGCACTGCCTTTGTTTGGTTAACAGAGTGCATTGCATTCATTCACCGCTGTTAAAAAAAAACTGAAAGAGTATTAGCGTCACATATGTGACGCTGATAGAAGTTAAGACGTCACATATGTGACGCCGTTAATTAAAAAAAAATAAAAGACTAAAGGCGTCACATATGACGCCAATATAATTTCAAAGATAACTGAGCTAAAAAACATAGCTCAGTGGCCGGCGCGGGATTCGAACCCGCGCCTATGTGATGCATGGTGTGGCGTGTTGCCACTGAGCTATGTTTTCATTCATTAATTATAGTAAATAAATATAATATATACTTAGTCAGTAAAATATTTTTATTTATTTGTTATTTGAATTAGTTAAATATCCTAAATAAGAAAAAGTTTGCCATTAAATTATTCAATATATTTCATTTAATTATTTATTATATTACAGTTGCTTAATAATGAATATTATTAAATATAAATTTAACAGTATTATTTATTATATTTTCGTAGGTTAATAACGAATTTTATTTATTCTTATACTATATTTCCTACTTATATTTATTTTTTCTTTCAAATTAAATCAATTTCCAAAATATTTAAGCATAAATAAATATAATGTAATTTAAGTTCTTAATGTTAAGAAATTTCTTACACTATAATTATTAAGTATAATTTAAAATTTATTATTTAAATTATTTAATATTTAAACCAATACATGTGACGCCCTTATGCAAAGTTTTTTTTATTTTATTCCACGTATTAGCGTTATTCCTTGGCGTCACATATGTGACACCTTTCAAATTTTTTTTTTTTTTTAAAAAAAATCGAATTTCACATATTGATGTCACATGTGTGACGCCAAAGAATATATCTTTAGCGTCACATGTGTGACGCTAATACGTGGAATAAAAAAAAAAACTTTGCAAAAGGGCGTCGCATGTGTGACGCCTTTGTGCAGACTGTTTTAACCTAATTTTAAGGCGTCACATATGTGACGCCTTTATATAGTTTTTTTGTCGTCTTTAATTCTTTAGCTTCACTTTCTCTGGTGAAGCTAAAGATGTGAAGCTATTATGTATCTTTTTTAGTAGTGAGTAATCGGACTTTGTTCCGCTATTTCGTGATGAACCGCAATAAACCGGGCAGATATATTTTGGGTCATATCAACATGGAACACTTACGTGATGAAAATATTAAAGAGCTAGGGTACGGGATGGTTATAGTCAAAAATGGCACCATATTTTTATTATCCCGAGTGTGACGAGATGGGACTGAGCAGAACGAGTACAATGTTGAAATATATTTCAAGTATTCTCTTGCTAGAAACGGTGTCATGTGGGTCGACGCAGGGTGATGCCTCGGCGGGTGGAAATAAATATGACTGGAATTAAAAATGATTCGCCCCCAACGAGTTTACTGTAGGATGAGTTGAGACTTGCACTTCAGAGTTTAGACTGCCTCCTCCCGCTGTTCTACACTGTAGCGGATGATATAAAAATACATTAAACCTTTGGAGATAAAAGTCCAATAATTTACACGCCTCATAAAGAAATTTAATTTTAATTCATATAATTGATATGAAAAAATATTTATTTGGAATGAATTGACTTAATTTGAGAAAAAAATATAAAAACTTTCTTACTACGAACATGTAGGATGTTTAAAAGGATGCTTACTGAATAAAAAGGTAAAAGAGACGAACAACATGCTCAAAAAACCAAATCACAAAATACTTTGAAATTGGAATTATCACTAAGAAAATTAGTCAAACACTAAAAATGGATAAAATAGTTTCTTACTACCGTAACTTAGGATAGTTTGTGCTTTACGAAGAATATATTTTCGAGCTTGCGCTTTAAAAATAATATATTAGAGAATGTATAAACTCAGAACAATCGAGCCCGGACTAACTTGATCCGAGATGGACCAGCCTAAAAATTTTAGGAAAAATATATTTTGGAGCTTGTGCTTTAAGAATAATATTTTGTAGAATTTATAAACTTAGAACAATCGAGCGCAAACTAACTTGATCCAGGATGGACCTGCCGAAACCTTCTAAGAAATATTACTCATAAAGCAAGCTCAAGAATATATTATCCTCATATCACCACTATCTTATTATGTGTCTAAGGGAGGAGAGAGTGGTCACCTAGTATCCTAGGTGCCACATCACCTCTATCCAATAAAAACCCTCCAACTCAAAACTACCCAATTTTACCCTAACACTACCCTAAGTGGAGGAAGTGGTCACCTAGTACCCAATTTTTTTTTTCATACATAAAATCACATACAATATTTAAAATAAAAACATACCATTTCATTAAAAAAAACATTACATAATACTTAAAAAATATTACAACTTAAAAATTGAAACTACAACTTAAAAAAAAAACATTACATAAATTGAAATTAAAACAAGTTGAAACTACAACTTAAAAATTGCAAGCCCATCCGTGTTTGGCCGCAATTTCACGTTTTTGGTTAACAACGAATTCCAACATAGCGGAGGATTCATTTGAGGAGGACCCATATTATATTGGTAAAATGGATGTGGAGATGGGGGTTGTGGAACGTAAAATTAATTCGAGAATGCTTGAGAATAAAATTGGCTAAATCCTAACGGAATTTGTTGTGGTTGCGAGGTAGAAATTTTTTTACCTCTTCTTGGATCCATGATTTTGTGTTTTTGAAAGATTAGTGTGTGTTTTTATTTGTATTTTGTGTGTTTTTATTTTGAAAAAGAGTCGAAAAGGTTTGATTTTAAAGGGATTTTTTTTTATTTAATGGAAATAGCCGTTGGAAACGGCCATTTTTTTTCAAAAAGAAACCCTCACCGCTCGGCTTCAGAAGCCGAAATTGTAACCCGCTAGCCTTGCCCGATGCGCCGGCTGCGGTGTTACCGCTCGGGTAAGAGTACCCAATTCCCTTACCCGAGCCCACACCCTCCTCCCTAACTGGCCTCAACTTTGTTTAAGATCAACTATAGAACATATGCAAAAATAGTTTCACCTAATTAACTATACAAAATCCTGAATTTTAACTCAACAATAAAATCACACTTAATATAATCTCTTGATCTGAAATTCCAATGGTTAGACAATATTTTTTTATTTTTTCGGAACAAAGATAGTTTTCTATTCCATAGCAATAAACCAATCATCTCAGTACAAAAAAGCTCCTCGGAGCAGGACCCAAATTCAAAAATTTACCATACTATCTATCGATTCCCTTCATAGACCAGGGATTTCTCACACCGGTATGAAGAACTGAGATTTCTTTTGATCAAAAATGCTTCTGTTTCTTTCAAGCCATACACTATAAATGTATTCAGTAATCACCGCCTTGAAGAATTTGCTGTACATCTTCCGTTGCCCTGCCAAAACAAGTAAATATGGCCTTCCAATTTGGACATTTAAACAATACATGGTCTAAGGTTTCATCCTCAACTTCACATGAAACACAAAACCCGGACCTTGGAACTTATATATTCGTTAAAGTTAACACATTTATTGATTACACATTTATTGATTGAAAAAAGAAACAGAATAAAAATTCAATGAAATTAATTTTAGAAAAATCGTACAAGTGGCGAAAAAATTCAGACTGTATAATTAAAAACTGTTGTGCGATATGAACAACAAGAAAAGGTTTTACATACAAAGAAAGACATCAAACATGTTTAATTAAACACCATACACAAATTTTGGTCTTAATATTCTAATCATATATCAATACTAAATGATCCTTTTCCCTTATCATCAAAATCTATTCTTCCTGTAATGTAATATTTGATCAGCTTCGGCTCCAATAGTATCGACTGTATAATTAAAATCAAGAAAAACTCAGTGCAATATGAACAAGAAGAGCAGGCTATACATACAAAGAAAGACATCAAACATGTTTAATTAAACACCATACACAAATTTTGGTCTTAATATTCAAATCATATAGTAATACTAAATGAAGTACGGAGTATAATCCTTTTCCCTTATCATCAAAATTTATTCTTCCTGTAATATTTAGCTTTGGCACCGGTAGTATCCACTGCGATACGTTGCAACAACCCTTTTTCCAAAAAAAAAAACATATATATAAGTTAATAGGAAAATAGGAAAATCAGAGTAGATGAGAAATATAATAATAAAAAAAAACTCAAGGCTATATAGTTAGATTTTATGAAGAAACATTTATAATAACCTTCGTAAATATTTTGAATTTATTTCGGATTGAGAAACCCTTCGGGTTAATTATTTATCTGGCTTCAAGAAATAGCAGATATACCACATAAAATAGTTAATAAAACAACCAGAACAAGATTAATAACAAGAAATAAAAGAAAAATGAAATACATATCTTCAATTAATGATTTTTTAAGTGAATCAATGTCTTTTAATGATTTTTTTTAAATTTCGTGATATTGACAACTGATAATTAATTAATCCATTCGATTAAGTACCAAATCCAAAACCCTAACCCTCTTTCTCCTTCTTCTTCATCTTCTTCTTCTTCTTCTTCTACTGCAGAATAGAGAAATAGAAAAATCACACAAAATCACAAACGAATTCATATTCCATGGGGTAGAGAGAGACGGAGAAAGATAGAGAGAGAAAAAGAGAGAGAGAGAGAGAGGATGGGGTGACAGAGAGAGAGTAAGCACGCATAGCTTCAAGCATGTAAGAGCCAGTCATACGAGAAAAACACCATGTGTGCTCACTCTCTTCTGTCACCTCCCTTAACCTTCGAAGGAATTTAATTCCCATTTTATCGATCGACAGATGGATCATTGAAGAACAACAACCCTAATGTTATTGGAAACCCTTGAAAGAAGTATTGCAGTAGTATGGTACTGTTCCATAACGGAAAGGTGCTACTACAGTAACCAGCGCTTTTCTCATTTTGATTTGATTGATTGATTGAGAGGGGTGAAGAAACAATTCACAACTCGTGTCTTTATATAGAAGAAGAAGAAGAAGCCAACGGTTCCAGTCACACCCGTTACCCATGGAAATAAATGCGTACTTATCTCTTTATTTCGGGAAACCCTAATAGGTTATACAGGTAGGCGGTAAGACTCTCTAGAACATAGGTCTGGGACTTTAACCCAATAATAATCTTAAATAATTTGTGTAAATTTCTATTTTTTAAGTATAAAAAAAATCAATATAGAGATATTTTTTATTATTTATTATATTTTATAAAATGTTATATATTTATTTCCAACATAGAGTTGTGAATTTTATTATTTTACACTGTCTTGTATTTGGATGTTAAGTTATATTCATTATTTTTTATTTAAGATTTTGAATCATTTTTCAACTTTTTATTAATCAGAATGAATTCAAACAATTAAAGTTATAATAATTTTTGTAATTACATTATATAAACTCAAGTCGATCTTAAATAAAATGATTCAAGTTAGATTTTTACTAACAATCAAGAAAGCCTACTTAATACAATCATTAGGGTTGGGTTTGTAATATCATGGTCTATTTGGGTACTAATTTGTACTCGTATACTATTATGAGTATAATCTATATTTTCTATATATTATGTGTTAGGGCATGTTCTCTTCCGCAAAATTGAATTAGTAGGCCAGATTAATTTGAAAAAAGCAGGATGAATCGAATCGAAAAAAATGACTGTCGAATCAATTGAAAAAAGCAATGAACTGAAGTGAACTGAAAGTAACTAATAATTTAAAAATGAGTAATAATAATAATATATTAAGCTGATATAATAATACTTATTAACAATAGAAATATTATAGAAAATATATTATTAATTTTGATAAATCGTACGAGGTGATGAATATTTGTTGATAAATATATTATTAATTTTCCTTCACTTTCCAGTTTACCTCTTCTTCTTTATTAATTATTTTTCCCCTTATATATTTATGTAGCTAGGGGTGGGCATTCGAGTTGGGTAGTTTGGATACCCAATCGGATACCCGAAAAAGTTTGGGTACGGAATCGGATACCCGAAAAAGTTTGGGTACGCTTCATAATTTTATTCGTTTACATGATTTATAGATTGCTTTCACACACCAAGTTGAAGTAATGGAATCAAGAGTTGATCATAACATGTATGATGATGCGAGAAAAAAAAGTCATGGATAGTGTACGACTTACAATAACCGATGAAATATGGAAGTCAGTCAAGGATAATGTCGATTTGATAGAGCAAATTTATGAAGAAGAAGAAGAGGAACAACAATTAACCGATTATGAAGATGATGATGATGATAATAGTTAATGTTCAATAGTATTATTATTTTGCTCGATACTTCAACCATTAAAATGTTCTTGTCCAATACTTCAATTGTGTAAATGTTTGATTTATTGTGGTTATTGTTCTTTTTTTTTTAATTACTAACTTTTTCAATATAATAACCAATAATAATTAGCAATAATAGGAATAATAACAATAATAATAATAATAATTAGGGGTGGGCATTCAGATCTTCCGACTGATCTCCACAGAAAGAGACTGTTGAACTCCTCAAAGCTGGGCTCGGGCCAACCGTACTGGTTGAAGAGGATGAAAAGACCCACCACCCGAGCCCAGGAGTTCGGATGAATTTGGGCAATAGGGAGGCCCCACTGCCTCTCACCGGGAGAAAGCTAAGGGGAACGGGAACCTCAGCCCCGCCAGCAAAGAGCGATAGTATACCGTCGAGCAACCGACCGGCGGAATGTGAGGTCTCTCCTCGGGATATGGAGCGAACATCCGCACCGCCGCCGGGATTTTGAACCGCTGCCGCCAGTAGGGATGGCAACGGGGAGGGGATGGGGTGGGGTTCACAACTCCCGGCCCCGGCCCTGGCCCCAGTTTCTAAATCCTTCCCCTGGCCCCGGCCCCGACTGGGTACGGGGATTAATACCCCGTCCCCAGTCAAACTCCGATCAACCCCCGGTTGACCCAGGTCAAACCCCGGTCAAACCCCGGTCAACCCCATGTTGACCCCCGGTCAAACCCCGATCCCCGGTCCTTACCCGGTCCTTCCGATTTGCTGCTGTTTTTATAGCTACTTTTAGCCATTTTTCTCATGTCTTTTCAGTCAAAACACATAAAAATAGTAATTAAGTAACTGCAAAAAATTACATAAGTTCATAAAAATCCACAATAAAAGATTACATAACTTAAATTTATATATTTAATAAATTCATGTTAATCGACCCCATATCATTTTGGGACTAAGGCTTAGATGTTGTTGTTGTTGTATAAAATATAAAATTCCTAAATATATATATACTGGGTCCGGGGCGGGGCGGGGGATAGGCATTCCGGCCCCGGCACCGGCCCTGGTTTCATGTGAGCGGGAATCCCCGGCCCCGGCCCCGGTACCCGGTTTGGCGGGGAATCCCCGGCCCCGATCGGGGCGGGTCGACCGGGTTCCCCAACGAGTCGGGTCAAAATGCTATGCCTAGCCGCCAGGCCACCAACTGCTCCTCCGTAACCATGCTGCGGATTGAGGCCGAGTCCCACTCCGCGTCTACGAAAAGGGCCGGCCGGGGCCGTATCCAGACCACCTCAAGCTCAACTTCTCCTTCATATGAAGTCTTGCCGACCGCCGTCAACAGCGCCGCCACCTCCACGTCTCCAGATCCCGGCGACCTCGCCGCCTTCCTCCTCGTCACTCCAGTCGACGGGAACCCACCAATAGACAGATCCGCCACCCCCATGCGGTCTGGAGACACAGTCAACCCCCATGCCGCCGACTCATCCCTCGAATCCGACATCTTAAATAGAAAAGAAGAAAATACTCACCGGAAATCTCTCTCGGAAACTGGACAAGATGCGAAGTTCTCTGGTTTTTCCTATGCGAAAATCGATCACAAAAATGGCGGAATGAAGAAAGAAGAAGAAGAAGAAAGAGGATGCAAGAGAACCCTTTATTAATATGCGCCTGGAGGGCGGCGAATGGCATTAAATGCGCAGCGCGTGATACAGCGAGGCAAACTGAACCGTCGCCAAAACCTAGGGCACGTGGGCGTGCTGACAAATCAATTCCAGACGCGTGTCCCTCATTATGACACGGATATACAAAAATTGAACAGGCACGTCTCTCGAAGAGACGCCCCTTCGAGAACCTTGTTCTCCTTAACAAGCCGGATCGGCCTAACTATGTAACGACTCCAGCTCCGACCCCCGGAACGCCCCTAGACTCGGGGGCCCTTGTTGGTAGCCCATCCGTCTTGGCATCCACGTAAGCACTCCAGTCAGCTGAACTGGCTGATCAGAGCAACAAGTCGTACCGAGTACGAATCAAATTCTCACCCGAGCTCGTTAAAAATCGGACCGGTCAGAGACATCAAGGCCGACCCGATATCCAGACCGGAAGGGCCGACCAGATCCAGGATGAATACGCTCCAAATCAAAATTATGACAAGACCGACCAGAACAAGGGAGACCCGAGGACCGACCCAGCGGATAAGTATCGCCAGAAGCATGCGGAACAGGCACACAGGACAATTAATGCATGCTGTCATACCTCTTCCCGAAGCTATCCTTAGAGGCCGCCACTTGTCTAAGGCATGCCTTCTCTCTAACAAGTGTTTGGGACATATTCCCCAACACTCTCCAGCTGTCACCTCCTGATTGACCAATATTGTCTATATATACAGAAAGTGTACATAAAAAATGGACTTTTGAAATTTTGTGAGAAAAAAGTAGAGAATGAGAGAAAGAGAGAAAAAAGATAAGACTTGTAGTAAACAAGCGAAAAACATAGACCAGCTCAAAACATTCAGCTCGGCTCTATCCCAGATTAAGGTCATTAATAAAATTTAGTGATCCAATTTTAGCCGACGACCCAAAAAAAAACGGCCGACGACTATAGAGTGTCGTCGGCTAAACTTCGCACTTTAGCCGACGACTCGTTTTACCGTCGGCTAAAGGGTTTTAGCTGACAACTTGGCGCAGATCGTCGGCTAAAGTTCGAAATAGTCGTCGGCTATATTAAAGAGGTTTAGCCAACGACCGAGATAACGTTTAGCCGACCAAAAAAAAAAAATTTAGCCGACGACTTGATCTCGGTCGTCGGCTAAATCCCTTTCGAAAAAAAAAATAATATTGCAACGGTTTAGCCGACGACCTAGATCTAGGTCGCTTGCCAAACACTTTAAAAAAAAGTAATATACTTTAGCCGACAACCGCGATCTAGGTCGTCGGATAAACTCCTTCCGAAAAAAAATAATATTATAATAGTTTAGCCGACGACCTAGATCGAGGTCGTCGGCTAAACCCTTTTTCAAAAAAAAATAATATAATTTAGCCGAAGAGCTCGATCTAGGTCGTCAGTTAAACTCCTTCCGAAAAAAAAAATAATATTGTAATAGTTTAGCCGACGACCTAGATCGAGGTGGCGGCTAAACACTTTTCGAAAGAAAAAATAATATGCTTTAGCCGACGACCTCGATCTAGGTCGTCGGCTAAACTCCTTACGAAAAAATAATATTGTAATAGTTTAGCGACGACCTAGATCGAGGTCGTCGGCTAAACCCTTTTCAAAAAAAAAAATATAGTTTAGCCGACGACCTCGATCTAGGTCGTCGGCTAAACTCCTTCCGAAAAAAATAATATTGTAATAGTTTAGCCGACGACCTAGATCGAGGTCGTCGGCTAAACCCTTTTTCAAAAAATAATTAATATGCTTTAGCCGACGACCTCGATCTAGGTCGTCGGCTAAACCTCCAAGTGAAAATTATTTAGTTCAGGGAACACCAACCTAATCTTGCCCCTCTCCTCGCTAAAAAGCACATTTCTATTCCCGATCCTGTCAGTTATTCCCGAAAAAAGCTTGTGAGTTGCTACTTTGAGTTGTGCTAGCTGGAGTGACGAAGGTTTTACCGGTTGTTATAATCACCATTTCGATTAAGGTACGTATTCTATTGTATTTTTTATTGTGATTTCGAAACTTTATATTATTCATGTTACATTCGATAGCTTTTATGTAAAACGATTAAGTTTTATGATGATAATCATTATGATTAATTGTTTGTTGTGATTTCATTTATAATTTGAACAATATTAGTTAGTTGGATTAATATTGGAAAATATATACATTTTCAGGATGGACAAGAGTTGGATTGGGTTACGAAAATGGGATCCAAGTGTAATGGATGGGATGAAGCAGTTTATGAGATTTGTAAAAGAGCACGACAGTGGTAATACGTTGCACTATTGTCCATGTAATAAATGTAGATGTCGCAGTGATATGTTTCGTTTTCCATTTGATGAGGTCTGGGAACACCTAAAGAAGAATGGTTTTTGGAGTAAATATATATATATTGGATATACCACGGTGAAGCACCGAATTCTGTTATTCCGTATGATCACGACCAATTTAGTGGTAACGACGGGTTCACCGATCCGAAGAGGAGGTTGATTGATGATGTGTTTGGTTTTTCCGAGACGTTTGTACCAACTGAGCAAATCCCACGACCCCGTAGACCGTTGCCTTGCAATACTGTTGGGCTTGACAGGTACAACAAGCTAATTCAACTCCAACAGACCCCTCTATACCCAGGGTGTAACATGACTATTCTTGATTGTGTCATGGAAACGATGAGATTAAAGGTGGAAAACAAATCATCCATCAAGTCTGTAGATGGTTACTTGGAGCTTACGAGTAATATGCTTCCATAGGGTCATCATCTTCCTAATACATATTAAAAAATGAGACGAATTTTGAAAGATCTTGGTCTTTCCTACATTAAGATCCACGTCTGCATGTATGATTGTGTTCTATTCTGGGGGCATCCTAATGAAGAACTCACGAGATGTCCTGTATGTGATACAGAGATATATAGGATCACTCCTTCTGGAAAAGAGAAACCGGTGAAGGTACTTTGGTATTTTCCACTGAAGGACAGGTTGGAACGGCTTTTTATGTCTCCTCACACGGCAAAAGCAATGAGATGGCATGCCGAGCCGCGCACTAATGACAGGGATACTATGATACACCCTTGGATGGAGAAGCGTGGAAGCATATAGATAGGGAGTATCCGAATTTTTCTTGAGATATTCGAAATGTGAGGCTCGGGATTGCATCGATGGTTTCAACCCTTTTGGTAACATGAGTCTTTCATATACCATATGGCTGTTGTAGTGATTCCTTACAATCTTCCTCCGTGGATGTGTATGCGGAAGGATTATAATATGTTGACCTTGTTAGTCTGGGGCCGGGATATCCGGAAAGTGTATCGATGTGTATATGAGACCTTTGATAGAGGAGTGAAATTGTTGTGGGAGCAAGGTCATCCCACGTCTGACGATTATTCATCCGAGACGTTCTACTTGCACGCCATGTGTATCGGCACTATTAGTGATTTTCTGCATATAGAATCTTTATGCGGATCTGTTATTAGCGGATATAGAGGTTGTACAGTGTGTTTGGATGCAGATTGTGCTAGGTACCACTGTAGGAAAGTTATCCGAATGCGTCATCGGATATGGCTTGAGAGGGAACATGAGTGGCGTATGGATGCTGCAGCATTTGATGGCACTGTAGAAATGGGCGAGCCACCACGACAGTGGACAGGTGATGAAATACTATCAATTCTTAATGAGTACGATTTTGGTCAGCTTAGCAACCATACTGTTGTGATTGCAGCAACCCCTGAAAGGCCCGACAGGTATAAGTATTGATCGCACAAAAGTATATTTTGGGAATTGCCTTACTGGTCCAAGTTACTGATAAGGAACTTCTTGGATGTCATGCACATTGAAAATAATGTTTGCGAAAGTGTGGTTGGGACAACCTTAGGTTGGGATGGAAAGACCAAAGACGGGCCAAAAGCACGCAAAGGTTTGGAAGAAATGAGCATAAGAAAACATTTGTGGTTGAAAACTGTTAAGGGAAAACAAAAAATGCCTAACGCAACTTACACCATCACTGCCGAGAAGATAACTGAGATATTTTGCTGGATAAAGACTGCTAGGTATCCTACCGGGTATGCTGGAAATATAGGAAGATGTGTTAATTTCAGGGAGAACAAGTTAACTGGTTTGAAGAGTCATGATTGTCATATCCTACTCCAACGCCTATTTCCGGTATTTATTCGACCGTACTTACCAAAACAGGTGGTCGAGCCGTGTGTTGCATTGTCAAGATTTTTCCAGAAATTATGTACGAGAGAAGTCAAGAGATCTGATTTGCGTAAAATGCAAGATGAGATCATCTATATCTTGTGCAAGTTTGAGCGAATATTTCCTCCAAACTTTTTTGACCTCATGCCTCACCTCATGATCCACCTTCCCAGGCAGTTATTGGTCACTGGTCCAGTGCACTACACGTGGATGTACCCGGTTGAAAGGTAATATAATTTTGTATGATATATATATATATATATTGTCAAATTAAGTATGATTTTTAACACAATGACAATATTACAGGCAACTCGGTGATTACAAAGACTCCGTGGCCAATAAGTCTGCACCAGAAGGATGCATTGCAGAATCTTACCTTGTGTCGGAGTGTATTACGCATATCAAGTTTTATTTGGGCACCTTCGAGCCCCCTTCCCGCTCTATTCCAGCAGATAAAATACAATTCAATCTTTCTATCATAACCACTGAGGTTGACGTCTATGGGAGGTTGCCAGAAAGACAATTAGACCCGTACGAGGCACGAATTGTACATTGGTGGATATTGCTCAATTGTCCAGAAGTTCAGTACTGGAAAGACATCCACTTGTCATGCGATATGGTGCGAGGTGACACTAGATTCCACAATGACACTTTTGCCGACTATTTTGGAGAATGGGTACGTATACATTCAGTTGCTATTGCATTTTGGACTTAAGATATTTTTTTACATAAAAAGTTTATTTACGACAGCTGACACACATACAAGATGACGGACACCCTAACTGGTCGCGTGAACTTATGCTTCTTTCTATGAAGCCGGTTATGTCAAGAATTTATTCGATGGCCAAAGTCAACGGTGTCACATTCGTATGCCTTGAGAGAGACCAAAAAAGAAGATGTCAAAATTCTGGGGTTATGATAGATGGTGGATATTACGGTGTTCTTTTGGAAGTGGTAGAACTAATTTACGGGGAAGGCATGACAATTTACTTGTTTAAGTGTCGATGGTACGACACCAGTCTTGGAACCGATATGCAAGACGACTACGGGCTGTTATCTATTGATACTTCCACTTCATGGTATGAAAGTGATCCTTTTGTATTTGCTACATCAGCAAAGTCGGTGTATTATTTGGACGACTTGGTGAAGAAAGGCACATGGAAGGTAGTGAACGTTGTGACAACGAGGAATATTTTTAGTGCTGCTACACTGGGTACTGATGACGATGATGCTTATCAAGAGCTAAATACAGCAAATATTCCACCATCAACGACAATTACAATGAATAATGTTCCTGAAGGACGAGTCGTCCTACTCCGTGGTGATGCTCGCGGGTACGTTGACGTTGATACAAACGAATTACTTGAAAATTCTAATGACGATAATGTGGACGACTTGAGGCATATGTTGCCGGATATCAACTCAGATAATGAGACAGACTATAGTGATGACTCAAACCATGAGCCATAAATTTAGTAGATGTATATTTTCATTTGTTAAATATAATTAAAAAAAATAGTAATAATAATAATCATAATCATAACATTAATATAATATCAATAATATTATTAAAAAAAACGGGGGGTTTAGCCGACGACCGTCTTATAAGTCGTCGGCTAAAGTTTTTTTAAAAAAAATTATACTTTAGCCGACGACATATAAGACGGTCGTCGGCTAAACCCCAGCAATGACCCTGTAATATCTGCATTTTTTTCTTCTTTTCCCGATATTCCCATTTTGGTGGATTTTTGTTTTTAGCGACTCGCCTGTAACCTTATCGATATTTTGAATCTATTTTATTCTTGGAGTTTCTCCATTTTGACGAGTTTCGGAGATGTATTAATATTATTCTGTTTTATGTCATGTATTATGGCATGGATGTCCGTTTCTCGTAGAACCCGTTCGCTTTTGTATTTTCTTTGGTTTCATGAGTTCGTATAGTTGAGTTATTCATGTTGTGAGTTTCGGTTTGTTAATCCGGCGTTGTATCGCGATTTTTGGACGTTTGGGCTGTTTCGTAATTTTCCCTAAGTTTAGGGTATTCTTGTTATCTTTGTTGTTCCTGAACCTTCGGGCATTCGGAATTACGCTTCATCGTAACGTTTTGATTTCTGACAT